>OU342742.1:112954950-113521120 GCA_910589775.1 Avena eriantha | reverse complement strand
TAGACCGGGGGCCCCGGATCGTCTACTCCTATAGCTATCTCCGTACGAGGGTAGCCGGTGGACCTTTCTATTGTTTTGGTTTGTTTAGTACATATATACATGGAGAGCAATGGTTGGGCCAACGTTTGCCACATTCTAGGCCCGGTTGTCCCGCGGCGGGAGTTTCCACGTACAGATCCAGGATTTCGCTAAGTGTTAACGCATGTCCGGGAAGGGGGTCACACCTGGCGCCTACACATGGCACCTACCAACCTTGCACCACTCTCACACACATATGCTAGGGGCACATGCAAGTTTTCATGTGATTCCGACGCTCGGTGGTCTTCCTCCGGCGAAACCCTAGACCAGGGGCCCCGGATCGTCTACCCCTATAGCTATCTCCGTACGGGGGTAGCCCGGTGGACCTTTCTATTTGTTTTGGTTTGTTTAGTACATGTGTACATGGAGAGAAATGGTTGGGCCAACTTTGCCACATTCTAGGCCCTGGTTGTCCCGCGGCGGGAGTTTCCACGTAGAGATCCAGGATTTCGCTAAGTGTTAACGCATGTCCGGGAAGGGGGTCACACCTGGCACCTACACATGGCACCTACCAACCTTGCACCACTCTCACACACATATGCTAGGGGCACATGCAAGTTTTCATGTGATTCCGACGCTCCGGTGGTCTTCCTCCGGCGAAACCCTAGACCGGGGGCCCCGGATCGTCTACCCCTATAGCTATCTCCGTACGAGGGTAGCCCGGTGGACCTTTCTATTTGTTTTGGTTTGTTTAGTACATGTGTACATGGAGAGCAATGGTTGGGCCAACTTTGCCACATTCTAGGCCCCGGTTGTCCCGCGGCGGGAGTTTCCACGTACAGATCCAGGATTTCGCTAAGTGTTAACGCATGTCCGGGAAGGGGGTCACACCTGGCGCCTACACATGGCACCTACCAACCTTGCACCACTCTCACACACATATGCTAGGGGCACATGCAAGTTTTCATGTGATTCCGACGCTCCGGTGGTCTTCCTCCGGCGAAACCCTAGACCGGGGGCCCCGGATCGTCTACCCCTATAGCTATCTCCGTACGAGGGTAGCCCGGTGGACCTTTCTATTTGTTTTGGTTTGTTTAGTACATGTGTACATGGAGAGCAATGGTTGGGCCAACTTTGCCACATTCTAGGCCCCGGTTGTCCCGCGGCGGGAGTTTCCACGTACAGATCCAGGATTTCGCTAAGTGTTAACGCATGTCCGGGAAGGGGGTCACACCTGGCGCCTACACATGGCACCTACCAACCTTGCACCACTCTCACACACATATGCTAGGGGCACATGCAAGTTTTCATGTGATTCCGACGCTCCGGTGGTCTTCCTCCGGCGAAACCCTAGACCGGGGGCCCCGGATCGTCTACCCCTATAGCTATCTCCGTACGAGGGTAGCCCGGTGGACCTTTCTATTTGTTTTGGTTTGTTTAGTACATGTGTACATGGAGAGCAATGGTTGGGCCAACTTTGCCACATTCTAGGCCCCGGTTGTCCCGCGGCGGGAGTTTCCACGTACAGATCCAGGATTTCGCTAAGTGTTAACGCATGTCCGGGAAGGGGGTCACACCTGGCGCCTACACATGGCACCTACCAACCTTGCACCACTCTCACACACATATGCTAGGGGCACATGCAAGTTTTCATGTGATTCCGACGCTCCGGTGGTCTTCCTCCGGCGAAACCCTAGACCGGGGGCCCCGGATCGTCTACCCCTATAGCTATCTCCGTACGAGGGTAGCCCGGTGGACCTTTCTATTTGTTTTGGTTTGTTTAGTACATGTGTACATGGAGAGCAATGGTTGGGCCAACTTTGCCACATTCTAGGCCCCGGTTGTCCCGCGGCGGGAGTTTCCACGTACAGATCCAGGATTTCGCTAAGTGTTAACGCATGTCCGGGAAGGGGGTCACACCTGGCGCCTACACATGGCACCTACCAACCTTGCACCACTCTCACACACATATGCTAGGGGCACATGCAAGTTTTCATGTGATTCCGACGCTCCGGTGGTCTTCCTCCGGCGAAACCCTAGACCGGGGGCCCCGGATCGTCTACCCCTATAGCTATCTCCGTACGAGGGTAGCCCGGTGGACCTTTCTATTTGTTTTGGTTTGTTTAGTACATGTGTACATGGAGAGCAATGGTTGGGCCAACTTTGCCACATTCTAGGCCCCGGTTGTCCCGCGGCGGGAGTTTCCACGTACAGATCCAGGATTTCGCTAAGTGTTAACGCATGTCCGGGAAGGGGGTCACACCTGGCGCCTACACATGGCACCTACCAACCTTGCACCACTCTCACACACATATGCTAGGGGCACATGCAAGTTTTCATGTGATTCCGACGCTCCGGTGGTCTTCCTCCGGCGAAACCCTAGACCGGGGGCCCCGGATCGTCTACCCCTATAGCTATCTCCGTACGAGGGTAGCCCGGTGGACCTTTCTATTTGTTTTGGTTTGTTTAGTACATGTGTACATGGAGAGCAATGGTTGGGCCAACTTTGCCACATTCTAGGCCCCGGTTGTCCCGCGGCGGGAGTTTCCACGTACAGATCCAGGATTTCGCTAAGTGTTAACGCATGTCCGGGAAGGGGGTCACACCTGGCGCCTACACATGGCACCTACCAACCTTGCACCACTCTCACACACATATGCTAGGGGCACATGCAAGTTTTCATGTGATTCCGACGCTCCGGTGGTCTTCCTCCGGCGAAACCCTAGACCGGGGGCCCCGGATCGTCTACCCCTATAGCTATCTCCGTACGAGGGTAGCCCGGTGGACCTTTCTATTTGTTTTGGTTTGTTTAGTACATGTGTACATGGAGAGCAATGGTTGGGCCAACTTTGCCACATTCTAGGCCCCGGTTGTCCCGCGGCGGGAGTTTCCACGTACAGATCCAGGATTTCGCTAAGTGTTAACGCATGTCCGGGAAGGGGGTCACACCTGGCGCCTACACATGGCACCTACCAACCTTGCACCACTCTCACACACATATGCTAGGGGCACATGCAAGTTTTCATGTGATTCCGACGCTCCGGTGGTCTTCCTCCGGCGAAACCCTAGACCGGGGGCCCCGGATCGTCTACCCCTATAGCTATCTCCGTACGAGGGTAGCCCGGTGGACCTTTCTATTTGTTTTGGTTTGTTTAGTACATGTGTACATGGAGAGCAATGGTTGGGCCAACTTTGCCACATTCTAGGCCCCGGTTGTCCCGCGGCGGGAGTTTCCACGTACAGATCCAGGATTTCGCTAAGTGTTAACGCATGTCCGGGAAGGGGGTCACACCTGGCGCCTACACATGGCACCTACCAACCTTGCACCACTCTCACACACATATGCTAGGGGCACATGCAAGTTTTCATGTGATTCCGACGCTCCGGTGGTCTTCCTCCGGCGAAACCCTAGACCGGGGGCCCCGGATCGTCTACCCCTATAGCTATCTCCGTACGAGGGTAGCCCGGTGGACCTTTCTATTTGTTTTGGTTTGTTTAGTACATGTGTACATGGAGAGCAATGGTTGGGCCAACTTTGCCACATTCTAGGCCCCGGTTGTCCCGCGGCGGGAGTTTCCACGTACAGATCCAGGATTTCGCTAAGTGTTAACGCATGTCCGGGAAGGGGGTCACACCTGGCGCCTACACATGGCACCTACCAACCTTGCACCACTCTCACACACATATGCTAGGGGCACATGCAAGTTTTCATGTGATTCCGACGCTCCGGTGGTCTTCCTCCGGCGAAACCCTAGACCGGGGGCCCCGGATCGTCTACCCCTATAGCTATCTCCGTACGAGGGTAGCCCGGTGGACCTTTCTATTTGTTTTGGTTTGTTTAGTACATGTGTACATGGAGAGCAATGGTTGGGCCAACTTTGCCACATTCTAGGCCCCGGTTGTCCCGCGGCGGGAGTTTCCACGTACAGATCCAGGATTTCGCTAAGTGTTAACGCATGTCCGGGAAGGGGGTCACACCTGGCGCCTACACATGGCACCTACCAACCTTGCACCACTCTCACACACATATGCTAGGGGCACATGCAAGTTTTCATGTGATTCCGACGCTCCGGTGGTCTTCCTCCGGCGAAACCCTAGACCGGGGGCCCCGGATCGTCTACCCCTATAGCTATCTCCGTACGAGGGTAGCCCGGTGGACCTTTCTATTTGTTTTGGTTTGTTTAGTACATGTGTACATGGAGAGCAATGGTTGGGCCAACTTTGCCACATTCTAGGCCCCGGTTGTCCCGCGGCGGGAGTTTCCACGTACAGATCCAGGATTTCGCTAAGTGTTAACGCATGTCCGGGAAGGGGGTCACACCTGGCGCCTACACATGGCACCTACCAACCTTGCACCACTCTCACACACATATGCTAGGGGCACATGCAAGTTTTCATGTGATTCCGACGCTCCGGTGGTCTTCCTCCGGCGAAACCCTAGACCGGGGGCCCCGGATCGTCTACCCCTATAGCTATCTCCGTACGAGGGTAGCCCGGTGGACCTTTCTATTTGTTTTGGTTTGTTTAGTACATGTGTACATGGAGAGCAATGGTTGGGCCAACTTTGCCACATTCTAGGCCCCGGTTGTCCCGCGGCGGGAGTTTCCACGTACAGATCCAGGATTTCGCTAAGTGTTAACGCATGTCCGGGAAGGGGGTCACACCTGGCGCCTACACATGGCACCTACCAACCTTGCACCACTCTCACACACATATGCTAGGGGCACATGCAAGTTTTCATGTGATTCCGACGCTCCGGTGGTCTTCCTCCGGCGAAACCCTAGACCGGGGGCCCCGGATCGTCTACCCCTATAGCTATCTCCGTACGAGGGTAGCCCGGTGGACCTTTCTATTTGTTTTGGTTTGTTTAGTACATGTGTACATGGAGAGCAATGGTTGGGCCAACTTTGCCACATTCTAGGCCCCGGTTGTCCCGCGGCGGGAGTTTCCACGTACAGATCCAGGATTTCGCTAAGTGTTAACGCATGTCCGGGAAGGGGGTCACACCTGGCGCCTACACATGGCACCTACCAACCTTGCACCACTCTCACACACATATGCTAGGGGCACATGCAAGTTTTCATGTGATTCCGACGCTCCGGTGGTCTTCCTCCGGCGAAACCCTAGACCGGGGGCCCCGGATCGTCTACCCCTATAGCTATCTCCGTACGAGGGTAGCCCGGTGGACCTTTCTATTTGTTTTGGTTTGTTTAGTACATGTGTACATGGAGAGCAATGGTTGGGCCAACTTTGCCACATTCTAGGCCCCGGTTGTCCCGCGGCGGGAGTTTCCACGTACAGATCCAGGATTTCGCTAAGTGTTAACGCATGTCCGGGAAGGGGGTCACACCTGGCGCCTACACATGGCACCTACCAACCTTGCACCACTCTCACACACATATGCTAGGGGCACATGCAAGTTTTCATGTGATTCCGACGCTCCGGTGGTCTTCCTCCGGCGAAACCCTAGACCGGGGGCCCCGGATCGTCTACCCCTATAGCTATCTCCGTACGAGGGTAGCCCGGTGGACCTTTCTATTTGTTTTGGTTTGTTTAGTACATGTGTACATGGAGAGCAATGGTTGGGCCAACTTTGCCACATTCTAGGCCCCGGTTGTCCCGCGGCGGGAGTTTCCACGTACAGATCCAGGATTTCGCTAAGTGTTAACGCATGTCCGGGAAGGGGGTCACACCTGGCGCCTACACATGGCACCTACCAACCTTGCACCACTCTCACACACATATGCTAGGGGCACATGCAAGTTTTCATGTGATTCCGACGCTCCGGTGGTCTTCCTCCGGCGAAACCCTAGACCGGGGGCCCCGGATCGTCTACCCCTATAGCTATCTCCGTACGAGGGTAGCCCGGTGGACCTTTCTATTTGTTTTGGTTTGTTTAGTACATGTGTACATGGAGAGCAATGGTTGGGCCAACTTTGCCACATTCTAGGCCCCGGTTGTCCCGCGGCGGGAGTTTCCACGTACAGATCCAGGATTTCGCTAAGTGTTAACGCATGTCCGGGAAGGGGGTCACACCTGGCGCCTACACATGGCACCTACCAACCTTGCACCACTCTCACACACATATGCTAGGGGCACATGCAAGTTTTCATGTGATTCCGACGCTCCGGTGGTCTTCCTCCGGCGAAACCCTAGACCGGGGGCCCCGGATCGTCTACCCCTATAGCTATCTCCGTACGAGGGTAGCCCGGTGGACCTTTCTATTTGTTTTGGTTTGTTTAGTACATGTGTACATGGAGAGCAATGGTTGGGCCAACTTTGCCACATTCTAGGCCCCGGTTGTCCCGCGGCGGGAGTTTCCACGTACAGATCCAGGATTTCGCTAAGTGTTAACGCATGTCCGGGAAGGGGGTCACACCTGGCGCCTACACATGGCACCTACCAACCTTGCACCACTCTCACACACATATGCTAGGGGCACATGCAAGTTTTCATGTGATTCCGACGCTCCGGTGGTCTTCCTCCGGCGAAACCCTAGACCGGGGGCCCCGGATCGTCTACCCCTATAGCTATCTCCGTACGAGGGTAGCCCGGTGGACCTTTCTATTTGTTTTGGTTTGTTTAGTACATGTGTACATGGAGAGCAATGGTTGGGCCAACTTTGCCACATTCTAGGCCCCGGTTGTCCCGCGGCGGGAGTTTCCACGTACAGATCCAGGATTTCGCTAAGTGTTAACGCATGTCCGGGAAGGGGGTCACACCTGGCGCCTACACATGGCACCTACCAACCTTGCACCACTCTCACACACATATGCTAGGGGCACATGCAAGTTTTCATGTGATTCCGACGCTCCGGTGGTCTTCCTCCGGCGAAACCCTAGACCGGGGGCCCCGGATCGTCTACCCCTATAGCTATCTCCGTACGAGGGTAGCCCGGTGGACCTTTCTATTTGTTTTGGTTTGTTTAGTACATGTGTACATGGAGAGCAATGGTTGGGCCAACTTTGCCACATTCTAGGCCCCGGTTGTCCCGCGGCGGGAGTTTCCACGTACAGATCCAGGATTTCGCTAAGTGTTAACGCATGTCCGGGAAGGGGGTCACACCTGGCGCCTACACATGGCACCTACCAACCTTGCACCACTCTCACACACATATGCTAGGGGCACATGCAAGTTTTCATGTGATTCCGACGCTCCGGTGGTCTTCCTCCGGCGAAACCCTAGACCGGGGGCCCCGGATCGTCTACCCCTATAGCTATCTCCGTACGAGGGTAGCCCGGTGGACCTTTCTATTTGTTTTGGTTTGTTTAGTACATGTGTACATGGAGAGAAATGGTTGGGCCAACTTTGCCACATTCTAGGCCCCGGTTGTCCCGCGGCGGGAGTTTCCACGTACAGATCCAGGATTTCGCTAAGTGTTAACGCATGTCCGGGAAGGGGGTCACACCTGGCGCCTACACATGGCACCTACCAACCTTGCACCACTCTCACACACATATGCTAGGGGCACATGCAAGTTTTCATGTGATTCCGACGCTCCGGTGGTCTTCCTCCGGCGAAACCCTAGACCGGGGGCCCCGGATCGTCTACCCCTATAGCTATCTCCGTACGAGGGTAGCCCGGTGGACCTTTCTATTTGTTTTGGTTTGTTTAGTACATGTGTACATGGAGAGCAATGGTTGGGCCAACTTTGCCACATTCTAGGCCCCGGTAGTCCCGCGGCGGGAGTTTCCACGTAGAGATCCAGGATTTCGCTAAGTGTTAACGCATGTCCGGGAAGGGGGTCACACCTGGCGCCTACACATGGCACCTACCAACCTTGCACCACTCTCACACACATATGCTAGGGGCACATGCAAGTTTCATGTGATTCCGACGCTCCGGTGGTCTTCCTCCGGCGAAACCCTAGACCGGGGGCCCCGGATCGTCTACCCCTATAGCTATCTCCGTACGAGGGTAGCCCGGTGGACCTTTCTATTTGTTTTGGTTTGTTTAGTACATGTGTACATGGAGAGAAATGGTTGGGCCAACTTTGCCACATTCTAGGCCCCTGTTGTCCCGCGGCGGGAGTTTCCACGTACAGATCCAGGATTTCGCTAAGTGTTAACGCATGTCCGGGAAGGGGGTCACACCTGGCGCCTACCAACCTTGCTACCTAACCAACCTTGCACCACTCTCACACACATATGCTAGGGGCACATGCAAGTTTTCATGTGATTCCGACGCTCCGGTGGTCTTCCTCCGGCGAAACCCTAGACCGGGGGCCCCGGATCGTCTACCCCTATAGCTATCTCCGTACGGGGGTAGCCCGGTGGACCTTTCTATTTGTTTTGGTTTGTTTAGTACATGTGTACATGGAGAGCAATGGTTGGGCCAACTTTGCCACATTCTAGGCCCTGGTTGTCCCGCGGCGGGAGTTTCCACGTAGAGATCCAGGATTTCGCTAAGTGTTAACGCATGTCCGGGAAGGGGGTCACACCTGGCGCCTACACATGGCACCTACCAACCTTGCACCACTCTCACACACATATGCTAGGGGCACATGCAAGTTTTCATGTGATTCCGACGCTCCGGTGGTCTTCCTCCGGCGAAACCCTAGACCGGGGGTCCCGGATCGTCTACCCCTATAGCTATCTCCGTACGAGGAAGCCTGGTGGACCTTTCTATTTGTTTTGGTTTGTTTAGTACATGCGTACATGGAGAGAAAATGGTTGGGCCAACTTTGCCACATTCTAGGCCCCGGTTGTCCCGCGGCGGGAGTTTCCACGTACAGATCCAGGATTTCGCTAAGTGTTAACGCATGTCCGGGAAGGGGGTCACACCTGGCGCCTACACATGGCACATACCAACCTTGCACCACTCTCACACACATATGCTAGGGGCACATGCAAATTTGCATGTGATTCCGATGCTCCGGTGGTCTTCCTCCGGCGAAACCCTAGACCGGGGGCCCCGGATCGTCTACCCCTATAGCTATCTCCGTACGAGGGTAGCCCGGTGGACCTTTCTATTTGTTTTGGTTTGTTTAGTACATGTGTACATGGAGAGCAATGGTTGGGCCAACTATGCCACATTCTAGGCCCCAGTAGTCCCGCGGCGGGAGTTTCCACGTACAGATCCAGGATTTCGCTAAGTGTTAACGCATGTCCGAGAAGGGGGTCACACCTGGCGCCTACACATGGCACCTACCAACCTTGCACCACTCTCACACACATATGCTAGGGGCACATGCAAGTTTCAGGTGATTCCGACGCTCCGGTGGTCTTCCTCCGGCGAAACCCTAGACCGGGGGCCCCGGATCGTCTATCCCTATAGCTATCTCCGTACGAGGGTAGCCCGGTGGACCTTTCTATTTGTTTTGGTTTGTTTAGTACATGTGTACATGGAGAGAAATGGTTGGGCCAACTTTGCCACATTCTAGGCCCCTGTTGTCCCGCGGTGGGAGTTTCCACGTACAGATCCAGGATTTCGCTAAGTGTTAACGCATGTCCGGGAAGGGGGTCAGACCTGGCGCCTACCAACCTTGCTACCAACCAACCTTGCACCACTCTCACACACATATGCTAGGGGCACATGCAAGTTTTCATGTGATTCCGACGCTCCGGTGGTCTTCCTCCGGCGAAACCCTAGACCAGGGGCCCCTGATCGTCTACCCCTATAGCTATCTCCGTACGAGGGTAGCCCGGTGGACCTTTCTATTTGTTTTGGTTTTTTTAGTACATGTGTACACGGAGAGCAATGGTTGGGCCAACTTTGCCACATTCTAGGCCCCGGTTGTCCCGCGGCGGGAGTTTCCACGTACAGATCCATGATTTCGCTAAGTGTTAACGCATGTCCGGGAAGGGGGTCACACCTGGCGCCTACACATGGCCCCTAACAACCTTGCACCACTCTCATACACATATGCTAGGGGCACATGCAAGTTTTCATGTCATTCCGACGCTCCGGTGGTCTTCCTCCGGCGAAAGCCTAGACCGGGGCCCCGGATCGTCTACCCCTATAGCTATCTCCGTACGAGGGTAGCCCGGTGGACCTTTCTATTTGTTTTGGTTTGTTTAGTACATGTGTACATGGAGAGCAATGGTTGGGCCAACTTTGCCACATTCTAGGCCCCGGTTGTCCCGCGACGGGAGTTTCCACATACAGATCCAGGATTTCGCTAAGTGTTAACGCATGTCCGGGAAGGGGTTCACACCTGGCGCCTACACATGGCACCTACGAACCTTGCACCACTCTCACACACATATGCTAGGGGCACATGCAAGTTTTCATGTGATTCCAACGCTCCGGTGGTCTTCCTCCGGCGAAACCCTAGACCGGGGGCCCTGAATCGTCTACCCCTATAGCTATCTCCGTACGAGGGTAGCCCGATGGACCTTTCTATTTGTATTGGTTTGTTTAGTACATGTGTACATGGAGAGAAATGGTTGGGCCAACTTTGCCACATTCTAGGCCCCGGTTGTCTCGCGGCGGGAGTTTCCACGTACAGATCCAGGATTTCGCTAAGTGTTAACGCATGTCCAGGAAGGGGGTCACACCTGGCGCCTACACATGGCACATACCAACCTTGCACCACTCTCACACACATATGCTAGGGGCACATGCAAGTTTTCATGTGATTCCGACGCTCCGGTGGTCTTCCTCCGGCGAAACCCTAGACCGGGGGCCCCGGATCGTCTACCCCTATAGCTATGTCCGTACGAGGGTAGCCCGGTGGACCTTTCTATTTGTTTTGGTTTGTTTAGTACATGTGTACATGGAGAGAAATAGTTGGGCCAACTTTGCCACATTCTAGGCCCCGGTAGTCCCGCGGCGGGAGTTTCCACGTACAGATCCAGGATTTCGCTAAGTGTTAACGCATGTCCGGGAAGGGGGTCACAGCTGGCGCCTACACATGGCACCTACCAACCTCGCACCACTCTCACACACATAAGCTAGGGGCACATGCAAGTTTTCATGTTATTCCGACGCTCCGGTGGTCTTCCTCCGGCGAAACCCTAGACCGGGGGCCCCGGATCGTACCCCTATAGCTATCTCCGTACGAGGGTAGCGCGGTGGACCTTTCTATTTATTTTGGTTTGTTTAGTACATGTGTACATGGAGAGAAATGGTTGGGCCAACTTTGCCACATTCTAGGCCCCGGTTGTCCCGCGGCGGGAGTTTCCACGTACAGATCCAGGATTTCGCTAAGTGTTAACGCATGTCCGAAGCTGCCGCCGCCACCGCCCGATTGTTTAGGTTAAATACCCCCTCTTCTTTCATTCCTCTCCGCTGCCTCCTACTCCTCCTACCCAAAGCAGCCGCCGCCATCGCCCGTCTGAAGCAGCCGCCACCCGAAGCCACCGCCCGCCCGAAGCCGCCGCCACCCGGAGCCCCTCGGCAGCTCGAAGCCGCCCGCAGGTAATCTCCAAGCCAATTTATTTACTGTCGGCGTGTGCGCGTCGTTATTCTATGTGGGTGTGGCAGGATGCCGAAGATTCGCGTGGTTATTTTACAATCACCAATTTATTTATAAATTACATATACATTAAAATTTTAGTGGGAAAAAATAAAACAACTGTACTCAAACAAAAAAAAGACTTAGGCCGACGGCATTGCCGTCGGCGTAGGGGGATAGACTCGCTAGGCCGACGTCCTGGCCGTCGGTGTAGCTACGCGTCTAACGCCGCGGACCGTCCCGTCAGGTGGGCCGTTAACTGGGGACACGTGTCCTCCTGCGCCGACGGTATAGGGAAGGCCGACGGCAACCGTCGGGCTATAGTATGCATACGCCGACGGTATATTTACGCCGATGGCGGCCGTCAGGGATTTTGATATACGCCGACGGTGTTTCTACGCCGACGGCCCCTTTGCCGGGCTGACGAGCCCGGGAACCTTCGCCGACGGCCCCGACATTTGGCCGTCGGTGTAGGATTAGGCCGTCGGCGTTTTTAGCTTCTGCCGTAGTGTATGTTTGCCTCGTTGAGCGCCTCGAGCGGAACGTCTCCAGTTCCGGCCCACCGGCGAACGGCTGCCACTCACCTCCAGATCGGCGGCCTCCCTAGTCTTTTTTGGCTCTAGCGGATGAGGGGACGTCGACGGAACACTCTGGCCCCGGGGGCCGCTGCCATCCTTCTCATTGCCGACGACCTCCGCCACTGGTTCTCGATTCCTACGTCTTGGATACGACTCGGAGGAGGATGGGAAGGCGTGTTTGGACAACATAAATGCGCTCTTGTCTCTCGAAGACGACACCGGTGAGTTTGGTTGGACAACGGTGTCCCGGCGGCGATGTCGCATGGAAGCCGAGCTCTACTAGGAGTTCTAGGAAGAGATGTGGTTCTCCCAACACCGGCCTCAAGGTTCTGGGAGAAGGGATCACCGGCATCACGTGACTCGTACACGCTGCAACCTTCCTCTCCGCCGCTATTGGGTGGAAGGAATTATCCTGTATCTCCGCCCCGTCACAGCGCCTCTGCCTCACCAATGGGCTTGGTAATATCCCGGTGTCCAAAGATCAAGCCTTGGAAGAGTCCTCTGGCGCCGAGGCGGGCCACTATGCCTCCGGTACTTGGAGCATTCCAGGCGGCGGAGCTGGTTCGTTGCAGTCCGGCGTCAGGATTGGTTCTCGATTCAGGAATTGTGGATGCTAACATGGTTGCTGATGTGCCTAAGGAGGTGGAACCGAGTGGGGATGGGAATATATTCACGTAGACCGCAGTGGGCCATGGACTTAGGAAAGAAATCCTACGAGACCTGGTCTATTGATAGACTTCTACCCGCGAGGATCGTGGCTTCCAAGTCTACAATGCATACTGTTCCTTGTTTCATTAATCGCTGCCGCCTACTGTTCCAGAACCGACGCTGATCGACAACGCCAGGATCTCACCGTCACCTTCGTATTCATCGACCTCTAGGACTACGACCCTGCCGCCATCATCAATCTCGCCGGGAAGATCCTTTGCCTCAGTGGTGGCCTCTTCTCCGGTGTTTGGGAGAACCCTCGAGGGCCTCCGGGTTCGGTGCCGCCTAGTTCCGCCGTGCCGCAGGGTCCTATCGCTGCACCTCAGCCGACTTCAGCACATCTATCGTGGGGTGCGCCAGCCACCTCGTTTCCTCGCGGGGCGGCGAATGCTCCGCACTTTGCTCGACAAGTTGCACCGCCTACCATGCCAAACCAAGGTTTGCTGCCACAGTCTAGGCCTATGCATGGGCTGCCGTCGTTCTCGGGTCCACCGGGGTTTCCGCTGAGGATTCAGTTCCAGCCTCCCGCGGCATACTACGGCTTGCATTAGGCTGCCCTGAATCTGCCACTTCAGTAGCCATATCGTGGTCCTCTACAACGACCAGCGTTTGTTGGAGTGCTGTCTCGTTCTGCGAGTGGAGTACGGGGGATTTCCTGGCTCTATGGTTCAGGGTGGGCCGCAAGAAGCGATGCCGACTACCGGTCCGATGGATGTAGCGACCAGGGCTCAGAGGAAAAAGAAGAAGAAGCTCCTGCAGCCGCAGCCCTAGTTTGAACATGCTACTGTTCTCAATCAGCCGCAACCCCCTATGCAGCCGCAGTAGTTAGGTATGCAATAATGCATCCGAGGACATCGCAGAGTCAGCCTCCTCAGTATACTCCCTCGGTTGGAGTGACCCCGTTGGAGACATAAGATGTGTAGGACACTATAGCCATTGCTAAGAAAAATAAAAAGGTTGTCAGTTGTTGGAAGTGTGTGTGGCTGAAACTCATTCCACTAAGGATTATAAGGCGGTGTACTACTGCTATATTTGTGATTGCAAGGCTCATCCTACTTTGAGGTTCCCTATTCTGAAGAAGCCTCGACCCTCAGCTTATATGCCTGGTGTTGGCCATGACCAGACTCTATTTTCTCAGATTCTAGACAACATGGTCTATGAGCATCTGGCCCCCAGTCAGATGCCTATTGCTTTGGTCCAGGTATCTGGTGAGCCCGTCCCTAAGGATGTGGTGGAGAGACAGATCGCGAGGAGATGTCCTGTCCGACCCGAGTGGAAGTGGGAGGCTTTGTATTATGGGGGTAATGATTTTCTGGTTAGCTTTCCTTCGTTCAAGGACTTGGACAGAGTTGATGGAAGCCCGTTCTCGATTCGACTAGGCAAGACCCAGCTTTCTGTTTCCTCTTACAAGTATCTGGAAGTGCCACATAAGTGCAAGTTAAAGTAGGTTTGGCTGCATGTGGAGGAGGTTCTGCATACTCTACGCTCTTTCCTTGGTTTGTGGTATGTCGGTTCTGTTATTTGTACTACTCTTGGTGTGGATCTTCTTAGTTTGCGACTGAGGGGAGTGGTTTGTATTATGGTAGCCATGTTTGATCTTTCCGTGTTTCTGAAGAAGGAGGATGCCTTGGTCTTTTACATTACATCTGTTGTTGTGGTCAGTTTGAAGGGTTTTGAGTTCCGGTTTCATAGGGAGCCTGAGGGGTACGTCCTGGAACCAGATTTCTCAAATTTATTGTGGAAAAGGAATGATGATCCCTAGGAGGATGGGGAAGGGATTATTGGAGATGATGCGATGGACACTTTAGAGCCTTCTATTGCTACAGCGACTGTGACGGTTTCTACATCTGTTCAGCCATCTGGACAAGCGAACTCTGCACCGACGTCGTCGAGATAGGCTACTCAGGGTGTGGTTGCGGTGATTAATTTCAATGCCTCCCTGCCAACCCCGCAAGGAAGAGATATCTTAGATGCATTACCATTGGACTCTCCTATTCACGGGAGTAGGGCCTTGCAGGTTACGCGTACTGCCTCTCCTAGAGTTACATCGTCGCAGCTACATGAGGCTATCCATGCAGAGTATGCTCCTCCTGGACAGCCACGTGCATCCCAATTGATTGCTTCACCATCACGCAATAGGCCAAATGTGATGGGGCGCTCGATTCCTCGAACTTCTTCGGAGCAACTTCAACTGGTGTTGTGCGAGGTGGATGCGACTGTTTCTACACGGGGCTAGCCCAAGAGTGGTCGGCCAACCGTGTCGGTGACAACCCTGCCCAGGCGGGGCGGGTCAGTCCACCACCAGTGGTCCAGCAGAAGCCGGCTGGTGCGGATGCATCCTAGGCGGGGCCGGCCAGCACGCCTATGTGTGGCTACACGAGCTAGGTGGCCCAAGTGGGTAGCCAGCTGTGGACGACGCTCAGGGGATGCACGCTGCAACCGCAACATTCCCTTTGGCCCAGGAGGGGATGGAGGCTCAAGAGTCCGAAGAGGGGTCTTTGGCGGATAGGGGTGGCCTAACCTAGGAGGGTTGGGGTTGCCTCTGTCTCCGCGACGCGCTTATTCTTCTACTACTCCCACACCGACCAATGTGTAGGCGGGTTGTACAACGTTCAGGCGGAGCATTCGCCACGGGGTTGAAGTCTCTGGTGCGTCTATGAGAGATGAAGATTCTTTGGTAAAGGCGATGCGTCGTAAGGCTGAGAAGAATTTAGATTCTCCTTGTATAATAAGTTCTTCTAAATCCTTTCTTTCTTTTTCTACCCCTGTTATTACTTCTAAGCTGGCCAATGTTGCCATTAGCTTGGGTAGCTCTGTACAGGAAGTTCTTTTTTCTTCTACTGTTTTGCGACACATGGAGTTTGGCCATCTAATGGTTACTCCTAAGGTCACTATTGTTCCTGATTCTTCAGCAATGGAGGAGGAAGAGTTGCATGCCACAGTAGATGGTCAACTACTTTCTCACTTAGTTGGTGAAGTGTCAGAGTTGGATTTTGATGAGACTGAGCTTGGCTCTTTGTATGAGCTTAAAGCATCAGGACGTAGATCAAAGATCTAGAAGTATTGCAAAAGACCCCCGGAATCCAAATTTTCTATAGTTTCTCAATAAATGGCATGTTTTTAAATAGCTGAGGTCTTTGGTACTTGGCTAAACATTTGTTCTTTGCCGATTGTGTGAGAGATTATAAGTTGGATTTTACGGGTATTTGCAGACGTGATTTTTCACAAGCCCTACTCAATCGTCTGTCTGGTGGAGTGGACTTTACGTGGATATCACGTCCACCGTGTAGTTGATCTGGGGGGATCCTGTTAGGCATCCGAGATGAGACTATGGAAGTGTTAGCTAGTTTAGTTAGAGTTTTTTTATGAAACTCCATATCCATAACAAGGCTGATGATTTCATATGGTATCTAGTCATTGTTTATGGGGACACCCAGGATGTCTACAAAGCTGACTTTTTATGTGAGTTTATGAGGACAGTCCATATCATGTACTTATAGGTGGCAATTTTAATTTGCTAAGATTTTCTCATGAAAAAAGTCGGGGCCATTTCGACATACATTGGCCTTTCTTGTTTAATGTTGTCATAAACATCTTGCACTTTAGAGAGGTTACCATGTTAGGAAGACAGTTTACTTGGGCTAATAGTCTTCCAGAGCCAACATACGATAAACTTGATACCAATTGGGAAGATAAGTTCCGTATGATAACTGTTTGCTCTGCATTAGGGTTTTGGGTGTTTGGTTTTCACGCATAGCTACCTGCACGACGAAGGGGTCCTTGAAGGCGAGGGAGAGAGTCCGCACCGCAGGGGACCGGAGGCGGCGGGGAGGAGAGGCAGGGTATCGTAGGCGGCGGTGGTGGAGGGTGGCGATAGCGGCGGCGACGGACAGTGGTCTGGGCGGGCGCGGATGAACAAAATGTGTCACGGATCGGAAATGTTTGTCCAAATATTTTCAAATCTTTTCCGCCAAGTACTAGCCTCAGACGGCTGCAAATGAAAAACACCTCTAAGAACGTCCGTTGTCCAACTAGAAAATTGAAAAGAACTAATATTCGGATCTCCGAATATATTAGGAACTCTAGAGTTTGCTTATCCTAAAATTTGAGAATTACTCGTAATTTAAAGCCGAAGGAAGGTGTCTATACATGTGTGCTAGTGTGAAATTAAGTCCTCTAAGAGTAAATGAGGATCGTACATTGAAGAAAATAATTGGTGGAGTACAAAACTTAGATCTTACCTTGAAAGTCATGACAACTCCTAGTATTCGTGCGCTTTCTATAGAGCATTATGGTGCAAATGTCTTAAATTTGACTAATTCAAATGTTTAATCACGAAGTGAGATCATTTGGTTACTTAAATATAAAACTTTCACCAATATAACCTTTTTCATGTATTCTTTGAAAGAAGTCTTGTTGAGTGAATATTTGGACCTCCGTATATATCCGGAACTCCGGATTTTGTTAATCCTATATTTTGAGAATTATTCATAATTTAAAAGCAAATGAAAGTGTTTACACATGCTTTCTAGAGTGAAATTGAGTCCTAAGAGTAAATGAGGTTCATACATTGAAGAAAAAATATATGACATAGTATAAAGCTTGGATCTTAACCCGGAAGGTATGACCGACTCGTAGTGTTCATGCGCTTGTTGCACAAAATCATCATCACCATATTCATCATCATCATCATCTTTGAGCACGAAATCATCCTCACCGCTACCCATTTCAATATCTTCATGCTCTCTTGACAAAGCATCATGCTAAAGGAAAAGATGAGCGGTCGTGCTCGGTATCACGAACAAAGGTTGCTCTGCTATGGTGAGTTTAGCTGTTCGCATTGCTCATGGTCCGGGATCATTGATGACAGTCTCATCCCCAATATCTTTGTTAACGATGTGCTCAAACATCAACACAGTCCTCGTGCCGAGGTGTTTACTCCACCTCATGGCCAGGGCCTCCTCAGTCCTAATCTCACAGGAAGTCTGTAAATTTATGTCATTGTACCTGGTTACAAATTCATCGTGCTGGCCAATCGGAAACTTGCAAAATTCCATGTACAAGTCACATAGAGTTAGGTCCTCCGCGTCTACTGTCAGCCGATAATCAAAACGATTGGTAACTGCAATAATACCGCTGAACAAGGTTTCATTCTGACACCCATGCCGAATCTTCAACAGAAATCCGGATGTGGCAGATGTCCTAAGGTTACCAACATATATCCTCGCCATCACCACGGTACTAGAAACACTAATTTGGGGAACGCAGGAAAGGAATTACAGTTCTTACCCATCAAGGAGGAGATACGATATAGTTGCATCCCTCGTCCTCTTCCCCTGTTTCATCATCCTTCGTGCTCTCCAGCCTTGAAGGATCAATATTCGTTCTCTCTAGCCGCGCAGGACCCATCTCCGTGTTCTCCAGCCGCACAGGATCCATCTTCGGGCGGGATTTGGATCATAGCCACCGTTTTTGGGCGAGAACCCAATGACCACCTCACGCTTTGTGTTTCCAGAAGCACCTAGTCGGAGATGATGGCAAGGCGACATTGCAGGAAGGGGAGGGGAGGGCAGGGAGAGGAGGGTGGGAGGACGATTACGCAAGGGGAGGATAAGAGTGGTGCACAATGGAATGGAGTGGTAGTGAGAGGACCAGAGCAGTGGACTGGAGTGGAGTTGGGAGCGTGAAAATATGGAAAAACGTACAGTAACTGGGGGCACTAATCCTCGAACCTGTGATGTGCGCTGTCGGTGGTGGAGGTGGCAGGACCCGCTAGTTAGAAAACATGCCACGTAAACGACTGACCCCCAGACTAGACCAACATGTCAGTAAACGAGGCAAGCAATTGGGAACTAGGCCAGACTGGACCCACGTGTCAGCAAACGAGTGAGCTCACGTGTAAGTAAATGAGGCAAGCAGGCGACAACTAAGCCAGAGTGGACCCTCATGTCAGCACATAATTGAACCCACATATCAGTAAACAAGTCAAGCGAGCGGCAACTAAGCCATATTGGACACACATGTCAGGAAACGAGTCAACTAGATGACAACTGAGTCAGTTGTACTGGCGGATGGCGGCAGACGGGCAACAGACAGAACCAGGGGCACAGAGGTAATGTGTCCGTGATTTCTGATGATGTCGCTACAATTCGCCGTATCATTGTGGCACAGTCATAATATCAGAGCGAACTAAGGCCACCATCGTAAATGTCCCAAGATTTTAAGCACTTATAAGGGAATGCTTCTCCTTCTAATTCCGGTTTTGGTTTGAAAT
Source organism: Avena eriantha (assembly GCA_910589775.1). NCBI lineage: Eukaryota > Viridiplantae > Streptophyta > Magnoliopsida > Poales > Poaceae > Avena > Avena eriantha. Next base: position 113,502,144 of record OU342742.1, on the reverse strand, counting down.
GTACATTCACTAGTAGAAAACGGACCTTTGGTCCAGGAGTATTAGCCCTGGTTTTGCTACAAACCGGGACTAATGCCCTGGTCCCAACGGCTAAATCTGGCCTCAGGGGTGGTAGGCACTAGCCCCGGTTTGAACGGTACCTTTAGTCCCAGGTCGTGTAACAAACCGGGACTAAAGGGTTTCAGGCAGGCTGGGTCGGGCGCCATAACCTTTAGTCCCAGTTTGTTATACGACCCGGGGCTAAAGGTGGACCTTTAGTCCCGGTTCTAGACACGTACCGGGACTAAAGGTCTGGCTATATCTTCTTCCCCCACCTGCCCGAGCCACCATTTCAAGCTGGTGGTTCCTCTCTCTCTTTCTTGCTTCAAGCTCGAGTTCATGCCCTTTTTTCTCTCAAGATTTGTCTATATTTTGTGGTGCCCCATCTATCCAAAGGTTCTAAAAGGTGAGCATCTTCATCCTTTGAACTCTCATTGCTATATTAGCTCATTTCATGCTCTATCTGTAGATGGATTTGTGGATTTAGTTTGGTAGTAATTTTTGCAATGATAACATGAGATCGATGTTTATATTCTATCTATCTTGTATTAAGTTCTGGTTGGTGCCTCCAACCGGGACTAAAGGTTCATCATATCTTTAGTCCCGGTTGCTGGCTTTAATTTTGTTTTTTTATATTAGTCCTAATTAATTATGATTATGTTTGATGTACTTAATTTGTTATATAATGCAGATGAGTCGGCAATGGATGTACTGACCCACTCTCTAGCGAGTTCATTAAAGGCGTGCATTCTTTTCTCCTTGTGGCCAAGGCAAACAAGCGGAATGGTTTTATGTCTTGTCCATGTGGTGTCTATCAGAATCATAAGGAATACTCTTCCTCAAGAGTCCTTCAAAGCCACCTGTTTCGGTCCAGTTTCATGACTGACTATAATTGTTGGACCAAGCACGGAGAAAGAGGGGTTATGATGGAAGACAACGAAGAAGAAGAGAATGATAACGACTACCCTACTATATCCCCTGAATACGGTGGTACTACAATGGAAGACATCGATGAAGAAAAATATGAAGAACGGGCATCAGACCTGCCTGATGATGATCTTAGTCGGGCCATTGCTGATGCCTAGGAAGAATGCGTAACTGAAAGGGAGAGGTTGAAGTTCAAGAAGATGTTAGAGGATCACAACAAATTGTTGTACCCAAATTGTGAAGATGGGCACAAAAAACTGGGGAGCACACTGGAATTGCTGCAATGGAAGGCAGAGAATGATGTGACTGACAAAGGATATGAAAAGTTGCTGAAAATAATGAAGAAGTTGCTTCCAAAGGATAACGAACTGCCCTCCAGTACCTACGAAGCAAAGAAGGTTGTCTGCCCTCTAGGATTAGAGGTGCAGAAGATACATGCATGCATTAATGACTGTATCCTCTACTGTGGCGAGGAGTACGAGAATTTGGATGCATGCCCAGTATGCACTGCATTGCGGTATAAGATAAGACGAGATGACCCTGGTAATGTTGAGGGCAAGCGCCGCATGAAGAGGGTTCCTTCCAAGGTTGATGTGGTATGCTCCTATAATACCACGGTTGAAACGTTTGTTCAGGAACAAAGAGCATGCCAAGTTGTTGCGAAAACACCTTTAGCCCCGGCTTGTATTACAAACCGGGGCTAAAGGTACCCCTTTAGCCCCGGTTTGTATTACAACCCGAGGCTAAAGGGGGGTATAAATACCCCCACCCCAAACCCGGGTCGTGCCATGACCCGGAGAGCCAGCAGTTTCATCTTCCCAGCCGTAGGAGCTTGCCGCGCCCACGCCGTCGTTCGTGCCGCCGCCCGCGCCCGTGGAGAGAGGAACCCCGCGCCGCCCCGTCTCCGCCCCGCCGTACCTTCTCCGCGCCGCGACGCACCGCCCCACGCCGAGCCACGGCACCGCCCCGCCCCGAGCCACTGTGCCGCCCCGCCGCACCGTCTCCGCCCCGCGCCTCCTCGCCGTTCAGGTGATCGCCGTGCCACAACTCAATTTTGGTTAATTTTGGTTAGTATTAATTAGGTAATTAGTATTAATTAGTATTATAGGTTAGTATTTAGTATTAGCATTAGGTTAGTATTTAGTATTAGTATTAGTTAGTATTGGTATCAGGTTAGTATTTAGTATTATTATTAGTATTAGTATTTAGTAGTTAGTATTAGTATTAGGTTAGTATTAGTATTTACTATTAGTTAGTATATTAGTATTAGTTAGTATTTAGTATTATTATTAGTATTAGTATTTAGTAGTTAGTATTAGTATTAGGTTAGTATTAGTTAGTATTTAGTATTAGTATTACTATTAGTTAGTATTAGTATTAGGTTAATTTTATAGGTTAGTATTTATCTAGGGTTAGTTAGAATACTTAGTTAATTAGGTTTAGTTTAGTTAGTGCTAGGTTCATGGTTAGTGTTATTAGGGCAATACTTAGTGATTAAGTTACTGTTTATGTTCTATGATTATTTATTGCTATTATTTACTTATGCCGCGTCCTCCTCGTCCGAGCCTACTGGACTCCGTCGGTTCCGGGGATGTCCGAGTCTGGGCTCCGCCGAGTTGGCACTGGGAGATGCTACCTGTCGCACTACAAGAAATGTCTAAGTGGTGACCCAAAATATTGGTCATAGAAAGGTCATAGTAATCCATCTATGACCTTTTTATGACCAAAAGCAGTAGGTCACATAGCGAGCGTCACTATAGACAACTGACGACCTTTTTTTTGAATTGGTCATGGACAACCATGACCAAAATAGAAGGTCATAGAGACCATGACCAAAATTTTGGTCATGGATAATCTACCATGTCCACGTCAGATCGTCCTACGTGGCAAGCCTACAAGGCAAGAATATAGCCCAATCCATGATGGTCGTCTTGCTGGTCCAAGCTCAATAAATTGGCCCATATGCTAGAGCCGTAGCCTATTTTTCCATTATTTTGTGTTTTTATTTTTTATTTTAGAGCTGGTCCCACTCGTCACCTATTTTTTCCATTCATTAGTCCCCGCTCCAGGTAAACAAGTAGGTCCCACTTGTTATTTTTATTTTTCATTTATTTAAATGTTGGTCTAGCACGTGTGCTTTTAATATCCCACAAGTCAGTTCACCAAAGGTGCAATAACAAATAATTTGATTTACATAGAGCAGATAATTTGATTTACAACCATGCATAGTACATTTCAGTTTTCCAAAATACAATTTCAAATACAGCTAATTGTCAAAATAACTAGCTCCAATGAGCTAGAACACATTCACAATACACATCAGGTTGTCAAAATAAAACTTCAAATACATGTAGTTGGCAAAATAACTAGCCCCAATCAGCTAGAACATATTGTTGAGAACAAGTTCTATTCGCACTTCTTCATCCTGGAGCTCTTGTACGCCAAATTTAAATGAATGCAGATATCTGTAGGTTACAAAACAGAAATAGTTAGGAAGATACAGAAATTTCTAGAAAGCTAGTGTACAAACAGTTGCACAACAAACAGTCAAACACAGAAACAGAATGAGACACAATAGCAACAGAACTATCTCCCTCCCGTCCTCAAGCAGAAGTCACCAACATGGTTTCATGGTTTATCTCTGAATAACTATAACAAGAAAGCAAAGATTGAACATGGACACACACTACAATGTTATCTCTGAATTTTGTCTGACTACTGAACTGTGGACATTCAGTTTCACTAAGCCACCAAGCCACACATGTAGAGGATAACAACATCATCCAAATTGTGGCACCGCAATATTGATATACTGAATCCCAGCTTGACTAAATTAAGCAAGTCATTACCACGACATGAACATACCAAAAACTACCCCAGTAATGCACAGGTAGGTAACCATAGACAGAGAGGGAGGAGAAGGTTAGCTCACACTACCCTCAGTGGGAGTAGACAACCAGGCTGACACCGAGATAAGTCAATAGTTACCATCCCACCAGCATCGGAGTTGAGGTAGAAGATGTGAGAGCCATGGCTGAGCAGCACCGTCACGGGCGTTGCACGCTTAGGGAAGAGCAGCACCACACAACCAGGACCTAGAGAGAGCATGAAATGAGGTACTCAATATTGTTAGTTAAACATGCAAAAAAAAAATCAGAAACATGCAGTCAAAAGTTTCAGCTGAACTTGCAGTACTCCATCTGTGTGTACATGCTACCATCTGTGTGTGTACATGTACCTCCTCTTTTGGCATGCATCAACATGTACTCCCCTTTTCAGTTACTCGGGCTTTCGATTGCTACTATTGTTAAGACATTAATTAAGGGAGAATACATCATGTGTGTACCCAAGAAATGCTTACAAGCCATCAGCATGCAACATGGTTCAACCACAAATCACAGTAGCATAACAGTCATTTTTCAAAGGATTTACATAGCACAGTCATTTGTCATTTGTCAAATAGTTAGGTTAGGGATGTCAAAGGATCTACGATGCACATCCATTTGTCAAACTAAAATGAAGCGTACAGTCACTCCAACATACTACAATAGTTAGATTAGGGATGCGAATTTGCATAGCACAACATCAGAATATAATAGAATGGTCTAATACATTTGTCAAAGGACTTACAAGTGTAACATTGTACATGTAGTCAGTAACAAGAAAAAGGTGCTATCCATAAGAGCCAGTTGCACCATGAAGTCCATCCCTCCATCCCCACTAAGACAATCGTGAAACTTGTCAAATATTGATTCACTCTCCTACAGATCACAGAGCTAAAAGGAGTCAGATCATGCAACCAAATTATCTATCGGTCATCACATAGCGGCCATGTTAACCATTTGATGACAAAATCTTACCCTAGGTCTTAAATATTCATGGACCTGGAAGGTTGAAACTGGACCTGAATCCATGTTTTATCTGATACCTGTCCAAAAAAGAAGAGATCGTCAGGATTTAAATTATAATAATATATTAGCCCAAACGAAGAAGTGCCATATTTTTAAAGCTACTAAATGTTGACATGTTTTAGCGAACATTACTTATATATCTAGAAACCAACTAGTAAGCACCACCGGTTAACCAACTCCGGGCTAGAGATTGAAACAAACAGAAGTCTATAGATCTATTTCCTGTTAGTTACTTGGTAAAATTTGAAGTAAACAATCCTAGTCATGCTGGTAAGAATAGACAAGCTGGTGGCAAGGGACCATTTCTACAAGCACTCGACCTTGAACCAAATTCTAATAGTAGCATTTAACTGACTTTTAAGAAGTGCAGTCTCGTATCATTGTTGGCAATGTCATGACCACTTGTATTTATCTGCATTCCATAGTTGCATTTCCCAAATACTAACAAGCATGTGAATAACCTGTGAATATTAGTGAGGCCAAAATCGTACTCCCTCATCAAATTCTTATGATGAGCAGAAGCATAAAGCATAAGCTATGTCATATGGAACGGATGGGAAAAATTACTCGCTATACAATTCAGTATGCCTATTTAACATATGGCTACTTACTCAGCTTTGCTTGTCTGACTACACAAGAAATCAACTAAAGGAATGGATGGGCACCATACCTTCTCTCGAATCCCATGAGCGTATTCTGACCACTGAATCCCAGGCAGGGCTGAGGCCGACCACCGCAATGTTGAGGCCGCTCGCAGCACACAAGCCTCACCCAGCCCAACTTCACCTTGCTGCTCACCGCTTTCGTGCACAACCCCAACCCGAGGCCTCCTTCTCCTTCGACTCCAGCACAAACAGGATATGGTACCGCAGCACCACATCGGCGACGCCCAGGTTGACCCCGGCAGCACCACAGAAAGCAGGACACGATCGTGCAGGGACGAGCTCGTGGGCCACTTCCTGGGCTGCCCAACCGACATCCTCGCGGGCGGCAACCGTGGATCCTGGTCGTCCAGCGATGTCAGGAGGGAGGATCCTGTAGGATGGGGGCAGATGCGAGGAAACCCATGGCGCTGGGAGTTGTCCGGTGTCTCCGCCAGATCTCCGCACTAGTGGCCACGCGGTCGATGTGGGCAGGCCAGCTCGATGGAGCGCCGTGCACGGATGCACGCGCGTACCGGCGAGCCGAACCGCGGCGACATCATTGCTTGTTGGGGGGCGACGCCGCCGCCACCTCACTGGTCTATTTGGGATCCAGACTAGGGTTTGGTGGTTCGTGAGTGGAGCCGAAGGAGTCGAAAGTTACAATGGTGCGCAGATGCAATCTGACGAGGGTTGTGGAAACTAGGGTTGCGTGTGTCCTCCTCGCCGCCCCTCCTAGCCTTTATATAGATAGGCTAGGTCTCGGGTAACAGATCGAGTCGGTTACAAGTTAGGGTTTTCCCCTTTGAACTTTCTATCTTTAGTTTCTTCTTGTTCTTCAAGCAATCGAGAGTCCATAGGCCACTCGAATTCCTCATTTAGGCCTTGGCGACACCGTGGGCCTACACATATTTGGACCATACATACCAAGCTCGAGTACACACCAAGAGAGGTGTAGAGGGAGCCGGCCCCCGAGGAGGTGGTACGTCGTCGTATCAGGGATGAGGACAAGCACATAGGACGATATATGTATCTTTTGGAGACTAGGTTATCCAATATCTGGCAGGTTCACGGATCTCACCCGAGCTATTCTCCGGTGATGGTTCCTCTTCTCTGGTTGCAGAGCTCCCGTAGCACAAATCGCAGCCAAGTTTGCTAGTTTGATATGAGCGAGATGTATTAATAATGTAATTTATATTATGTGCGAGATATGAGCGAGATGTATTAATAATGTACTTTATCTTATATTATTGTACTTTATCTTAATGCAAAATTGTTTCATTATTAGTATGTATTCTTTTTTCTGTATCCGAGTTGTCGCAATTGTAATATTCTTTTACTGAATGCAATATTGTTTTTCTGTATTAGTTAAGCTATGCACGGTAGACAGAATGAAGAGGAGCTTCTCAACATGATAAATAAGGGTACTGGGGGTTCTTATTACGATGGGTCAACCGTCGGAGCCCAAACAATCTGTGAATGCATTTATAACTCAATGCGGAGTGATTGTTAGAGACACCGTCTCGATCACCACACGAAATTGGAATAAGCCAGGAAAGAAAAGGGATCTAGCTGGGGCTAGTTTTGTAGATGACAGAGCGAGAGATGGGATGTGGAATTCTCTCATGACACATTTCACCCTACCTGACGAGGGTTTAACTCATCAATGCCCATTGTTATGGACTTGGGTTTTAGAGAAGGAGGGAGCGCTGGAGACATCTATTGGCTAGCAAACCAGCACACAGGGGACACAGATTTACCCAGGTTCAGGCCTCGTAGAGGTCCCTACTCCTGCTTGTCTGCTCGTGGAATTATCGAAGGAATTGAAGATTACAATGGTGCACAGATGTGATCTGGTGAGGGTTGTGGAAACTAGGGTTGCGTGTGTCCTTCTCGCCGCCCCCTCCTAGCCTTTATATACATAGGCCAGGTCTCGGGTAGCAGGTCGAGTCGGTTACAGATTAGGGTTTTTCCCCTTCAAACTTTTTATCTTTAGTTTCTTCTTGTTCTTCAAGCAATCGAGAGTCCGTAGGTTACGCGAGTCCTTCATTTGGGCCTTGGCGACACCGTGGGCCTTCACGTATTCAGGCCGTATATACCAAGCTCGAGTACCTGTGGGGTATACCCGTGTCAGTAGCCCCCGAGTGTCCAGTGGAATCGCAGATTTGACTGGGGACTTTATGAAGCCTTTCGAGTGCATGAATGAGTACATTTTCGACTGCTTTGTTTGTGTCATAGGGATTGTCGATGTGCATGTCTGATTTAACCGATGTATCGGTATCAGCTAACCACCTTAGGGTGAAACAACGCAATCTACTCGAACTCGAGTCCCCGGACTCGAATCCGGAAAAGTGCTGGTGTAATTCAACTCAAGCCGCGGAGGTCTTACAGGAGTCGAATTCCAGTATATGGGTGTGAGCACTCAACGCGTCCGTCAAGGCATATTCATCGTACTTGTAGGCACGGATATATTTTTGGCAGTGCGCAGCTAATGCGTTGCCAGGCCTTATTCAGGTCTTACCTTCACGCTGTAAGCGCGGCATCCAAATTTTATCATCGCGGAGACGATTCGGGTGACCCAGGAGATGCAGTCTCTTTGTAGGGAAAAATTATGAGGCGGTGTCGCCATGAGCTTTGAGTGTGGATGTTATCAACACACAGCTTTTTGTACAAATAATCATAGGGTGCGCGGCTAGCGCTCCCTATGGGAGTAGCCCCCGAGTGCCTGGTTGAGTCGAAGACTCAGGCAGGGACTAAATAACTTTTGCGACTGCTGTCGTCTTTTGTTTGCTTGTTTCAGTCGAATTTGTTTCAGGCGCTCCCTATGGGAGTAACCCATGTCCATAGTCGAACCGTATTTCGAGTGGTTGGGTTTGCTTGTGATTGTCCATGTTCCTGTAAAAAGAAGAGAAAAATCATAGGGTGCGCGACCAGCGCTCCCTATGGGAGTAGCCCCCGAGTGCTTGGTGGAGTCGAAGACTCGAGCAAGGACTAACGTAGTCGAAGTCTTCTACTGCGTAGCTTTGATGACGTCAGTGCTGACGATTTCATGACCTCAGTTGCCCGCGTGAGCGAGTTTGACGGGATGTGACGAGCAGTGGGTCCCACTCTCTGACTTTGATTTGACTAGGCGTGCGTAATCTTTTATTTTAACTGCGCCTCCTCGATTTCCGCGCGTAATGGGAGTAGTGGAGGGACGGTTCGCGCTTCCACTCCTCCACGTGTCCAGCACGATGTTTGCCACACGTCCAGTAGGGTTTTTCTAAGCCGTTGGATTGTATCTTCCAGGGGTTAAGTAGCGGCACTGCGACGGTAATTTCTCATCTGCTCTCATTCATCCTTTGCTTTCATCGCCATTGCCGCTACTCCTCTGCTTTGTCTGCGCTTGTCTCGTTCATGACGATGGACCAGCTCCGCTCATTCCCAAGCTACTTCCTTCGGTCTCATCGCCGCCGCGCAATGGGGAAGAAGAAGGGAGGTGCTGCGGCCGATTCCGCGGCCACCGCTGTTGCGGCGAAGAAGGAAGGTGGCTCCGCCGCTGCGGGCACCAGCACCACCTCCGGTGGGAAGAAGAAAGGAGCGGGCACCCGCGTCACGAATGGTGCGTGGCGCCCCTCCATCATCAAGTCATCCGATCTCCGTCTTCTTCACCAAGACGGAGTACTATCCGCCGCAGTCGCCGACGCACGCGTCCCCGGCGGTGAGACAATTCTTGCTCCTCCCGCTGGTTTTCGAGTGATGTTTTTAGCATTCATTATTCGAGGTCTCTCCTTCCCTCTTCACCCCTTCTTTAGGGGCCTCCTTTGTTTCTTCGGGCTTCAGCTCCATCAGCTGTCCCCGAACTCTATCCTCCATATCTCTTGCTTCATCACCCTCTGTGAGTGCTGGCTCGGAATCGAGCCGCACTTCGGCCTCTTCAAGCGCCTCTTCAAATTGAAGCGCCAATCTGCATCTAGCTCTTTAGTCTATGATGTAGGTGGCTGCGGAATCCACGTCGACCCATCCGCCACTTATTTCGACATCAAGCTCACGACGTCCTTCCAAGGGTGGAGGGACAAATGGTTCTACATCCGCGATGAGAAGGCTAACGGTGAGCACTTCGGACTCGCACCCTTCGATCCCGCGATGCCGTGTAAGAGGATGCGCTCCTGGAAGAATGTAGTCATGCCTAGTGACGAGGGTTTAACTCATCAATGCCCATTGTTATAAACTTGAGTTTTGGAGAAGGAGGGAGCGCTGGAGACATCCATCGGCTAGCAAACAAGCACACAGGGGACAAAGGATTTACCCAGGTTCAGGCCTCGTAGAGGTCCCTACTCCTACTTGTCTGCTCGTGGAATTATCGAAGGAGTCGAAAGTTACAATGGTGCACAGATGCAATCTGGCGAGGGTTGTGGAAACTAGGGTTGCGTGTGTCCTCCTCGCCGCCCCCTCCTAGCCTTTATATAGATAGGCTAGGTCTCAAGTGGCAGATCGAGTCGGTTACAAGTTAGGGTTTTTCCCTTCAAACTTTCTATCTTTAGCTTCTTCTTGTACTTCAAGAAATCGAGAGTCTGTAGGTTACTCAAGTCCTTTCATCTGGGCCTTGGCGACATCGTGGGCCTATACGTATTTGGACCGTATATACCAAGCTCGAGTACCTGTAGGGTATATCCATGTCAGTAGCCCCCGAGTGTCCAGTGGAATCGCAGCTTCGACTGGGGACTTTTTGAAGTCTTCGAGTGCCTGAACGAGTGTATTTCGACTGCTTTTATTTGTGTCATAGGGATTGTTGATATACGTGCCTGATATAACCGAAGTATTGGTGTCAGTTAACCACCTTAGGGTGAAACAACGCAATCTACTCGAACTCGAGTCCCCGGACTCGAATTCGGAAAAGTGCTGGTGTAATTCGACTCAAGCCGCGGAGGTCTTACAGGAGTCGAATTCCAGTATATGGGTGTGAGCACTCGACACGTCCGTCAAGGCGTATTCATCGTACCTGTAGGTACGGGTATATTTCTGGTAGTGCGCAGCAAATGCGTTGCCATGCCTTATTCAGGTGTTACCTTCATGTTGTAAGCGCGGCATCCGAATTTTATCATCGCGGAGACGATTCGGGTGACCCAGGAGACATAGTCTCTTTGTAGGGAAAAAATTATGAGGCGGTGTCGCCATGAGCTGCGAGTGCAGATGTTATCAACACACAGTTTTTTGTAAAAATAATCATAGGGTGCGCGACTAGCGCTCCCTATGGGAGTAGCCCCCGAGTGCATGGTTGAGTGGAAGACTCAAGCAGGGACTAAATAACTTTTGCGACTGCTGTTGTCTTTTGGTTGCTTGCTTCAGTCGAATTTTTCCAGCGCTCCCCATGGGAGTAACCCGTGTCTATAGTCGAATTGTATTTCGAATAGTTTGGGTTTTCTTTTGATTGTCCTTGTTCCTGCAAAAAAGAAAAGAAAATCATAGGGTGCGCGGCCAGCGCTCCCTATGGGAGTAGCCCCCGAGTGCTTGGTGGAGTCGAAGACTCCAGCAAGGACTAAAGTAGTCCAATTTTTCCACTGCGTAGCTTTGATGACGTCAGTGCTGGCGCTTGTATGACCTCAATTGCCCGCGTGAGCGAGTTTGCCGAGACGTGACGAGCGGTGGGTCCCACTTCCTGACTTTGATTTGACTTGCGTGCGTAATCTTTATTTTAACTGTGCCTCCTCGATTTCTGCGCGTAATGGGAGTAGTGGAGGGACGGTTCGCGCTTCCCTTCTCCACTTGTCCAGCACGATGTGTGCCACGCATCTAGTAGGGTTTTTCTGAGCCGTTGGATTGCATCTTCTAGGGGTTAAGTAGCGATGCTACGGCGTTAATTTCCCATCTGCGCTCTTTCTTCCTTGCTCCCATCACCATTGCTGCTTCTCTTCTGCTTTTTCTTGCGCTCGTTTCCTCCACAATGCTGGACCACCTCCGCTCGTTTCTGAGCTACTTTCTGCGGTCGCATCGCCGCCGTTCAATGGGGAAAAAGAAAGGAGGCGCTGTTGGTGATTCCACGGCCACCGTCGCCGCGGCGAAGAAGAAGGGTGGCTCCGCTGCTGCGGGCACCAGCGCCGCCGCTGGCGGGAAGAAGAAGGTCGCGGGCACTCGCGTGACAAATGGTGCATGGCTCCCTTCCATCATCAAGGCGTCGGATCTCCGTCTTCTTCGCCAAGACGGAGTTATCTCCACAGCGGTCGCCGATGCGCGCGTCCCCAGCGGTGAGACCATTCCAGCTCCTCCCGCTGATTTTCGAGTGATGTTTCTTGCATTCGTCATTTGCGGTCTTTCCTTGCCTCTCCACCCCTTTCTTAGGGGTTTTATTTGTTTCTACGGGGTCCATCAGCTGTCCCCAAATTCGATCCTCCACATCACCTGCTTCATCACTCTTTGCGAGTGCTGGATCGGAATTGAGCCACACTTTGGTATTTTCAAGCGCATATTTAAATTGAAGCATCAGTCCGCATCTGGCTCTGTAGTTTATGACATAGGTGGTTGCGGAATCCACGTCGACCCATCCGCCACCTACTTCGACATCAAGCTCACCAAGTCCGTCCAGGGATGGAGGGACAAATTGTTATATGTCCGTGACCAGAAGTCCAAAGATGAGCACTTTGGACTCGCGCCCTTCGATCCCGTGACTCCCTGTAAGAAGATGCGTTCCTGGAAGAACGTAATTATGCCTGGCAAACTCGCAGAGACAGACATGCTGTATCGACGCGTTTGCGACCTCGACAGTCGCATAGGCGCAGAAGAGGGAGGATGCGCCCTTATCCAAACCTGGCTACGCCGTCGCGTCCAACCCCTTCAAGCCAGAGTTCATCCCATGTTTCGGTGGGCTGGCGCTGATGATGTCACTCGCATGTCTGCCGATGGCATGTCTGCGAGTGAGGTGGATAAGAGGGTTCGACTGGTCACGAAGTACACTGGCAAGGATGTGCTTTCGAGTGAGCTAGTTGTTCCTCCTTTTGATGCTTCAAATCCTCCTCCTAAGGTACAGTTGTGCTACGCAGTAGCTTATTTTCTCGATTGCTTTTCTGTTGCTTACTTGTTCTTTTTTCTTATCTTCGCTGTCTGTATGCAGGATTGGGCGGTGTCGCCTTGTATGCCCCCTCTCCCTAAGGGGATTATTCCTCACGAAGCTTTGGAAGAGGACGAGTCTGAGTCGACTGTCCCTTCTGATGTGGAAGAGGAAGCTCCCGAGTCCGAGAGCCCAGATACTCGCAAGCGTTCGCGCAGCAAGGATTTCGACGCGTCGTCTCCTTCGACTCCAGAAGGCACGGCTATTGGCGCGGAGTCGCCAATTCCCGCCGTTCCTGTGAGAGCTGTGGCACGATCTTCTCGCAAGAAGATGCGATTGCCTAAGGAGTCTTCGTTGGAGTTGGTGGAGGCCACGTTTGATTTTGACAAGTTTGGCGGGTAAGTTTTCGAGTTCATTTGTTCTTCTCTGTTTTCTTCTTGTTGGCTTTGCCCTGGAGTTTGCCCTTTCTCAATGTGGATTTTGTCTTGTAGTCAAGAGGCGTCGTCATCTTCTGGCGACGTCGAGTTTTTAAAGGAATCGGGAGTCGCGACCTCAAGGGCCAAGGAAGAGGTCGAGCGCGCTCCTTCCCCTCTGGTGGCGGCCCACTCCGGGCACAATTCTTCGAGCTCTCCTCACGTAGGGGGGCATCGAATGGTTGCTCGGATGACGGTACAGCAAACCTCTTCGGAGTCGTTGGAGGATCATGTAAGTATATCTTTCCTTCTTTTTAGTCCTGGAGCCGCATCACCGCGTGGTCGAAAGTGAGTGTTCTACACTTATTCTTTTTCGTCTTCTCCTTTTTTGGTATAGTCCACTGATAGTCAACTTTTGATTGCCGTGTAGCTGAACATAACGCTTTACTGCGCAACATCGCCACCTTGGAGAAAACGCTCGCCGCGGCTGTGAAGGGTCGTGACGAGGCACTCGAAGCTCGTGACGAGGCACAGAAGCGTGAAGAGGATGTGCATGCCTCCCTTGCGGCCAGGGAGAAGTTGTTCGAAGAACAACTGCTCTTAGTCGCCAAGGCTCTCTCAAGTACCTTTTACTTGTGGATATTGTTGTCCTTCTCTACCCTTAGTGTTTTTTGCTGGTAGCGCTGAAGTTTTTGATCCATGCATGGGTTCATGTGCAGATGCTGGCGATCTGAGCTTTTACCCGCAGGCCCTTCGTCGCGACGATGCTCCGGCAGGCGTGGTGTCTGCAGTCGAGGACCGTAGCGCCGCTGTCCAAGATACATTTTCCAAGGCCAAGGTCGACCTTAGTCGCCTCCGGGAAGAGTTGATGCCGAAGGCTGAGCTAATCGATAACATGGACGAGATGGTGGAGTCATTCCCCGGTGGTGTGCCTTCCGCCTACAAGAACTCCCTCCGCGCGGCTAGCGCGTCCATGACACTCGCGATGGTGCAGTCCCACGGAGCTGATATCGATCCTTCCGCGGTGTCGAAGGCGATGCCTGTTAGCGCGGATGGTCAGCAGGTAGTGTTCGCTCCTTTTGCGACTGCCTGTGCTAAATATGGCCATCACTTGATAAATACTGTTGCAAAGTACTCGGAGGAGCTCCAACGTGCTAAGAATGCGGTGAAAGCCTCGCCCTCAGGTACTGGCGGAAAGTCAGTGGCGTGTGACACTGCCATGGACTTGATGAAGCCCCTGAAGCCGTCGAAGTCGAAGAAGCCACCTGCTCTGTAGTTATCCTTTGTAATAGTTGATTGATTGTTCTTTTGGTTTAAGAACATGCCTGCTGGCGAGTGTGTCTATGAATACTTATGCCGATCCTAAATGCATCTGTTCCCTTTGCCTTTGTGTTAATTTGGTTGCCTTATTTGCCTCTGTCTTGACTTGTGGTAGGGTACATCAAGTGATCCCGTGGTGGGAACCCAGGACTCGCCATCTCTTGATGATACAGTGGCACAACAGCGCTCCAAGGTAGAGGAGCTATCCTTGCTTTCGCGACTTCGTGATCGCGTGAAGCAGCTGGAACGTGAGTTGCCCGTGATCCGCGGTAGCGTAGATGTGTGGAAGTCGAAGGAGGAAAAAGCCGCCGCCCGCGAGCAATATCTTCTTGGCGAGGTGACGCAACTGAGCGACCAGCTTAAGTGTTAGTTTGCTTATTCTCATCTTTTCCTTTGTAGTTACTCGCAGCGGTACGTTGTACTCATGCTATTGATGTTGCTTCATGTAGTTGTTAGCGCGCGCCATCCGCAGGAGGAGAAGGATAGAATTGCCATTCGCCTTCATGATCTCACCCAGGAGCAACTTCAAGAGAGTGGATACTTCTGGGTATATCATGATCGTGCGACTGTGTTGGCGACCCTGCAGGATCGCGCATCGCGAGTGCTGCTCTTCCTGAAGAAGTCGTAGTCGTGCTTGAAGAACATTTATCGGGTGATGTTCCCGCTAGACGACACACCATCAAGCCTGCTGGCTCTTCTTGCCAAATTTCAAGATATGTCCGCGGTTCGCGAGTGCGTGAGGCAGCAGTTGGTGGCTGGTGCCAAGGCTGCCCTCTCAATAGTGCGATTGCACATGCCTGACGTGGATGTTGCCGCCATTGCCTCTAGGCCGCCAACGCCACCAGCAGGATCTGCCTGGAATATGGTACCGCACTATCAGGCGGTGGACCGTCCAGCAGAGGAGATCGTCGACTTCTTCGAGAAACAAACCAACGTTCTTCTGTTGCGAGAGTAGCCAAATTTGTATCCTGCACATAAGTGTACTTGTGTTGTAAAGTTCGTATAGATGTTGTAGATAATTTATTGCCGAATGTGTATAAAGAGCTTTGTTAGCGTGAGGTGTGTTGCACTATGCGAGTCCTTTTCATTAGCCTGGCCATCTTTTATCTCAGTCCCTTGTCAACCTGTCAGGTGCGTTGCAGCTGGGTTGAGTTTGTGTGAAGGGGTTCGATTGATGTGCCAGCTACTCAGGATATCGCATTTTTGGTTCGAAGAACAGATGTATGTAGGGTGGTGCTGCCCGCGAGTATAAAAATTGACAAAGTGAAGGAGAACACGGAGTTTTGGGGCACTTAGCTTTTACTTATTCGAAGAACAGTGCGAGGTACAATGTGCGGCTAAGTAGCCTTATTTGCGATGTAAGAGTAAAAAACGACTAGGGGTAGAAGCGTCGCAGTTGTGCGACGTTCCAAGGGTTGGAGTATGCGACTCCTGTCTCTAAATCTTGAAGGCGATAGGCGCCACCTGGGATTACTTCTGTAATCACGTACGGTCCTTCCCAGGGGGACTCGAGCTTGAGATGCCCCTGCTGCTTCAGTCGCAGGACCAGGTCACCTTCGACGAAGGATCTGGGGTGAAGCCTTCTACTATGGTAGTTGTGCAGGTTCTGCTAGTTGATCGTGGATCTTTCTGCAGCGATTTCTCTTGCTTCGTCAAGGAGGTCGACGGAGTCTTCGAGTGCAAGGGATGAATCTTGTTCGCTGTAAGCGACCACGCGCGGCGCCTTGTACCGTACTTTGGCGGGTAGTACTACTTCTGCTCCATGCACCATAAAGAATGGCGTGTAGCCCGTGGCGCTGTTTGGAGTTGTACGTAGGCTCTAGAGTACGGATTGCAGCTCATCTGGCCAGCAACCCGCGGCTTGTTCGAGTGGTCGGAGGAGTCTCTTCTTGATGCCGCTGCAGACAAGCCCGTTTGCTTTTTCCACCTGACCGTTGGTCTGTGGATGCGCTACTGAGGCGTAGCTGATGTTGATTCCCAGGTTCTCGCATAATTCTTGGAACTCCTTGGATATGAAGTTCGTCCCGTTGTCGGTGATGATGCTGCGTGGCACGCCGAAGCGGTAGACGATGGACTCGAAGAACTTGACTGTGTTGTGCCCTGATTGGTTGGTCACCGGCATGGCCTCGATCCACTTGGTGAATTTGTCGACTGCAACCAAGATGTAGACATAACCTCCGCGTGAGGATCTTGGAAGCTTGCCAACCATGTCGAGCCCCCACTGTGCGAAGGGCCAGGCCAATGGAATAGGCCGTAGCTCTGCGCCTGGTGCGTGTGGCTTGTCTGCGAATCGCTGGCAAGCATTGCATTTTTGGACTATGTCCTTGGCGTCGCGCATGGCCGTGGGCCAGTAAAATCTAGCTCGTAGAGCTTTGGCAACGAGGGCGGGACTGCCAGCGTGGTGCCCGCAAGTCCCTTCATAGATGTCGAGGAGAACTGCTCTTCCATCGGCCATGGAGACGCATCGTTGTAGCACTCCTCTGATGATGTGTTTATACAATTCGCCGTTGATAACGGCGAATGCCTTGGAGCGCCTCACGATGTGCCGTGCATCTGTTGGGTCATCTGGTAGTCTCTTGCTGAGGAGGTACGTAATGTACGGCTATGTCCAAGATTGCTCGATCATCATGACGCTCATTGGTCCCTTGAGTCCTGTGTCCAGCTCCAAGTCATCGAGTGCCATTCACTCATTGGGTGGCGTAGCCCCCGAGTCCATTGCTGCGCTTGTTTTCTTCTCTGCGGCCTTTGGCTTGATGGAGCGTTCACATATGCGCTCGAGAAATACCCCAGGTGGTATGGGGGCATAGGTAGAGCCTATGTTGGCGAGTGCGTCCGCCTCCTCGTTGCTTTCGCGACCTACGTGTCGCAACTCGCAACCATCAAAGTCTCCTTCGAGTGTATTGTAGAGGTTGCGGTATGCGATCATGTTGTCGTTCAGTGCGTCGCACTCGTGCATTGTTTGGTTGACGACCAACTTGGAGTCGCTATATATGATGAGCCTCTTGGTGCCGCAAGATTTTCCCATCCTCATCCCGTGCAACAGGGCCTCGTATTCAGCCTCGTTGTTTGAGGCTGTGAACTACATTCGCAGGATATACTTCAGCTTGTCCCCTTGAGGTGATGTCAGTATGACACCTGCGCCTGCTCCGCCTTTCCGCTTGGACCCATCGAAGTGCATTGTCCAGAGGTAGGACATATCTGGCTTGTCCGGGAGCTGGTTCTCCATCCAGTGCACGAGAAAGATAGGGAGCACTTGCGACTTAATTGCGTCGCGTTTTTCGTATGTGATGTCTCGTGGAGACAGCTCTATTCCCCAAAGCACGACTCGCCTCGTGGCGTCGAGGTTATTGAGGATATGTACCAACGGGGCGTCGTTGACTACCACGATTGGGTGTTCCTGGAAGTAGTGGCGCAGTCACCGGGCGGTCATAAAGACGTCGTACGCCAGCTTCTGGTAGTGCGGGTACCGCTGTTTTGTTGGCGTGAGGACCTCGCTGAGGTAGTATATCAGGTGTTGTACACCGTGGACCTTGTTTTCCTCAGCTCGCTCGACGACGAGCACTATGCTGACCACCTGGTTGGTGGCGGAGATGTACAGCAACAGTGGTTCCCTTTCTCGTGGAGTCACCAGTACTGGCGAAGTGGATAGCAGGCGCTTGAGATCTTCGAATTCTTCGTGCGCTTCATTTGTCCACTTGAATTTTTTAGCTTTGCGGAGGAGCTGGTAGAAGGGCAGTGCGTTTTCACCCATCCGACTGATAAATTGACTGAGGGCCACAATTCGTCTGGCCAGTTGCTGGACGCCTCTTATGTTCTTCGGCTTCTCCATGGCAAGTATGGCTTTTATCTTCTTAGGGTTCGCCTCGATTCCCCTCGCGGAGATGAGATATCCGTGTAGCTGTCTAGATGGTACGCCGAAGGGGCATTTGTCCAGATTGAGCTTGATCCGGTAGAGATCGAGGTTGGTGAAGGTTTCGCGCAAATCGTCGATTAGAGAGGCTTCCTCCTTGGTCTTGATTACTATGTCGTCGACATAGACTTGGATGTTGCGAACCAATTGTTCCTTGAGGCAAGCCTGCATGCACCGCTGATAGGTGG
Organism: Avena eriantha; assembly: GCA_910589775.1. Classification (NCBI taxonomy): domain Eukaryota; kingdom Viridiplantae; phylum Streptophyta; class Magnoliopsida; order Poales; family Poaceae; genus Avena; species Avena eriantha. Next base: position 113,483,771 of record OU342742.1, on the reverse strand, counting down.
CTCCCGTATTTTGTAGCCCGAAGGGCATTGTGTTGTAGCAAAACACACCAAAGGGCGTTGTAAACGCTATTTTCTCCTGGTCTTCCTCCTTCATTCGAATTTGATTATAGCCTGAGTAGGCGTCGAGGAAGCAGAGGCGCTCGCATCCAGCGGTGGAGTCGATGATCTGGTCGATCCGTGGCAGCGGGAAGTGATCTTTTGGGCAGTGCTTGTTTAAAGAAGTGAAGTCCACGCACATCCATAGGATATCCGTGTCTTTTTTGGTACCAGCACCGTATTGGCGAGCCAAGTGCTTTCCTTGATCTCGCGTATGAACTTGGCCTCGAGGAGTCTGTTGATCTCCATTCCGACTGCCTGCGCATGTGGCTCAGACAGTCGCCTGATTGTTTGCTTGACTGGCCTTGCGTCGGGGTTGACGTATAGTGCGTGCTCAGCGAATTCCCTGGGAACTCCTGGCATGTCTGCAGGACACCAGGCGAAAATTTCCCAGTGCTCACGGAGGAATTCGACGAGCGCGAGTTCCTATGCGGGACTCAAGTTGTTGGCGATGAGGGCCGTCTTGGCGGGATCCGATGGATGGACCTGCACCTTCTTTGTGTGCACAGATGAGTCGAAGGAGAGGTCAGGTGAGCTTGGACTACTCAGGGGAGGCAGACTGTTGTCTATCGTCTCTTTCAGTCTTGCGAGTTTCTCCTGCATGCCGAAGGACTGGGAGATTCTGTTGAATTCCCTGTCGCAACTGTCGGATCGCTCAAAGCTCCCGTTGATTGTTATGACGCCGTTGGAACCTGGCATTTTCATCTGCAGGTAGGTGTAGTGGGGCACTGCCATGAACCTAGCGAATGCGACGCGCCCAAGGATGCAATGGTATTGTGAGGGCCAGTCGACGACCTCAAAGTCGATGCGGTCGCGCCGGAAGTTCTTTGACGTGCCGAAGATGATGTCGAGGTTGATTTTGCCTAGGGGGTATACGCCTTTCCCTGGGACGATGCCGTGGAACATTGTGTCCGATGCCTCCAGGCAGGTTAGAGGGATCCTCATTGCTCGCAAGGTACTCGCGAATATGAGGTTGATGCCGCTTCTGCCATCCATGAAGACGCGACTCATGTCGAATCCTCCAATTTGCGGCTCGAGTACAAGGGGGCAATGACCTGGGCGAGGTATCTGAGGCGGGTGGTCGCGTTTGTCGAAGGTGATGCACAACTCGCTGCCTATGAGGTACTCAGTGGTGGATTGTGGCGAGTGCGTAGCCAAGTTGACTTGGCAAGTGATGGCCTTCCTCACCCTGTTAGAGGGGCGCCCCTTTTGGATCATCATGGTGCCTATGGCCCATGGGTACGGTTCGCCCCCGTGGTGCTGGTCCAGTGCGACTCTGTTCGGGGGTGGCCTAGGTGGTGGTGGTGCGCCATGTGCCACGGCGCCTGGAGCGGCTCCGTAGCCTCTTTCGACTGCATTGCGGTTCATCCGAACCAATCCCTCGTGTAGCTAGAGGAACTCGCGGCAGTCCTTGAAGAGGTGGTTGGACTTTCTCTTGCCATCATGCTTGTCGATGTAGAAGTGTACCGTGCATGGCCCGGACAATTTGTCGTCGATGGAGGTCGCAGGTGCTTCATCGCGAGTGCGGCATTGCCATACTTGCGTGGTTTTCCCGGAGTCACGGTATCCGCTATTGCGGTTATCGTCGTGTCTATCGTCGTAGCCGGCCGCGACCATGTTGACGTCGTCACGGTCATCGTAGATGCGCATGCGGCGCTTCCCTCGGCAGTCGCGTCTGCGTTCGAGTTATGCCTCCTTGTCGGAGTGAGCATGATTTTTTACTGAATCTTCTCCGTCGGCCCACCGATTCGCGATCTCCATCAGGTGGTCGATGGTCTGGGGCTTTGAGCGGCCTAGCTCCTCCCTGAGCTCTAGGCGGCGGACACCACCATTAAATGCGTCAATCGCGCGGCCTTTTGAGAGGTTTTCCGCAGAATTCTTGATGATGGACCACCTTTGGATATAGGAGCGCAGCGATTCGCCAGATCTTTGCTGGCAGCATCTCAGCTCTTCGATTGATGCGGGTCGTTTGTATGTGCCCTTAAAGTTGCGCACGAAGCTGTAAACCAGCTCATCCCAACTGCGAATGGATCCGCGTGGGAGGTTATTGAGCCATGCCTGGGCGGCGCCCTGCAACTGTAGCTGCAAGCATTGCATGGCAGTACTTCGACTACCTCCGTGTAGCCTGACGGGGGAGATGTGGTCCTCCAGCCAGATCTTGGGGTCCTGCAGACCGTCAAATTTTGGGTTCTCTGATGGGAGTTTAAACCCTTTAGGCATTCGCTTCTACCTAATGGATCTACGGAAGCATCGGGCACCGCAGAGCTCCCCATCTTATTCTTCCGTGTCAGTCGACCGAGCACGTCGTGCCCTTGATTTGTCGATCTTGCGCTGCGTGAGGTCGTCGGACGCATCATAGTCGCAGTCGTGTCGCCGTGAGCGGCGGCGTCGAGACAGGTCGTGACTCTCATCGCTGGATGAGGGCGAGGAGTGGCGCTTTGCTAGCGCTCTGCTCCTTTTTGGGTCTGGTACTGGCTCCTTGTCGAGGGCGGCCTCGATTAACCCCAAACCCGCGATCATAGATCTGTGCATGGCAGTTCGGGGATCTCCAGCTGGCGGCTGGTTATTGAGAAGGTACATGGTGGCTGCCGTCACCGCAGCCGGCGGTGTCCTGGGAACCACGTTGCCTCTCGTGTCGACTGTCATAGAGCCGAAGTCGAGGAATTTTGTGGCCTCTATGCGCTCTTGTTCGGTGAGGTGAGCCATCTGTGACTGCGTCTTCTTGGCGAGGTATTCGTTGCCTCTTGAGGAGGATCCTCCGTAGGAGGAGAGCCCGGCATGACGAAGGCTCGATTCGTCCACTGCCTTTTTACGTGCCTCAAGTTGCGCGATTGTTTGTAGTTGGTGCTTGAATTCTTCCTTCAGGAGCCAGTGATAGCCCATCAGCAGTTCCTGCGGGGACCCAAAGGGTAGAGGTGTGCCTAGTAGGGCTTCGTGGCAGCGATCCCATTGTTGCTTGTTGAGCTTGATTACGACGTGTTCGCCGGTTTGCTCATTGATTATGCTGGGAGGTTCGACTGCTCCTCCGTTGTTGACGGGAGCGTGGTTGCCTCCATTACCGTCGTTGCCGCCGTTGCCACCGTTGCCGGCGTTGGGTGGATCGGTGCCGTTACCAGTGTTACCCCCGTTGTCACGATTGGCGGAGGTGTCGCCTGCGTTGATGACGGCGCACATGAAGTGATTGGGGAAGCTGTTGCTTCCACAACTTTCAGATCCGGGACCGTAGGTTCCATCTTCAGTGGCCAGATCGCTTAGATCGAAATCGAGACTGCTGTCGCTGATCGTATTCTCGACTGCCACCAGGGTGTTGAGCTCGCTGAGGGTGCCGATCGATGGAGGGAACCATGATGCCGGGGCAATCGCCGGTGCTGTCGGCTGATTAGGCAGGCGAAGCGTGCCCATCTGGCCAACTTGGAAGCGGAAGCTCCTAATCACCAGGCCGATTCCGTCGCCCACAGACTCGAAGGCCGGGCGGGTGGCCGGCGTGTGGACGGTGAAGTCGAAGGCGCCGAAGAGCTGGCAAATCTCCGCTGTTGCGGAGTTGTAAATCGCAGTTGATGGGGCCGAAGAAGCCGCAACATCAGCACTCGCAGTTCCCACAGACGGCGCCAATTGACGAGGGTTTAACTCATCAATGCCCATTGTTATGGACTTGGCTTTTGGAGAAGGAGGGAGAGCTGGAGACATCTATCGGCTAGCAAACAAGCACACAGGGGACAAAGGATTTACCTAGGTTCAGGCCTCGTAGAGGTCCCTACTCCTGCTTGTCTGCTCGTGGAATTATCGAAGGAGTCGAAAGTTACAATGGTGCGTAGATGCAATCTGGCGAGGGTTGTGGAAACTAGGGTTGCGTGTGTCCTCCTCGCCGCCCCTCCTAGCCTTTATATAGATAGGCTAGGTCTCGGGTAACAGATCTAGTCGGTTACAAGTTAGGGTTTTCCCCTTTGAACTTTCTATCTTTAGTTTCTTCTTGTTCTTCAAGCAATCGAGAGTCCATAGGCCACTTGAATTCCTCATTTAGGCCTTGGCGACACCGTGGGCCTACACATATTTGGACCGTACATACCAAGCTCGAGTACACACCAAGAGAGGTGTAGAGGGAGCCGGCCCCCGAGGAGGTGGTACGTCGTCGTATCAGGGATGAGGACAAGCACATAGGACGATATATGTATCTTTTGGAGACTAGGTTATCCAATATCTGGCAGGTTCACGGATCTCACCCGAGCTATTCTCCGGTGATGGTTCCTCTTCTCTGGTTGCAGAGCTCCCGTAGCACAAATCGCAGCCAAGTTTGCTAGTTTGATATGAGCGAGATGTATTAATAATGTAATTTATATTATGTGCGAGATATGAGCGAGATGTATTAATAATGTACTTTATCTTATATTATTGTACTTTATCTTAATGCAAAATTGTTTCATTATTAGTATGTATTCTTTTTTCTGTATCCGAGTTGTCGCAATTGTAATATTCTTTTACTGAATGCAATATTGTTTTTCTGTATTAGTTAAGCTATGCACGGTAGACAGAATGAAGAGGAGCTTCTCAACATGATAAATAAGGGTACTGGGGGTTCTTATTACGATGGGTCAACCGTCGGAGCCCAAACAATCTGTGAATGCATTTATAACTCAATGCGGAGTGATTGTTAGAGACACCGTCTCGATCACCACACGAAATTGGAATAAGCCAGGAAAGAAAAGGGATCTAGCTGGGGCTAGTTTTGTAGATGACAGAGCGAGAGATGCGATGTGGAATTCTCTCATGACACATTTCACCCTACCTGACGAGGGTTTAACTCATCAATGCCCATTGTTATGGACTTGGGTTTTAGAGAAGGAGGGAGCGCTGGAGACATCTATTGGCTAGCAAACCAGCACACAGGGGACACAGATTTACCCAGGTTCAGGCCTCGTAGAGGTCCCTACTCCTGCTTGTCTGCTCGTGGAATTATCGAAGGAATTGAAGATTACAATGGTGCACAGATGTGATCTGGTGAGGGTTGTGGAAACTAGGGTTGCGTGTGTCCTTCTCGCCGCCCCCTCCTAGCCTTTATATACATAGGCCAGGTCTCGGGTAGCAGGTCGAGTCGGTTACAGATTAGGGTTTTTCCCCTTCAAACTTTTTATCTTTAGTTTCTTCTTGTTCTTCAAGCAATCGAGAGTCCGTAGGTTACGCGAGTCCTTCATTTGGGCCTTGGCGACACCGTGGGCCTTCACGTATTCAGGCCGTATATACCAAGCTCGAGTACCTGTGGGGTATACCCGTGTCAGTAGCCCCCGAGTGTCCAGTGGAATCGCAGATTTGACTGGGGACTTTATGAAGCCTTTCGAGTGCATGAATGAGTACATTTTCGACTGCTTTGTTTGTGTCATAGGGATTGTCGATGTGCATGTCTGATTTAACCGATGTATCGGTATCAGCTAACCACCTTAGGGTGAAACAACGCAATCTACTCGAACTCGAGTCCCCGGACTCGAATCCGGAAAAGTGCTGGTGTAATTCAACTCAAGCCGCGGAGGTCTTACAGGAGTCGAATTCCAGTATATGGCTGTGAGCACTCAACGCGTCCGTCAAGGCATATTCATCGTACCTGTAGGCACGGATATATTTTTGGTAGTGCGCAGCTAATGCGTTGCCAGGCCTTATTCAGGTCTTACCTTCACGCTGTAAGCGCGGCATCCAAATTTTATCATCGCGGAGACGATTCGGGTGACCCAGGAGATGCAGTCTCTTTGTAGGGAAAAATTATGAGGCGGTGTCGCCATGAGCTTTGAGTGTGGATGTTATCAACACACAGCTTTTTGTACAAATAATCATAGGGTGCGCGGCTAGCGCTCCCTATGGGAGTAGCCCCCGAGTGCCTGGTTGAGTCGAAGACTCAGGCAGGGACTAAAGAACTTTTGCGACTGCTGTCGTCTTTTGTTTGCTTGTTTCAGTCGAATTTGTTTCAGGCGCTCCCTATGGGAGTAACCCATGTCCATAGTCGAACCGTATTTCGAGTGGTTGGGTTTGCTTGTGATTGTCCATGTTCCTGTAAAAAGAAGAGAAAAATCATAGGGTGCGCGACCAGCGCTCCCTATGGGAGTAGCCCCCGAGTGCTTGGTGGAGTCGAAGACTCGAGCAAGGACTAACGTAGTCGAAGTCTTCTACTGCGTAGCTTTGATGACGTCAGTGCTGACGATTTCATGACCTCAGTTGCCCGCGTGAGCGAGTTTGACGGGATGTGACGAGCAGTGGGTCCCACTCTCTGACTTTGATTTGACTAGGCGTGCGTAATCTTTTATTTTAACTGCGCCTCCTCGATTTCCGCGCGTAATGGGAGTAGTGGAGGGACGGTTCGCGCTTCCACTCCTCCACGTGTCCAGCACGATGTTTGCCACACGTCCAGTAGGGTTTTTCTAAGCCGTTGGATTGTATCTTCCAGGGGTTAAGTAGCGGCACTGCGACGGTAATTTCTCATCTGCTCTCATTCATCCTTTGCTTTCATCGCCATTGCCGCTACTCCTCTGCTTTGTCTGCGCTTGTCTCGTTCATGACGATGGACCAGCTCCGCTCATTCCCAAGCTACTTCCTTCGGTCTCATCGCCGCCGCGCAATGGGGAAGAAGAAGGGAGGTGCTGCGGCCGATTCCGCGGCCACCGCTGTTGCGGCGAAGAAGGAAGGTGGCTCCGCCGCTGCGGGCACCAGCACCACCTCCGGTGGGAAGAAGAAAGGAGCGGGCACCCGCGTCACGAATGGTGCGTGGCGCCCCTCCATCATCAAGTCATCCGATCTCCGTCTTCTTCACCAAGACGGAGTACTATCCGCCGCAGTCGCCGACGCACGCGTCCCCGGCGGTGAGACAATTCTTGCTCCTCCCGCTGGTTTTCGAGTGATGTTTTTAGCATTCATTATTCGAGGTCTCTCCTTCCCTCTTCACCCCTTCTTTAGGGGCCTCCTTTGTTTCTTCGGGCTTCAGCTCCATCAGCTGTCCCCGAACTCTATCCTCCATATCTCTTGCTTCATCACCCTCTGTGAGTGCTGGCTCGGAATCGAGCCGCACTTCGGCCTCTTCAAGCGCCTCTTCAAATTGAAGCGCCAATCTGCATCTAGCTCTTTAGTCTATGATGTAGGTGGCTGCGGAATCCACGTCGACCCATCCGCCACTTATTTCGACATCAAGCTCACGACGTCCTTCCAAGGGTGGAGGGACAAATGGTTCTACATCCGCGATGAGAAGGCTAACGGTGAGCACTTCGGACTCGCACCCTTCGATCCCGCGATGCCGTGTAAGAGGATGCGCTCCTGGAAGAATGTAGTCATGCCTAGTGACGAGGGTTTAACTCATCAATGCCCATTGTTATAAACTTGAGTTTTGGAGAAGGAGGGAGCGCTGGAGACATCCATCGGCTAGCAAACAAGCACACAGGGGACAAAGGATTTACCCAGGTTCAGGCCTCGTAGAGGTCCCTACTCCTACTTGTCTGCTCGTGGAATTATCGAAGGAGTCGAAAGTTACAATGGTGCACAGATGCAATCTGGCGAGGGTTGTGGAAACTAGGGTTGCGTGTGTCCTCCTCGCCGCCCCCCTCCTAGCCTTTATATAGATAGGCTAGGTCTCAAGTGGCAGATCGAGTCGGTTACAAGTTAGGGTTTTTCCCTTCAAACTTTCTATCTTTAGCTTCTTCTTGTACTTCAAGAAATCGAGAGTCTGTAGGTTACTCAAGTCCTTTCATCTGGGCCTTGGCGACATCGTGGGCCTATACGTATTTGGACCGTATATACCAAGCTCGAGTACCTGTAGGGTATATCCATGTCAGTAGCCCCCGAGTGTCCAGTGGAATCGCAGCTTCGACTGGGGACTTTTTGAAGTCTTCGAGTGCCTGAACGAGTGTATTTCGACTGCTTTTATTTGTGTCATAGGGATTGTTGATATACGTGCCTGATATAACCGAAGTATTGGTGTCAGTTAACCACCTTAGGGTGAAACAACGCAATCTACTCGAACTCGAGTCCCCGGACTCGAATTCGGAAAAGTGCTGGTGTAATTCGACTCAAGCCGCGGAGGTCTTACAGGAGTCGAATTCCAGTATATGGGTGTGAGCACTCGACACGTCCGTCAAGGCGTATTCATCGTACCTGTAGGTACGGGTATATTTCTGGTAGTGCGCAGCAAATGCGTTGCCATGCCTTATTCAGGTGTTACCTTCATGTTGTAAGCGCGGCATCCGAATTTTATCATCGCGGAGACGATTCGGGTGACCCAGGAGACATAGTCTCTTTGTAGGGAAAAAATTATGAGGCGGTGTCGCCATGAGCTGCGAGTGCAGATGTTATCAACACACAGTTTTTTGTACAAATAATCATAGGGTGCGCGACTAGCGCTCCCTATGGGAGTAGCCCCCGAGTGCCTGGTTGAGTGGAAGACTCAAGCAGGGACTAAATAACTTTTGCGACTGCTGTTGTCTTTTGGTTGCTTGCTTCAGTCGAATTTTTCCAGCGCTCCCCATGGGAGTAACCCGTGTCTATAGTCGAATTGTATTTCGAATAGTTTGGGTTTTCTTTTGATTGTCCTTGTTCCTGCAAAAAAGAAAAGAAAATCATAGGGTGCGCGGCCAGCGCTCCCTATGGGAGTAGCCCCCGAGTGCTTGGTGGAGTCGAAGACTCCAGCAAGGACTAAAGTAGTCCAATTTTTCCACTGCGTAGCTTTGATGACGTCAGTGCTGGCTCTTGTATGACCTCAATTGCCCGCGTGAGCGAGTTTGCCGAGACGTGACGAGCGGTGGGTCCCACTTCCTGACTTTGATTTGACTTGCGTGCGTAATCTTTATTTTAACTGTGCCTCCTCGATTTCTGCGCGTAATGGGAGTAGTGGAGGGACGGTTCGCGCTTCCCTTCTCCACTTGTCCAGCACGATGTGTGCCACGCATCTAGTAGGGTTTTTCTGAGCCGTTGGATTGCATCTTCTAGGGGTTAAGTAGCGATGCTACGGCGTTAATTTCCCATCTGCGCTCTTTCTTCCTTGCTCCCATCACCATTGCTGCTTCTCTTCTGCTTTTTCTTGCGCTCGTTTCCTCCACAATGCTGGACCACCTCCGCTCGTTTCTGAGCTACTTTCTGCGGTCGCATCGCCGCCGTTCAATGGGGAAGAAGAAAGGAGGCGTTGTTGGTGATTCCACGGCCACCGTCGCCGCGGCGAAGAAGAAGGGTGGCTCCGCTGCTGCGGGCACCAGCGCCGCCGCTGGCGGGAAGAAGAAGGTCGCGGGCACTCGCGTGACAAATGGTGCATGGCGCCCTTCCATCATCAAGGCGTCGAATCTCCGTCTTCTTCGCCAAGACGGAGTTATCTCCACAGCGGTCGCCGATGCGCGCGTCCCCAGCGGTGAGACCATTCCAGCTCCTCCCGCTGATTTTCGAGTGATGTTTCTTGCATTCGTCATTTGCGGTCTTTCCTTGCCTCTCCACCCCTTTCTTAGGGGTTTTATTTGTTTCCACGGGCTCCATCAGCTGTCCCCAAATTCGATCCTCCACATCACCTGCTTCATCACTCTTTGCGAGTGCTGGATCGGAATTGAGCCACACTTTGGTCTTTTCAAGCGCATATTTAAATTGAAGCATCAGTCCGCATCTGGCTCTGTAGTTTATGACATAGGTGGTTGCGGAATCCACGTCGACCCATCCGCCACCTACTTCGACATCAAGCTCACCAAGTCCGTCCAGGGATGGAGGGACAAATGGTTATATGTCCGTGACCAGAAGTCCAAAGATGAGCACTTTGGACTCGCGCCCTTCGATCCCGTGACTCCCTGTAAGAAGATGCGTTCCTGGAAGAACGTAATTATGCCTGGCAAACTCGCGGAGACAGACATGCTGTATCAACGCGTTTGCGACCTCGACAGTCGCATAGGCGCAGAAGAGGGAGGATGCGCCCTTATCCAAACCTGGCTACGCCGTCGCGTCCAACCCCTTCAAGCCAGAGTTCATCCCATGTTTCGGTGGGCTGGCGCTGATGATGTCACTCGCATGTCTGCCGATGGCATGTCTGCGAGTGAGGTGGATAAGAGGGTTCGACTGGTCACGAAGTACACTGGCAAGGATGTGCTTTCGAGTGAGCTAGTTGTTCCTCCTTTTGATGCTTCAAATCCTCCTCCTAAGGTACAGTTGTGCTACGCAGTAGCTTATTTTCTCGATTGCTTTTCTGTTGCTTACTTGTTCTTTTTTCTTATCTTCGCTGTCTGTATGCAGGATTGGGCGGTGTCGCCTTGTATGCCCCCTCTCCCTGAGGGGATTATTCCTCACGAAGCTTTGGAAGAGGACGAGTCTGAGTCGACTGTCCCTTCTGATGTGGAAGAGGAAGCTCCCGAGTCCGAGAGCCCAGATACTCGCAAGCGTTCGCGCAGCAAGGATTTCGACGCATCGTCTCCTTCGACTCCAGAAGGCACGGCTATTGGCGCGGAGTCGCCAATTCCCGCCGTTCCTGTGAGAGCTGTGGCACGATCTTCTCGCAAGAAGATGCGATTGCCTAAGGAGTCTTCGTTGGAGTCGGTGGAGGCCACGTTTGATTTTGACAAGTTTGGCGGGTAAGTTTTCGAGTTCATTTGTTCTTCTCTGTTTTCTTCTTGTTGGCTTTGCCCTGGAGTTTGCCCTTTCTCAATGTGGATTTTGTCTTGTAGTCAAGAGGCGTCGTCATCTTCTGGCGATGTCGAGTTTTTAAAGGAATCGGGAGTCGCGACCTCAAGGGCCAAGGAAGAGGTCGAGCGCGCTCCTTCCCCTCTGGTGGCGGCCCACTCCGGGCACAATTCTTCGAGCTCTCCTCACGTAGGGGGGCATCGAATGGTTGCTCGGATGACGGTACAGCAAACCTCTTCGGAGTCGTTGGAGGATCATGTAAGTATATCTTTCCTTCTTTTTAGTCCTGGAGCCGCGTCACCGCGTGGTCGAAAGTGAGTGTTCTACACTTATTCTTTTTCGTCTTCTCCTTTTTTTGGTATAGTCCACTGATAGTCAACTTTTGATTGCCGTGTAGCTGAACATAACGCTTTACTGCGCAACATCGCCACCTTGGAGAAAACGCTCGCCGCGGCTGTGAAGGGTCGTGACGAGGCACTCGCAGCTCGTGACGAGGCACAGAAGCGTGAAGAGGATGTGCATGCCTCCCTTGCGGCCAGGGAGAAGTTGTTCGAAGAACAACTGCTCTTAGTCGCCAAGGCTCTCTCAGGTACCTTTTACTTGTGGATATTGTTGTCCTTCTCTACCCTTAGTGTTTTTTGCTGGTAGCGCTGAAGTTTTTGATCCATGCATGGGTTCATGTGCAGATGCTGGCGATCTGAGCTTTTACCCGCAGGCCCTTCGTCGCGACGATGCTCCGGCAGGCGTGGTGTCTGCAGTCGAGGACCGTAGCGCCGCTGTCCAAGATACATTTTCCAAGGCCAAGGTCGACCTTAGTCGCCTCCGGGAAGAGTTGATGCCGAAGGCTGAGCTAATCGATAACATGGACGAGATGGTGGAGTCATTCCCCGGTGGTGTGCCTTCCGCCTACAAGAACTCCCTCCGCGCGGCTAGCGCGTCCATGACACTCGCGATGGTGCAGTCCCACGGAGCTGATATCGATCCTTCCGCGGTGTCGAAGGCGATGCCTGTTGGCGTGGATGGTCAGCAAGTAGTGTTCGCTCCTTTTGCGACTGCCTGTGCTAAATATGGCCGTCACTTGATAAATACTGTTGCAAAGTACTCGGAGGAGCTCCAACGTGCTAAGAATGCGGCGAAAGCCTCGCCCTCAGGTACTAGCGGAAAGTCAGTGGCGTGTGACACTGCCATGGACTTGATGAAGCCCCTGAAGCCGTCGAAGTCGAAGAAGCCACCTGCTCTGTAGTTATCCTTTGTAATAGTTGATTGATTGTTCTTTTGGTTTAAGAACATGCCTGCTGGCGAGTGTGTCTATGAATACTTATGCCGATCCTAAATGCATCTGTTCCCTTTGCCTTTGTGTTAATTTGGTTGCCTTATTTGCCTCTGTCTTGACTTGTGGTAGGGTACATCAAGTGATCCCGTGGTGGGAACCCAGGACTCGCCATCTCTTGATGATACAGTGGCACAACAGCGCTCCAAGGTAGAGGAGCTATCCTTGCTTTTGCGACTTCGTGATCGCGTGAAGCAGCTGGAACGTGAGTTCCCGTGATCCGCGGTAGCGTAGATGTGTGGAAGTCGAAGGAGGAAAAAGCCGCCGCCCGCGAGCAATATCTTCTTGGCGAGGTGACGCAACTGAGCGACCAGCTTAAGTGTTAGTTTGCTTATTCTCATCTTTTCCTTTGTAGTTACTCGCAGCGGTACGTTGTACTCATGCTATTGATGTTGCTTCATGTAGTTGTTAGCGCGCGCCATCCGCAGGAGGAGAAGGATAGAATTGCCATTCGCCTTCATGATCTCACCCAGGAGCAACTTCAAGAGAGTGGATACTTCTGGGTATATCATGATCGTGCGACTGTGTTGGCGACCCTGCAGGATCGCGCATCGCGAGTGCTGCTCTTCCTAAAGAAGTCGTAGTCGTGCTTGAAGAACATTTATCGGGTGATGTTCCCGCTAGACGACACACCATCAAGCCTGCTGGCTCTTCTTGCCAAATTTCAAGATATGTCCGCGGTTCGCGAGTGCGTGAGGCAGCAGTTGGTGGCTGGTGCCAAGGCTTCCCTCTCAATAGTGCGATTGCACATGCCTGACGTGGATGTTGCCGCCATTGCCTCTGGGCCGCCAACGCCACCAGCAGGATCTGCCTGGAATATGGTACCCGCACTATCAGGCGGTGGACCGTCCAGCAGAGGAGATCGTCGACTTCTTCGAGAAACAAACCAACGTTCTTCTGTTGCGAGAGTAGCCAAATTTGTATCCTGCACATAAGTGTACTTGTGTTGTAAAGTTCGTATAGATGTTGTAGATAATTTATTGCCGAATGTGTATAAAGAGCTTTGTTAGCGTGAGGTGTGTTGCACTATGCGAGTCCTTTTCATTAGCCTGGCCATCTTTTATCTCAGTCCCTTGTCAACCTGTCAGGTGCGTTGCAGCTGGGTTGAGTTTGTGTGAAGGGGTTCGATTGATGTGCCAGCTACTCAGGATATCGCATTTTTGGTTCGAAGAACAGATGTATGTAGGGTGGTGCAGCCCGCGAGTATAAAAATTGACAAAGTGAAGGAGAACACGGAGTTTTGGGGCACTTAGCTTTTACTTATTCGAAGAACAGTGCGAGGTACAATGTGCGGCTAAGTAGCCTTATTTGCGATGTAAGAGTAAAAAACGACTAGGGGTAGAAGCGTCGCAGTTGTGCGACGTTCCAAGGGTTGGAGTATGCGACTCCTATCTCTAAATCTTGAAGGCGATAGGCGCCACCTGGGATTACTTCTGTAATCACGTACGGTCCTTCCCAGGGGGACTCGAGCTTGAGATGCCCCTGCTGCTTCAGTCGCAGGACCAGGTCACCTTCGACGAAGGATCTGGGGTGAAGCCTTCTACTATGGTAGTTGTGCAGGTTCTGCTAGTTGATCGTGGATCTTTCTGCAGCGATTTCTCTTGCTTCGTCAAGGAGGTCGACGGAGTCTTCGAGTGCAAGGGATGAATCTTGTTCGCTGTAAGCGACCACGCGCGGCGCCTTGTACCGTACTTTGGCGGGTAGTACTACTTCTGCTCCGTGCACCATATAGAATGGCGTGTAGCCCGTGGCGCTGTTTGGAGTTGTACGTAGGCTCTAGAGTACGGATTGCAGCTCATCTGGCCAGCAACCCACGGCTTGTTCGAGTGGTCGGAGGAGTCTCTTCTTGATGCCGCTGCAGACAAGCCCGTTTGCTTTTTCCACCTGACCGTTGGTCTGTGGATGCGCTACTGAGGCGTAGCTGATGTTGATTCCCAGGTTCTCGCATAATTCTTGGAACTCCTTGGATATGAAGTTCGTCCCGTTGTCGGTGATGATGCTGCGTGGCACGCCGAAGCGGTAGACGATGGACTCGAAGAACTTGACTGTGTTGTGCCCTGATTGGTTGGTCACCGGCATGGCCTCGATCCACTTGGTGAATTTGTCGACTGCAACCAAGATGTAGACATAACCTCCGCGTGAGGATCTTGGAAGCTTGCCAACCATGTCGAGCCCCCACTGTGCGAAGGGCCAGGCCAATGGAATAGGCCGTAGCTCTGCGCCTGGTGCGTGTGGCTTGTCTGCGAATCGCTGGCAAGCATTGCATTTTTGGACTATGTCCTTGGCGTCGCGCATGGCCGTGGGCCAGTAAAATCTAGCTCGTAGAGCTTTGGCAACGAGGGCGGGACTGCCAGCGTGGTGCCCGCAAGTCCCTTCATAGATGTCGAGGAGAACTGCTCTTCCATCGGCCATGGAGACGCATCGTTGTAGCACTCCTCTGATGATGTGTTTATACAATTCGCCGTTGATAACGGCGAATGCCTTGGAGCGCCTCACGATGTGCCGTGCATCTGTTGGGTCATCTGGTAGTCTCTTGCTGAGGAGGTACGTAATGTACGGCTATGTCCAAGATTGCTCGATCATCATGACGCTCATTGGTCCCTTGAGTCCTGTGTCCAGCTCCAAGTCATCGAGTGCCATTCACTCATTGGGTGGCGTAGCCCCCGAGTCCATTGCTGCGCTTGTTTTCTTCTCTGCGGCCTTTGGCTTGATGGAGCGTTCACATATGCGCTCGAGAAATACCCCAGGTGGTATGGGGGCATAGGTAGAGCCTATGTTGGCGAGTGCGTCCGCCTCCTCGTTGCTTTCGCGACCTACGTGTCGCAACTCGCAACCATCAAAGTCTCCTTCGAGTGTATTGTAAAGGTTGGGGTACGCGATCATGTTGTCGTTCAGTGCGTCGCACTCGTGCATTGTTTGGTTGACGACCAACTTGGAGTCGCTATATATGATGAGCCTCTTGGTGCCGCAAGATTTTCCCATCCTCATCCCGTGCAACAGGGCCTCGTATTCAGCCTCGTTGTTTGAGGCTGTGAACTACATTCGCAGGATATACTTCAGCTTGTCCCCTTGAGGTGATGTCAGTATGACACCTGCGCCTGCTCCGCCTTTCCGCTTGGACCCATCGAAGTGCATTGTCCAGAGGTAGGACATATCTGGCTTGTCCGGGAGCTGGTTCTCCATCCAGTGCACGAGAAAGTTAGGGAGCACTTGCGACTTAATTGCGTCGCGTTTTTCGTATGTGATGTCTCGTGGAGACAGCTCTATTCCCCAAAGCACGACTCGCCTCGTGGCGTCGAGGTTATTGAGGATATGTACCAACGGGGCGTCGTTGACTACCACGATTGGGTGTTCCTGGAAGTAGTGGCGCAGTCACCGGGCGGTCATAAAGACGTCGTACGCCAGCTTCTGGTAGTGCGGGTACCGCTGTTTTGTTGGCGTGAGGACCTCGCTGAGGTAGTATATCAGGTGTTGTACACCGTGGACCTTGTTTTCCTCAGCTCGCTCGACGACGAGCACTATGCTGACCACCTGGTTGGTGGCGGAGATGTACAGCAACAGTGGTTCCCTTTCTCGTGGAGTCACCAGTACTAGCGAAGTGGATAGCAGGCGCTTGAGATCTTCGAATGCTTCGTGCGCTTCATTTGTCCACTTGAATTTTTCAGCTTTGCGGAGGAGCTGGTAGAAGGGCAGTGCGTTTTCACCCATCCGACTGATAAATTGACTGAGGGCCACAATTCGTCTGGCCAGTTG
This sequence comes from Avena eriantha, assembly GCA_910589775.1. Classification (NCBI taxonomy): domain Eukaryota; kingdom Viridiplantae; phylum Streptophyta; class Magnoliopsida; order Poales; family Poaceae; genus Avena; species Avena eriantha. The sequence continues at coordinate 113,467,981 of OU342742.1, read as the reverse complement.
CTGGACGCCTCTTATGTTCTTCGGCTTCTCCATGGCAAGTATGGCTTTTATCTTCTTAGGGTTCGCCTCGATTCCCCTCGCGGAGATGAGATATCCGTGTAGCTGTCTAGATGGTACGCCGAAGGGGCATTTGTCCAGATTGAGCTTGATCCGGTAGCGATCGAGGTTGGTGAAGGTTTCGCGCAAATCGTCGATTAGAGAGGCTTCCTCCTTGGTCTTGATTACTATGTCGTCGACATAGACTTGGATGTTGCGACCCAATTGTTCCTTGAGGCAAGCCTGCATGCACCGCTGATAGGTGGCTCCCGTATTTTGTAGCCCGAAGGGCATTGTGTTGTAGCAAAACACACCAAAGGGCGTTGTAAACGCTATTTTCTCCTGGTCTTCCTCCTTCATTCGAATTTGATTATAGCCTGAGTAGGCGTCGAGGAAGCAGAGGCGCTCGCATCCAGCGGTGGAGTCGATGATCTGGTCGATCCGTGGCAGCGGGAAGTGATCTTTTGGGCAGTGCTTGTTTAAAGAAGTGAAGTCCACGCACATCCATAGGATATCCGTGTCTTTTTTTGGTACCAGCACCGTATTGGCGAGCCAAGTGCTTTCCTTGATCTCGCGTATGAACTTGGCCTCGAGGAGTCTGTTGATCTCCATTCCGACTGCCTGCGCACGTGGCTCAGACAGTCGCCTGATTGTTTGCTTGACTGGCCTTGCGTCGGGGTTGACGTATAGTGCGTGCTCAGCGAATTCCCTGGGAACTCCTGGCATGTCTGCAGGACACCAGGCGAAAATTTCCCAGTGCTCACGGAGGAATTCGACGAGCGCGAGTTCCTATGCGGGACTCAAGTTGTTGGCGATGAGGGCCGTCTTGGCGGGATCCGATGGATGGACCTGCACCTTCTTTGTGTGCACAGATGAGTCGAAGGAGAGGTCAGGTGAGCTTGGACTACTCAGGGGAGGCAGACTGTTGTCTGTCGTCTCTTTCAGTCTTGCGAGTTTCTCCTGCATGCCGAAGGACTGGGAGATTCTGTTGAATTCCCTGTCGCAACTGTCGGATCGCTCAAAGCTCCCGTTGATTGTTATGACGCCGTTGGGACCTGGCATTTTCATCTGCAGGTAGGTGTAGTGGGGCATTGCCATGAACCTAGCGAATGCGACGCGCCTAAGGATGCAATGGTATTGTGAGGGCCAGTCGACGACCTCAAAGTCGATGCGGTCGCGCCGGAAGTTCTTTGACGTGCCGAAGATGATGTCGAGGTTGATTTTGCCCAGGGGGTATACGCCTTTCCCTGGGACGATGCCGTGGAACGTTGTGTCCGATGCCTCCAGGCAGGTTAGAGGGATCCTCATTGCTCGCAAGGTACTCGCGAATATGAGGTTGATGCCGCTTCCGCCATCCATGAAGACGTGACTCATGTCGAATCCTCCAATTTGCGGCTCGAGTACAAGGGGGCAATGACCTGGGCGAGGTATCTGAGGCGGGTGGTCACGTTTGTCGAAGGTGATGCACAACTCGCTGCCTATGAGGTACTCAGTGGTGGATTGTGGCGAGTGCGTAGCCAAGTTGACTTGGCAAGTGATGGCCTTCCTCACCCTGTTAGAGGGGCGCCCCTTTTGGATCATCATGGTGCCCATGGCCCATGGGTACGGTTCGCCCCCGTGGTGCTGGTCCAGTGCGACTCTGTTCGGGGGTGGCCTAGGTGGTGGTGGTGCGCCATGTGCCACGGCGCCTGGAGCGGCTCCGTAGCCTCTTTTGACTGCATTGCGGTTCATCCGAACCAATCCCTCGTGTAGCTAGAGGAACTCGCGGCAGTCCTTGAAGAGGTGGTTGGACTTTCTCTTGCCATCATGCTTGTCGATGTAGAAGTGTACCGTGCATGGCCCAGACAATTTGTCGTCGATGGAGGTCGCAGGTGCTTCATCGCGAGTGCGGCATTGCCATACTTGCGTGGTTTTCCCGGAGTCATGGTATCCGCTATTGCGGTTATCGTCGCGTCTATCGTCGTAGCCGGCCGCGACCATGTTGACGTCGTCACGGTCATCGTAGATGCGCATGCGGCGCTTCCCTCGGCAGTCGCGTCTGCGTTCGAGTTATGCCTCCTTGTCGGAGTGAGCATGATTTTTTACTGAATCTTCTCCGTCGGCCCACCGATTCGCGATCTCCATCAGGTGGTCGATGGTCTGGGGCTTTGAGCGGCCCAGCTCCTCCCTGAGCTCTAGGCGGCGGACACCACCATTAAATGCGTCAATCGCGCGGCCTTTTGAGAGGTTTTCCGCAGAATTCTTGATGATGGACCACCTTTGGATATAGGAGCGCAGCAATTCGCCAGATCTTTGCTGGCAGCATCTCAGCTCTTCGATTGATGCGGGTCGTTTGTATGTGCCCTTAAATTTGCGCACGAAGCTGTAAACCAGCTCATCCCAACTGCGAATGGATCCGCGTGGGAGGTTATTGAGCCATGCCTGGGCGGCGCCCTGCAACTGTAGCTGCAAGCATTGCATGGCAGTACTTCGACTACCTCCGTGTAGCCTGACGGGGGAGATGTGGTCCTCCAGCCAGATCTTGGGGTCCTGCAGACCGTCAAATTTTGGGTTCTCTGATGGGAGTTTAAACCCTTTAGGCATTCGCTTCTACCTAATGGATCTACGGAAGCATCGGGCACCGCAGAGCTCCCCATCTTATTCTTCCGTGTCAGTCGACCGAGCACGTCGTGCCCTTGATTTGTCGATCTTGCGCTGCGTGAGGTCGTCGGACGCATCATAGTCGCAGTCGTGTCGCCGTGAGCGGCGGCGTCGAGACAGGTCGTGACTCTCATCGCTGGATGAGGGCGAGGAGTGGCGCTTTGCTAGCGCTCTGCTCCTTTTTGGGTCTGGTACTGGCTCCTTGTCGAGGGCGGCCTCGATTAACCCCAAACCCGCGATCATAGATCTGTGCATGGCAGTTCGGGGATCTCCAGCTGGCGGCTGGTTATTGAGAAGGTACATGGTGGCTGCCGTCACCGCAGCCGGCGGTGTCCTGGGAACCACGTTGCCTCTCGTGTCGACTGTCATAGAGCCGAAGTCGAGGAATTTTGTGGCCTCTATGCGCTCTTGTTCGGTGAGGTGAGCCATCTGTGACTGCGTCTTCTTGGCGAGGTATTCGTTGCCTCTTGAGGAGGATCCTCCGTAGGAGGAGAGCCCGGCATGACGAAGGCTCGATTCGTCCACTGCCTTTTTACGTGCCTCAAGTTGCGCGATTGTTTGTAGTTGGTGCTTGAATTCTTCCTTCAGGAGCCAGTGATAGCCCATCAGCAGTTCCTGCGGGGACCCAAAGGGTAGAGGTGTGCCTAGTAGGGCTTCGTGGCAGCGATCCCATTGTTGCTTGTTGAGCTTGATTACGACGTGTTCGCCGGTTTGCTCATTGATTATGCTGGGAGGTTCGACTGCTCCTCCGTTGTTGACGGGAGCGTGGTTGCCTCCATTACCGTCGTTGCCGCCGTTGCCACCGTTGCCGGCGTTGGGTGGATCGGTGCCGTTACCAGTGTTACCCCCGTTGTCACGATTGGCGGAGGTGTCGCCTGCGTTGATGACGGCGCACATGAAGTGATTGGGGAAGCTGTTGCTTCCACAACTTTCAGATCCGGGACCGTAGGTTCCATCTTCAGTGGCCAGATCGCTTAGATCGAAATCGAGACTGCTGTCGCTGATCGTATTCTCGACTGCCACCAGGGTGTTGAGCTCGCTGAGGGTGCCGATCGATGGAGGGAACCATGATGCCGGGGCAATCGCCGGTGCTGTCGGCTGATTAGGCATGCGAAGCGTGCCCATCTGGCCAACTTGGAAGCGGAAGCTCCTAATCACCAGGCCGATTCCGTCGCCCACAGACTCGAAGGCCGGGCGGGTGGCCGGCGTGTGGACGGTGAAGTCGAAGGCGCCGAAGAGCTGGCGAATCTCCGCTGTTGCGGAGTTGTAAATCGCAGTTGATGGGGCCGAAGAAGCCGCAACATCAGCACTCGCAGTTCCCACAGACGGCGCCAATTGACGAGGGTTTAACTCATCAATGCCCATTGTTATGGACTTGGCTTTTGGAGAAGGAGGGAGAGCTGGAGACATCTATCGGCTAGCAAACAAGCACACAGGGGACAAAGGATTTACCTAGGTTCAGGCCTCGTAGAGGTCCCTACTCCTGCTTGTCTGCTCGTGGAATTATCGAAGGAGTCGAAAGTTACAATGGTGCGCAGATGCAATCTGGCGAGGGTTGTGGAAACTAGGGTTGCGTGTGTCCTCCTCGCCGCCCCTCCTAGCCTTTATATAGATAGGCTAGGTCTCGGGTAACAGATCGAGTCGGTTACAAGTTAGGGTTTTCCCCTTTGAACTTTCTATCTTTAGTTTCTTCTTGTTCTTCAAGCAATCGAGAGTCCATAGGCCACTCGAATTCCTCATTTAGGCCTTGGCGACACCGTGGGCCTACACATATTTGGACCGTACATACCAAGCTCGAGTACCTGCAGGGTATATCCTTGTCGCCTGGCGAGTCCGCAGAGACAGATGTGTTGTACGAGCGCGTCTGCGACCTTGAGAGTCGCATAGGCAAAGAGGAGGGAGGCTGCGCCCTCATGCGCACATGGCTGCACTGTCGCGTCCAGCCCCTACAGGCCAGAGTCAACCCTATGTTTCAGTGGGCTGGCGCTGACGATGCCACTCGCATGTCTGCCGATGGCATGTCCACGAGTGAGGTGGACAAGAGGGTTTGACTGGTCACCAAGTACACCGTCAAGGATGTGCTCCCCAGTGAGCCAGTTGTTCCTCCATTTGATGCTACTAACCCTCCTCCCGAGGTATAGTTGTGCTACGCAGTAGCTAAGTTTGTCGATTGCTTCTCTGTTGTTTACTTGTTGTTTACTGGATTTGTTGTCTATACGCAGGATTGGGCGGTGTCACCTTGTATGCCCCCTCTTCTTGAGGGGATTATCCCTCGCGAAGCCTTGGAAGAGGACGAGTCGGACTCGACCGTCCCATCTGATGTGGAGGAGGAAGCCCCCGAGTCCGGTAGTCCGGATACTCGCAAGCGTTCGCGCAGCGAGGATTCTGATGCGTCGTCTCCTTCGACTCCGGAAGGTACGGGTGTTGGTGCGGAGTCGCCGATACCTGCCATTCATGTGAGCGTCGTGGCACCATCTTCTCTCAAGAAGATGCGATTGCCCAAGGAGTCTTCGTCAGAGTCAGGGGAAGCCACTTTTGACTTTGACAAGTTTGATTGGTAAGTTTTCTAGTCGGTTTGTTCTTCTCTGTTTTGCCCTTGTTGGCTCGTCTCTGGGTTTTCCCTTTCTTAATGTGGATTTTGTCTTGCAGTCAAGAGGCGTCGTCATCTTCTGGCGACGTCCAATTTTTGAAAGAATCAGGAGTCGCGACCTCAAGGGCCAAGAAAGAGGTCGAGCGTGCTCCTTCCCCTCCATTGGCGGCCCACTCCGGGCACAACTCTTCCAGTTCTCCTCATGCAGGGGAGCATCGAATGGTTGCCCGGATGACGGTACAACAGACATTTTCGGAGTCATTGGAGGATCATGTGAGTGTAGATTTTCTTCTTTCTAATGTTGCAGTCGATGTTGTCTATTGCTTCTGCTGATTCCTTGTTGTGCGATAGCTCCTTGTGAAGGAAGCCGCGCACTTGGCGGAGCAAGTGCTTGCAATGGGCCGCCAGCATGCGATGCTGGAGACGCGTCATCGCGTGGTTGAGAGTGAGTGTCCTGCACTTCTTCTTTTTCTTCTTTTAATATGGTCGACTGATAGTCAATCCCTATTTGTTTTGTAGCTGAACATAACGCCCTCCTTCGCAACGCTGCCACTATGGAGAAAACCCTCGCCGCGGCTGTGAAGGGTCGCGATGAGGCAATCACGGCGCGTGACGAGGCGCAAAGGCACGAAGAGGAGCTGCGTGCCTCCTTCGCAGCCAGGGAGAAGTTGTTCGAAGAACAGCTTTTCTCAATCGCCAAGGCCCTCTCAGGTACTTTGCTTTGGATATCCTTATCCTTCTCTTCTCGACCTTTTGCCGTTGGCACTGATGCTTTTTTCCATGTGTGGATTTATGTACAAATGCTGGCGACTTGAGCTTCGACCCACAGGCCCTTCGTCGCGATGATGCCCTGGCGGGTGCACTGTCGGCAGTCGAAGACCGCAGCGCCGCCGTCCAGGATACGCTCTCCAAGGCCTAGGGCGCTCTCAGTCGCCTCCGGGAGGAGCTGATGCCCAAGGAGGAGCTAATCGAGAATATAGACGAGCTGGTGGAGTCACTCGCCGGGGGTGTGCCTTCCAGCTACAAGAACTCACTCCGCGCGGCTGGTGCGTCCATGTCGCTTGCCATGGTGCAGGCCCATGGAGTCGAGATAGACCCAGCCGCGGTGTCGAAGACGATGCCTGTTAGTTCGGACAACCAGCAGGTAGTCTTCGCTCCTTTCACGACTGCCTGTGGCAAATATGGGCCCCAGCTGATAAACACTGTTGCGAAGTATTCTGAGGAGCTGCAACGTGCCAAGAAGGTGGCGAAAGCGGTGGCATCAGGGGCTGGCGTAAAGTCAGTGGCATCTGACACTGCCACGGACTCGATGAAGCCCCTGAAGCCGTCGAAGTCGAAGAAACCAATCGCTCCTTAGTTAGCTTTGTAATAGTTAACTAGTTTATATCCTTTGTTTAAGAACATGCCTGCTGGCGAGTGTATCTGCTGATACTTTTGCTAGTCTTGAATGCACTTGAATCTTTTGTCTTTGTGTTGATTTGGTCGTCTTATTTGTTTCTATCTTGACTTGTGTTAGGGCACATCAAGTGATCCTTTGAGGGAAACTCAGGACTCGCTGCCTCTTGATGATACCGTGGCACCGCCACGCTCCAGGGTAGATGAGCTGTCGCTGCTTTCGCGACTGCGTGACCGCGTGAAGCAGCTGGAGCGTGAGTTGCCCGTGCTCCGCGGTAACCCGGATGTATGGAAGTCGAAGGCGGAGAAAGCCGCCGCCCGAGAGCAGTATCTGCTTGGCGAGGTGACGCAGCTTGGTGACCAATTCAAGTGTTAGTTTGCTTGCTCTTATCTTTTCCTTGTAGTCCCTCGCGACGGTGCGTTGTACTTATGCTGCTGTTGCTGCTTCGTGTAGTTGTCAGCGTGCGCCATCCGCAGGAGGAGAAGGATAGAATCGCCACTCGCATGCATGATCTTACCAAGGAGCAACTTCAAGAGAGTGGATACTTCTGGGTAGATCATGATCGTGCGACTGCGCTGGCGACCCTGCAGGATCGTGCGTCGCGAGTGCTGAACTTTCTGAAGAAGTCGCAGTCATGCTTGAAGAACATTTATCGGACGATGTTTCCGCTGGATGATACTCCGTCAAGACTGCTGGCCCTCCTTGCCAAATTTCAAGACCTGACCGCGGTTCGCGAGTGCGTGAGGCAACAGTTGGTGCCTGGTGCCAAGGCTGCTCTATCGCTGGTGCGACTGCATAGGCCTGACGTAGATGTTGCGGAAATTGCGGCTGGACCGCCGGCGCCACCGGCAGGTTCTGCCTGGAATATGGTGCCGCACTACCAGGTTGTGGACCACCCAGCAGAAGGGATCGTCGACTTCTTTGAGGAACATACCAACGTTCTCTTGCTGCAGTAGTAGCTTAGTGTATATCCTGCACATAAGTGTACCCATGTTGTAAAGTTCGTATGAATGTTGTATATAATTTATTGTTGAATATGTATAAAGAGCTTTGTTAGAATGAAGTGCGTTGCACTATGCGAGTCCTTTTCGTTAGCCTAACCATGCTCTTATCTCAGTCCCTTGTCAACCTGTCAGGTGCATTGCAGCTGGGTTGATGTTGTGTCAAGGGTTTCGATTGATGTGCCAGCTACTCAGGATGTCGCGTTTTGGTTCGTAGAACAGGTGTATATAGGGTGGCGCAGCCCCCGAGTCGATAAGTTGCGGAAAAATAAAGGAAGACACATAGTTTTGGGGCACTTAGCTTTATTTATTCGTGAAACAGTATGAAGTACAACGTGTGGCTAAGTAGCCTTAGCTGAGTGCCTTATTTGTGATGCAAAAGTAAAACGACTAAGGGTAGAAGCGTCGCAGCTGTGGGACGTTCCAGGGGTTGGAGTATGCGACTCCTGTCTCTAAATCTTGAAGGCGATAGGCGCCACCTAGGATTACTTCTGTAATCACGTATGGTCCTTCCCAGGGGGACTCGAGCTGGAGATGTCCCTGCTGCTTCAGTCGCAGGACCAGGTCTCCTTCGACGAAGGATCTGGGGCGTAGCCTCCTGCTGTGGTAGTTGCGCAGATTCTGCTGGTAGATCGTTGATCTTTCCACGGCGATTTCTCTTGCCTCGTCAAGGAGGTCAACGAAGTCCTCGAGTGCGAGGGATGACTCTTGTTCGCTGTAAGCGACCACACGCGGCGCCTTGTACCGTACCTCGACGGGTAGCACTGCTTCGGCTCCGTGCACCATAAAGAATGGCGTGTAGCCCGTGGCACTGTTCGGAGTTATGCGTAGGCTCCAGAGTACTGATTCCAGTTCGTCTGGCCAGCATCCCACGGCTTGTTCGAGTGGTCGGAGGAGTCGGTTTTTGATGCCACCGCAAACGAGCCCGTTTACTTTTTCCACCTGACCGTTGGTCTGTGGATGTGCTACCGAGGCGTAGCTGATGTTGATTCCCAGGTTCTCGCAGAATTCTTGGAACTCCTTGGATGTGAAGTTCGTGCCATTGTCTGTGATGATGTTGTGTGGCACCCCAAAGCGGAAGACGATGGACTCGAAGAACTTGACTGCGCTGTGGCCTGATTGATTGGTCACTGGCATGGCCTCTATCCACTTGATGAATTTGTCGACTGCCACCAGGAGGTAGACGTATCCTCCTCGCGAGGACTTAGGGAGCTTGCCGACCATGTCAAGTCCCCATTGTGCGACGGGCCAGGCCAAAGGAATTGGCCGGAGCTCTGCGCCAGGTGCGTGCGGCTTGTCCGCGAACTGTTGGCACGCGTTGCACTTCTGGACGATGTCCTTGGCGTCGTGCATGGCCGTAGGCCAGTAGAACCCAGCTCGTAGAGCTTTGGCCACGAGGGCGCGACTGCCAGCGTGGTGTCCGCAGGTTCCCTCATGGATGTCGAGGAGGACAGCTCTTCCATCGGCCATGGGGACGCACCGCCGGAGCACTCCTGTGATGTCGCGCTTGTATAGTTCGCCATTGATAATAGCGAATGCCTTGGATCGCCGCGCGATGTGCCGTGCATCATTCGGTTCGTCTGGTAGCCCTTTGCTGAGGAGGTACGTGATGTACGGCTGAGTCCAGGATGATTGGATCATCATGACGCTCATTGGTCCTGCGAGTCCTGTGTCCAGGTCCAGGTCGTCGAGTGCCATTGGCTGATTGGGCGGCGTAGCCCCTAAGTCTGTTGCTGCGCTTGTTTTCTTCTCTATGGCCTTTGGCTTGATGGAGTGTTCGCAGATGCGCTCGAGAAATACCCCGGGTGGTATGGGGGCGTAGGTAGAGCCTATGTTGGAGAGTGCGTCTGCCTCTTCGTTGCTTTCGCGACCTACGTGCCGCAGCTCGCAATCGTCGAAGTCTCCTTTGAGTGTGTCATAGAGGTCGCGGTACGCGATCATGTTGTCGTTCAGTGCGTCGCACTCATGCATTGTTTGGTTGACGACCAACTTGGAGTCGCCGTATATGATAAGCCTCTTGGCGCCGCAGGCTTTTGCCATCCTCATCCCGTGCAAAAGGGCCTCGTATTCAGCCTCGTTGTTGGAGGCTATGAACTGCATTCGCAGGATAAACTTCAGCTTGTCCCCATGAGGTGATGTCAGTATGACACCTGCGCCTGCTCCGTCCTTCTGCTTGGACCCATCAAAGTGCATTGTCCAGAGGTAGGACATATCTAGCTTGTCAAGGAGCTGGTTCTCCATCCAGTGCACGAGGAAGTCAGGGAGAACTTGCGACTTGATTGCGTCACGCTTTTCGTATGTGATGTCTCGTGGAGACAATTCTATTCCCAGAGCGCGGCTCGTCCCGTGGCGTCGGGGTTATTGAGGATATGCCCCAACGGGGCGTCATTGACCACCACGATTGGGTGTTCCTGGAAGTAATGACGCAGTCGCCGGGCGGTCATGAAGACACCGTACGCCAGCTTCTGGTAGTGCGGGTACCGCTGTTTTGTTGGCCTGAGGACCTCGCTGAGGTAGTATACTGGGGGTTGTACCCTGTGAACCTTGTTTTCCTCGGCTCGCTCGACGACGAGCATTATGCAGACCACCTGGTTGGTGGCGGAGATATATAGCAACAGTGGTTCCCTTTCCCGTGGGGTTACTAGTATTGGCGAGGTGGATAGAAGGCGCTTGAGGTCTTCGAATGCTTCCTGCGCTTCGTTGGTCCACTCGAACTTTTCTACTTTGCAGAGGAATTGGTAGAAGGACAGCGCCTTTTCACCCATCCGACTGATGAATCGACTGAGGGCCGCGATTCGACCAGCCAGCTGCTGAACGCCCCTTATGTTTTTCGTCTTCTCCATGGTCAGTATGGCTTTTATTTTCTACGGGTTTGCCTCGATTCCCCTCGCGGAGATGAGGTACCCGAGTAGTTGCCAAGATGGCACGCCGAAGGCGCACTTGTCCGGATTGATCTTGATCCGGTAGCGGTCGAGGTTGGCGAAGGTTTCGCGCAAGTCGTCGATTAGGGAGGCTTCTTTCTTGGTCTTGATTACTATGTCGTCGACATAGACTTGAATGTTGCGACCTAGTTGTTCCTTGAGGCAAGCCTGCATGCACCGCTGGTAGGTGGCTCCTGCGTTCTTTAGCCCGAAGGGCATTGTGTTGTAAAAGAACACACCAAAGGGTGTTGTAAACGCTGTTTTCTCTTGATCTTCCTCCTTCATTCGAATCTGATTATAGCCTGAGTAGGCGTCGAGGAAGTAGAGGCGCTCGCATCCCGCGGTGGACTCGATGATCTGGTCGATGCGTGGCAACGGGAAGTGATCCTTTGGGCAGTGCTTATTCAGAGAGGTGAAGTCCACGCACATCCGCGGGATATCCGTGTCCTTTTTTGGTACCAGCACCGTGTTGGCGAGCCAAGTGCTTTCCTTGATCTCGCGTATGAACTTGGCGTCGAGGAGTCTGTTGATCTCCATTCCAACTGCTTGCGCTCGTGGCTCAGACAATCGCCGAATTGTTTGCTTGACTGGCCTTGCGTCGGGGTTGACGTTGAGTGTGTGCTCGGCGAATTCCCTGGGAACTCCTGGCATGTCCGCAGGACACCAGGCGAAAATTTCCCAGTGCTCACGGAGGAATTCGACGAGCGCGAGTTCCTATGCGGGACTCAAGTTGTTGGCGATGAGGGCCGTCTTGGCAGGATCCGATGGGTGGACCTGCACTTTCTTTGTGTGCACCGATGAGTCGAAGGATAGATCGGGTGAGCTTGGCCGGCTTAGGGGAGGTAGACTGTTGTCTGTCGACTCCTTCAGTCTTGCGAGTTCTTCCTGCAGGCCGAAGGACTGGGAAATTCTGTTGAACTCCCTGTCGCAGCTGTCGGATCCCTCGAAGTTCCCGTTGATCATGATGACGCCATTGGGACCTGTCATTTTCATCTGCAGGTAGGCGTAGTGTGGCACTGCCATGAACCTAGCGAACACGACACTTCCAAGGATGTAGTGGTACTATGAGGGCCAGTCGACGACCTCAAAGTCGATGCGCTCGTGCCGGAAGTTCTTCGGCGTGCCAAAGATGACGTCGAGGTTGATTTTTCCTAGGGTATATACGCCTTTTCCTGGGACGATGCCGTGGAATGTTGTGCCCGAGGCCTCCAGGCAAGTGAGAGGGATCCTCATTGCTCGCAAGGTACTCGCGAATATGAGGTTGATTCCTCCTCCGCCATCCATGAAGACGCGGCTCATGTCGAAGCCTCCGATTTGCTCCTCGAGTACGAGGGGGCAATGGCCTGGACGAGGTACTTGAGGCGGATGGTCACGTTTGTCAAAGGTGATGCAGGACTCGCTTCCACTGAGGTACTAAGTGGTGGATGGTGGCGAGCGTGTCGCCAAGTTGACTTGGCGTGTGATGGCCTTCTTCACCCGATTGGAGGGGCGTCCTTTTTGGATCATCATAGTGCCCATGGCCTGTGGGTAGGTTTCGCCTCCGTGGTGCTGGTCCGGCGCAGCTGCGTTCGGGGGTGGCCCAGGTGGTGGTGGCGGAGCGCCATGTGCTACGGCGCCTAGAGCGGCTCAATAGCCTCTTTCGACTACATTGCAGTTCATCCGAACCAATCCCTCGTGTAGCTTGAGGAACTCGCGGCAGTCCTTGACGAGGTGGCTGGACTTCTTCATTCCATCATGCTTGTCGATGTAGAAGTGAACCATGCATGGCCCGGACAGTTTGTCCTCGATGGATGTCGCGGATGCCTCATCGTGATTGCGGCGTTGCCACACTTGCGTGGTTTTCCCAGAGTCGCGGTATCCGCCGCTGCGGTATCCGCTGCTACGGTTATCATCGCATCTGTCGGCGTAGCCAGCTGCGACCATGTTGACATCGCCGCGATCATTGTAGATGCGCATGCGACGCTTGCCTCGGCGATCGTGTCTGCGCTTGAGTTCCGCCTCCTCATCGGAGTGAGTGCGATTCTTCACCAAATCTTCTCCATCGGCCCACCGATTCGCGATCTCCATCAAGTGGTCGATGGTCTTGGGCTTTGAGCAGCCCAGCTCCTCCCTGAGTTCTAGGCGGCGGACACCGCCGTTGAATGTGTCAATCGAGCGATCCTCCAAGATGTTTTCTGCGGAGTTCTTGATGATGGACCATCTTTGGATGTAGGAGCACAGCGATTCGCCAGATCTTTGCTGGCAGCATCTCAGCTCTTCGATTGATGCGGGCCGCTTGTATGTGCCCTTAAAGTTGCGCACGAAGTTGTAAACCAGCTCGTCCCAACTGCGAATGGATCCACGTGGGAGGTTGTTGAGCCATGCTCGGGCGGCGCCCTGCAGCTGTAGCTGCAAGCATTGCATGGTCGTGCTTCGACTGCCTCCGTGAAGCCTGACGGAGGAGATGTGGTCCTCCAGCCAGATCTTCGGGTCCTGTAGGCCGTCAAACTTCGGGTTTCTCCGACGGGAGTTTAAACCCTTTAGGCATTCGCTTCTGCCTAATGGATCTGCTGAAGCATCTGGCGCCGCAGAGCTCCACGTCTTCCTCTTCTGAGTCAGTCGACCGAGCACGTCGTGCCCTTGATTTGTCGATCTTGCGCTGCGTGATGTCATCACGCGCGTCGTAGTCGTGGTCATGTCGTCGTGAGCAGTGACGTCGAGACAGGTCGTGACTGTCATCACTAGATGAGGGCGAGGAGTAACGCTTTGCTAGCGCTTTGCCCTTCTTTGGTTCCGGTGTTGGCTCCTTGTCGAGGGCGGCCTCGATTAATCCCAAGCCCGCGATCGTAGATTGGTGCATGGCGGCTCGGGGATCTCCAACCGGTGGCTGGTTGTTGAGGAGGTACATGGTGGCCACTGTCACCGCAGCCTGTGGCGTCTTGGGGACCACATTGCCCTGGTGTCGACTGTCATAGAGCCGAAGTCGAGGACCTTTGCGGCTTCTATGCGTTCTTTCTCGGTGAGATGGGCCATCCGAGATTGCCTCTTCTTGGTGAGGTACTCATTGCCCTTTGAGGAGGATCCTCCGTAGGAGGAGAGCCCAGCACGATGAAGGCTCGACTCGTCTGCCACCTTTTTGCGCGCCTCGAGTTGCGCGATTGTTTGTACTTGGCGCTTGAATTCTTCCTTCAGGAGCCAGTGATAGCCCATCAACAACTCTTGCGGGGATCCGAAGGGTAGAGGGGTGCCTCGCAGGTCCTCGCGGCAGCGAGCCCATTCTTGCTCGTTGAGCTTGATCACGACGCGTTTGCCGGTTTGCTCATTTACTATGGTTGGAGGTTCGACTGCTCCTCCATTGTCAAAAGGGGTGAGATCACCGTTACCGCCGTTGCCGCCATTGCCACCGTTGCCGCTGTTAGGCGGGTCGGTTCCGTTGCCACGATTGCCACCTTTGTCGCGGTTGGCAGAGGTGTCGCCTGCGTTGATGATGGCGCACATGAAGTGATTGGGGAAGCTGCTGCTTCCACAACTCTCAGATCCGGAACCGTAGGTTCCATCTTTAGTGGCCAGATCGCTCAGATCGGAGTCGCGACTGCTGTCGCTAACCGTGTTCTCGACTGTTGTCGGGGCGTTGAGCTCACTGAGGGTGCCGATCGATGGAGGGAACCATGATGCTGGGGCAATCGACGGTGCCGTTGGCTGATCAGGCATTCGAAGCGTGCCCATCTGACCGACTTGTAAGCGGAAGCTCCCTATCGCTAGGCCGATCCCGTCGCCCACGGATTCGAAGGCCGGGCGAGTGGCCGGCATGTGGACGGTGAAGTCGAACGCGCCGAAGAGTTGGCGGATATACGCTATTGCGGAGTTGTAGATCGAGGTTGATGGGGCCGAAGAAGCCGCAACATCAGCACTCCCAATTCCCACAGACGGCGCCAATTGACGAGGGTTTAACTCATCAATGCCCATTGTTATGGACTTGGGATTTGGAGAAGGAGGGAGCGCTGGAGACATCTATCGGCTAGCAAACAAGCACACAGGGGACAAAGATTTACCCAGGTCCAGGCCTCGTAGAGGTCCCTACTCCTGCTTGTCTGCTCGTGGAATTATCGAAGGAATCGAAGATTACAATGGTGCACAGATGTGATCTAGCGAGGGTTGTGGAAACTAGGGTTGCGTGTGTCCCCCTCGCTGCCCCCTCCTAGCCTTTATATAGATAGGCCAGGTCTCGGGTAGCAGGTCGAGTCGGTTACAGATTAGGGTTTTTCCCCTTCAAACTTTCTATCTTTAGTTTCTTCTTGTTCTTCAAGCAATCGAGAGTCCGTAGATTACTCGAGTCCTTCATTTGGGCCTGGGCGACACCGTGGGCCTTCACGTTTTCAGGCCGTATATACCAAGTTCGAGTACCTGTAGGGTATACCCATGTCACTACCAGTCTTGGAGACTGATGAGGTCACACAACAAATGACGAGGAAAGTCAAGCACTTTGCTCTTAAGAAGATGGGCGAACTATTCAAGAAATGGAAGAAAAGATTGTACCACAAGTATGTCTTGACGAAAAAAACTCCTCCATTCACTGGCCCACGAGAGATGCGGCAGGATAACTGGGCCGCATTTGTGGAATACAAGAACACGGCACCAGCTGTGGCAATGTTAGAAAAGAATAAGATAAATGCAGCCAAAAAGAAATATCACCATCATATGGGCACAGGTGGCTACAGGAGTGCCATGCCTAAGTGGGATAAAGCTGAGGCTGACCTAGAGGCTAAAGGGGTCACTCCAGCTATGTCTCGTTGGCCCAGGAGGTCAAGAAATTCGGTACTCGGGCATGGGGCATCGTATGACCCAGAAACAGGCGAGATTGTTGCAGCAAAAGAAGTTTATTCACCCAAGAATGAACTTATTAATGTGATAAAAGAGGTTGAAGAGGGAACGTTTGTTCCCGACAGAGAGAGCAATGAGCTGACAAAGGCTCTCGGGAATCCTGAAAAGGCTGGACAAACAAGAGGGTTCGGACATTCTTGTCCATGGGCTATCGGGTTTCCCAAGGACATTGACACATACAGAAGCCGATCGAGAAAAACGAAGTGCCAAAAAGAGGAGGAGGCGGAGCGGTTCGCGAGGTTTGAAGCCATGCTGTAGGAGCATCGCCAGGAGCTTAATGAACATAAAGGACTCCGACAGCAAGATCCTGAACCAGACAGTACGGTCGGCCCATCGCAACACAAAAGCAGTGTGGCTTCCACGAAGGGACACGGCAATGATGCAACGATGGATGTGTACCCCGTGGATGCAATTAAGGAGAAGACTAGTTGTGAGCTGCATGTTGAACTGAAGAACATATCCATGAAGGTGGCGGTCGGCTTTGCTTTACCTTCTGCACCGGGAGCGACCTACCATTGCAATCTGATTCCAGCTGGCTATGCTCGTGTCAGTGTGGATGAAGTTCAACCGATGTGTCAGTCACTACAGCTTGACATCCCTGGAGGTGAAGGGGAGACGACACTAGGAGAAGTCACGAGTGGCTTCATTCTTTAGAAAAAAGAATACATCAAGTTTCCAGGCTCGACACCAAGGCCACCTTCTCCACTGAGA
Source organism: Avena eriantha (assembly GCA_910589775.1). Classification (NCBI taxonomy): domain Eukaryota; kingdom Viridiplantae; phylum Streptophyta; class Magnoliopsida; order Poales; family Poaceae; genus Avena; species Avena eriantha. Next base: position 113,451,826 of record OU342742.1, on the reverse strand, counting down.
AACAATCCATCACCTCCAAGGCCACCGTCTCCTCCCAGTAAGAGTCCACCTCCAAGGGCACCGTCTCCTCCCAGTAAAAGTCCACCACCTCCAAGTCCATGACCCCAACACGAGTCCATCTCAATCTACGCAGCCGCCTCCACCCACTAAGGGTCAAAAGCGGAAGAATATCACCGCTCCGTTGAGCGATAACTGATGCCCAAAGCGACAGTTGTCGCCCCTCCCAAGAGTACTGCCGGTTACTCCAAAGAGGGCTTACGACCTGACCGATGAGGATACCGATGCGGTCGTACGGGCCGAAGTGGATGCTCATTTTAAAAAGAAACAACCTGAGCCAGAGGTCCAAATAAAAACGGAAACCAAGGAGCACTTTAGGAAATTACTGACGCAGCCATCCCAAGCTCAGTTAAATGTGCCAGATGACTATACACGATGTCTTCAGAAGACACTGAAACAGAAGAGATCAAGCGATAGAGGAAGCATCACAAAAGAGGTTCCCCAGCAGGGGGAACAAGCAAAACAATCGAGTGGTAGCGGAAGCATCAGAACGGATGTACCCCAGTTGCGGAAACAAGCAAAACAATCGAGTGCTAGCCGAAGAAACAAAAGAGACGTTCCCTAGCTGGGGAAACAAGCAAATCAATCGCCCCCCCCCCCCACTCTAGGTGAACATACCCGAACCTCAACTATATGAGGGAGAACCTATGGATCCGGAAACGGCTAAGATATTGGCCGAGCAATGTAATATGTCTATTCATGACATTCTTCACGGCGATATGCCCAAGGCTGAGGTAGCACCCAAATTTGTTTACGGGGAGCCTCTGGTCAGTTCTGAGAGGCTTCGGGATATGCCAACAAAAATCCGACGATTCCATTAATGGTACATGAAAGCATCAAAAGAAGAGCGATATTGGCTCATACTGAAAGTTCGAAAATCGCATTACTTCGCTGAAGACGAGGTCCCTGTTGAATTTACAGAATTTTTTTAGTTATTCAATCTAAAGGAACTCGGAAAATCTATCCCAGTTGCTATTTTCTTTAAGTAATTACTTTATTTATGTAATTAAGTCTCTACCTAAGTATACTCACTGTATTCTTTTGTACGCTATATATAATGATGCAGAATGTAGATTCTCGAATGTAAAAGAAAGACTATCAATGGATATAAAAAATGGGTTCACTGACCCACATCGAGTTAATGGAGCTATGCTAAAGGATAAGCCACTAGAGACCAAGCAAAACTTGTTCCGATTTCTCACGAACCAGCATTTTTGTAATGAAATACTATTTCCTTACCACGACGGCAAGTGAGTTCTTGTACACATTAACTTTTGCTTACTCGATGTTTAGTGTAAATGATGAGTTACTGACGTATGTAAACCTTGTGTAGGTACCACTGGATTCTTCTAAGCATTTTAGTTGACTTAGGAAGAGTTCACATCATGGACTCACTAAAGAAAGACATTGAAGACTACCGCGGCATTATCGATATGCTCCAGAGGTAATTTCAACCATTATCGCACTTTATTGGTTTCTTCCGTTCATTTTCTGAGATATCAAGTAGTTATTAACTCATACATTCATTTTCTTTGTTGGATAGGGTCTGAACACGGTTTAAGAACAAGGTCCGCGGTCAATGGCGTGAGGAGCTATTTTTTAAATCGGTCTCGGTAAGTAGTACGAGCTAAGTCCGCGCATCTATTTAATTCTAGTTTATGTGCATTTATCATGCTAGAGTTATCATTTGATTGAATTATATTCTTTTAAAGTGCGCGAGGCAGCCACAGGGGACTAATCTATGTGAATTCTACGTGTGCGAGTTCATTCGCATCACTATTGAGAAGCCTTGGAAAATGTTCGAGTAAGTAAACAATATATTCACCCTTTATTTTTATTAAAAAAAGTTGTGTTGAGTCTAATTCATACGATCTCCTTCTTTATAGTTGGATGCGCTGCGGGACAAGCTCCTACCAGAGGACCGCCTAATAGCAATCCAAGAGAAATTTGCTGGATTTTTTGTCGACGAGGTCAAAGACCCAGGTGGAGAATTCTCTCTAGATAGACCCTAAAGCATCCATGTAATGATCTCCATGTAATCAAATAGACAGGCTCTGGACCAGGTTGGGACTCCATGTAAATTATATTATATATTACATCAATGTGTACAAGTACTGTGTAGTAGCGTTATGTATGTATACGAAAACTTGTTTCTAATAAAAACACAGAATGAAAAATAAGTGAACATAAAACACAAAATGAAAAGAAAAACACAAAACCCTAAAATCAATCTTCTGCCGTGGTAGCTAAATGGCCCAAAACGCTGCCATGGCAGGGAACCTTTAGTCCCGGGACTAAATGTTCTCCCGCCTAGCGCGGCTCGCGGGGCCACGTGGTTGGACCTCTAGTTCCGGTTCGTAACAGAACCGAGACTAAAGTTTGGACCTGTAGTCCCGCTTTTGCAGTCCCGGGTCGTATTCCGGGACTAAAGGTCCTTACGAACCGGGGCTAATAGCCTGGTTTCTACCAGTGATTTTACATGTCTATGCGTAAATACCTATATAAATGTTTGAAAGCATGATTGAGTATAGTTGTGACTTGAAATTGTTGTAAGCTGGAGACAACGGACAGATCATGGTAGATTTGTTTTTCGTTTCAGTTAGTAAACATGTTTGTGCATTGCACCGGGCTCCAAAATTTGCGTCATATAGAAGCAAAAACTGGGCTTGATGATAGAGTTTTAATTTATCTTACATTTACTTAGTGATCCATCATTCATGCACGTGTTTATGGTAGTATATCACCATAGGAGGACATATAGTTGAATGCTCCTGTCTCCGTTGTCAAGGCCACGCTTAGTACTATCTCCGTTCTAGTTTTACATTTTGAAACGGAGATAGTACCAATTAAGAACACACATCTCTTATAGACATTAAAACTAAGAAATATATACGATGCATACAGTAAATATCGTTTCATAAAAATTAGGAACTAAATATGACAAAATATTCAGCAAGCAACGAATCAAAACGTGTACCTTTAGCAAAAATATCTCAAGGGAAGCTTCTTCCGCTCAGTACTTCAACACAAGAAAAATAACTCTGATACCATATGTGACCATATGGATCTAATAATTCTGAAGAGAACTGTTTTTTTTCTGTTCAAAAGAGTATATAGATGGATATGATCTGATAGTGAGGCTGGTACAGGGTTCCATTGGATCGCGCTGGACCAAAACTGCTACGCATAGCTGCACGAACTTGGCACCGGCGACTGGGGCCAATGTGATGGAGAGGCAACTTTTCCAACTTGCGGCGGGGCAACATGAATCAATCAAAGACGTGTAGTGAGGTGGGATACTTGCCGGACGGAGAACGAGCCGCCGGATGGCCTATCCTATCGGATGTTTCTTTTTAAGGCTGGTCCTAGTGAAAGTATCATAGCTAGTAACATACTACCTTTGTCTGGAATTATTAGTCTTAAGGGCCAAGTTGATAATATCAAGACACTTCATAACTCTTTCCCATTAATATATACATGCACCAATAGTTTTACATGCATGAGAGAAGTGAGAGAAAAAAGAAAACATACATTAGTCAAGAGAGACTAATAAATGAGATACCCCTTATTATCACAAACAAGAAAAGAAAGCTTTTAGGACTAATAATCCTAAACAGAGGGAGTACATGCCATGTTGGTAAAAATCTGATGTGGTGGAACAATTAATTAAGAAAGAGATGGTTAGAGTATCATAGGTAGATACCGTATCATAGCACGTAAAACTAGAAAATCCGCATGCAAATAAATCTTGTACGCAATTTCACCTCAAGATTCTACAAAATTATTAAATATAATACTAGTATGATACAATCATATAATACCATGCACTATGGAGATACAACCATATAACACGCTCACGGTTCCCTGGAACGCCCTAGAAGCGACACAATTTTGTCTAATTACATCTATTACCAATCTTACCCAACCTATCCCTGCTGGCTTGCAAGCCGGTGGCGCATTTAGTTCACCGATACCTCTGCTATGCTAAGATATCATTCATCTAAGTGTGCACTTTTAAGATTACTTGTTCCAGGTGTTAGACATACTCGGCCCTCCTCTATGGCTGCTTCTTTCCGATCTCCACAAACCACATCTCGCGCAACAGTTGCGTCGTGGATGCTCTAGTGCAACGACAGCAGCTTCGCGCTCACGACCCGCACAGGAGGATCTTTTCTGCGAGGGCGTGTCGCGTGCCAAGTTCACCTTCCATGATTTAAAATTTGCTTGCAAATCACGCGGCAAGTGGCCTACGTGCGTTTTTTCTTTTATTCGTGGTGCTATAACATTAATGGCATGGCATGGCATGATAGTCATAGTGCACTTATCAACTCTCCGTCCATTATTACCCGAGAAAGTTCAATAATATACCCGGTTGTTGCCTATAAAAAAGTGTCATGTCATCCATAGCTAGCTCTATAGTTCACTTGTAGTAGAATAGTTAGGTACAAAAGTCTACTACTTAACTAAGATCTGGCCCATAATTCATCCTCACAAATTGCCTAGGAGTATGTGCTACAACCGGCTCTTAACTTATAGCCCGTTTATATTCTCTCTCTTCTTAACTCTCCTCCACATCATCGAGACTATAATATTTTATCTTTTATAACCAGCTGACTGTACTCTATTGTATTTGCTCTTATTGGGTCTCCTTCACTGTTTCCCATCATCGGCAGCCTACACCACCTGCTTGGACGAAGTTTCTTTATTTCGCTTGTAATGTGCTTTGGGAAAAGAAATTAAAGTACTAGTAGTAAGAGCAAGGACAATAATATAGTTAGCAAGCTGGCTATATGAGGTTGCCATGTCATCAAGAACTAGCTTGTACAATAGTGTTGGTTATAAGACTGACTATTAGATTAGTACTAGTTGTCATCTTCTCTCTTTCTCTTTCCTCTCGTTTAATGTTTTTTCCTAGGAGCAATTGTAGAGCTGACACTTGCATGAGAGCCAACAATTTGTATTTTTGCTTATCTCTCTTCTCCACATAGACAAAAATGCTTAGTCAGCGGGCTTTATAACCCACTATTGTACTTGCTCCAATAGATCTGGTGCTCTGATGCCATGAAATGGTAGGGCGGTTTAGTTTGGAGGATCGCTGTGCGAGGAACATCTACACCTACATGTACATCTTTACTTAGTGGAGGCGAACAAATTCGAGCAAAGGCAATTCTTTTAGAAAATGGACCAGATGCCAGGGGCCATAACTCTGAGAATTCTCAACTAAGATCCAGATCTGTCAACTTTCGAGCTTCATGTTCGAGGGACCAAGCCAAATTATAGCATACCCAGCACGCGTTCCAAAATCGGTTTGCAGCGCTAGTTTTGCACCGTTACCGTGCGCAGCCGTGTGTCGCTTCACCGTGCGCCGTAAAATACCGCGAGCGGCCGCAGACGCATCACCACACCCTGTGAAATGCAGCGCGACGTGCGGCACCACTAACATTAAAAAATCACACATGTAGAAGAAACAAGATCAAACACACACAAGTAATTCAATAATAAATAGTTTGATTGTTATTACAACACAACCAAATAGTTCACACGATTATAATAATTTATTCATCAACAGTAAAACAAATAGTTTATAAATAGTAAAATAAACATACAAGTAAGATGAAACTAATTATTTTGCTCATTCAATTTTCACCACTCCTCATGAGATCTAGTTGAAGCTCATCGCGCACATCCATATATAGAATCGAATGGTATGAGACAATAAACCTGGTAATCTTCTCTTCTCTCCTATGGACTTGGACCGGTTGTCCCATTAACTCATACTGTACATATTAGGAGTAGTCTAAATCCTGGCCACGTCATCCTCGACGATCATGTTATGCAGGATGATACAAGTGGTCATGATATACCGCGGTGAGCGTCGGCGACACGGCTTTCGCGGCACAGCTTAGCCGGAGTGGATGGGGGGAAATGGAGCAGCCACAGTGCTCGCGCGCGGAATTTTCAGGGCGGTTGTTGGGCTTCGTGCATGTCGTCAGACTTTTCTAGCGTGCTGCAGCCCGAGCGCACGCGCGCTAGTTGGAGCGCGCAGATCAGCCTCTTGAACGGCGCAATTTAGCACATCTATTTGGAGATGGTCTTAGGATCTTTCTTTAGAGGGCAAGCATGTGGCGTTTGAGCTTCAACTTGTACTACTAATGTTAGAGCAATCAAGTGGAAAAAAAAGTGATGATCCCCTTCAAGCTAGTATCATGTAGTTTACTAATACCTAATGATTCGCATCAAACAGCTCTGCCGTGAGTAAGTTTATCTATGCCAAAAAAACAAATTCATCTCCCTATTACGAACGACCACTCGTCTTAAAGGCCTGTTCATCTCGCCTCTTTCCACACAAACGTCCGGTCTCACAGCTAAGCTAGGAGACAGACACCAGACACCAGAGACATCGAGAGAGATGGCTACAGGAGGAGGAGGAGGAGGAGGAGGAGGAGAAGGAGAGAGGTGGGAGCCGGAGATGGTGCCGATCACTGGCGTGAGCGGCCTCGGCGTGTCGGTTGCAGGGTTTGCCCTTGTCCATGCGGCCGCGGCACTCACTATGTTCGTGGTGCTGGAAGAAGATAATACACAACATTTTCTTCAGGTGAGCCAGCTAATTATTAAATCAAGCCTAGTGACTCGTTTCGTTCAGCTTTATTTTCCTCTACTCGTTGAACTGATCTCCTTAGGCATGCACGAATTCTAACTACGGATTTGCTCCTCTGTTTGTAATGTTTTTCTGGCAGTGCATGGAGGCATGCCGGGTTCTCAGCATCCTCGAGTTATCAACCGCCCTATTCCACAACATTGGCCACAAGCCGATGATGGTGTGCGGGGTGGTCCAGATGCTGGCGGCGGCGCTCGCTCTGGCATCCACGGGGAGGTTTCGCCGGGTGGCCTCCTTCGTCGCTGTTAGCCTCATGGTGACAACAGGGACGCAGTCGATCCGCCTCGTCTACACCGCTCTCTTCGGAACCCACTGCTGCTTCAGCGGTGGCATCGTCCAGGTCACCCTTGCCGTCGCCGTCTTCGTCGTCCAGTTCCCGATTCAATGCATTTCTTATCGGTTCTATTAAAATGTACTTCTAGTCAATTACCTCTGATCTAGTATTAGGCTTGCACCTATTTCTATCTAGTCGTCAATTACTCTATATGTGCTATATGGAACTAGTATGGGACATAGTGTCGATCCGCCTCGTCTACACCGCCCTCTTCGGAACCCACTGCTGCTTCAGCGGTGGCATCGTCCAGGTCACCCTTGCCGTCGCCGTCTTCGTCGTCCAGTTCCCGATTCAATGCATTTCTTATCGGTTCTATTAAAATATACTTCTAGTCAATTACCTCTGATCTAGTATTAGGCTTGCACCTATTTCTATCTAGTCGTCAATTACTCTATATGTGCTATATGGAACTAGTATGGGACATAGTATGTTGCTATATGCGACTTGCTATGTTGTTATCCCTCTATTGAACTTGTTATGTTGCTATATGCAACTGCTATATTGAGCCGTGCTTCCTGCGCGGACACACGGCGAAGTTAAGGGCACGACAGACTGTGATGTGCTTTGCCATGTGCAATATGGATGGTGTGCACGGCAGATTGCCATGGGCTTTGCCGTGCATAATATGAATGGTACACGACAAATTGTATTGGGCTAGAATCTGTAAACCAGGAAAATGCGTTCATCTGCGACTCACTTCTTGCTCAAACCTCTATAGTTTTTATCGGCCCAAAACGAGCACTAACAGATTCTCATGTTTCCTGGTAAAACTTGCTTACCAGGAAATAATCCATGAAATCCGTAATGGCTATGTTAAAGTTGTCGACCATATTTTTATCCTAAGGGCGATATATTAATCTCGGCCGTCTCATACAGGCCGATTGCAACACACTCGGGTATAATTTCTTTAAGTATCGTTCGTTGAGCACTTGAGGAAGCAAGTAGATCTCCATCGTTTCCACCAGATATGAGTTAACCAGCACCAGTCTCGTGACTCGGTAAGAGCCTTCCCAACTGGTTGACCCATTTGCCGAATTTGCGATTGAGAGAGCCAACTGGCAGTATAACTTTCTAGACTAATTCGCCGATTTGAAAATCCTATAGGATCTCCTATTGTAGACCTTGGATACGTGCAACTTGTCTCTCAATGTCTCTGAAAGCTCCTACTCGTTTGTCGGCTGCATCATAAATATTATCCATCGTTAAGTAGTAACACTCCGTGACTGACAACTCGATCTTCTCGGGAAATCTGAAACCAACCAGATTAACCTTCACGGGTAAAACGGTCTTTTCTCCATAGGTTATTTTAGTCACACCATGCCTTAAGATCCTAGTGTGTCATGGCCCCGTAGACACTACATGTTATAGTGTACAAGTCTTACGAAATCATATTTCATAAATATTACACCCCCCTCAGAATGATACAACATAAGATCGAACTATTTATTTATTCTTTCTTCACAACACAAAAGCAATACAAGCTTCTAGGTCCTCATCGGTCTAACGAGGATTCACTAATATAGATAAATTTAAAAGAACTAACTTAACAGACAAAATTACTTCTAAGCTAAGTACCATCGGAGTGTTGCAACTTTATTTGGTATAGATATAAATTGCTCAGATCGACTATCATATGCGTACAACTTTACTCCTATAGTTCTATATCATCTTCCTCTTTTTCACACTATATTCCTTAATCTACTCCTTTAACGCCTCCTGAGAGATCAGGTTTGTCGTATTGGACTCGGACTCCAAGCGTCTGAGTAACCCTTTGTACACTAGTAGAAAGAGGGCCTTTGGTCCAGCGCCCAAATTCCATTGGTCCCGGTTTGTTTCCGTAATCGGGACCAATGCCAGGCACCGGTCCCGGTTCATGCCGCCAGGGCATTGGTCCCGGTTCATCTGTAAGCATTGGTCCCGGATTGTGGCACGAACCGGGACCAATGACCCCACGACGCACGCGTGGCTCTCTGCGAGGCATTGGTCCCGGTTCATGCCAAGAACCGGGACCAAAAACCCCGCGACGGTCAGCAGTCCAGGATTTAATGTAATTTTTTTTGCGGGTAAGGAATTAATCTAAATTAATTCGGCGCAGAAATTAATTCGAGGTAGAAGTTGAATTGATCACTATTTTTGAACTAATCTTTCACGAATTAATCGAGACAAAGGTCTAAATTGAGACATTTTATTATTCGACCACAAATTTTTCCATACAAATAAAGATGTGACTTTATAAATTTCTAGTCGACAACACTTTCGCTGCCGCTGTCCTCCGAGCCGTTTTCCTCCGTGCCGCCGGCTTCCTCGTCGTCGTCGGACGAAATCTCCACGATTTCGGCGTTGTTCGGGAGACGGAGCTCGTCTGCGCGCATAGCGGCGTCGTTGGCGGTGTAGATGGTCCGTCCAGGGACGGACCAGAACAATTCCCGCCCTTCTTGGTTGCGGTGATCCGGGTGCACCAGGCACCCGTCCACGAAACGGTTGCCAAGCTTGGCCTCCCACTCCTTTTTGAACAGCCGGGGCCAATACTCGCTGCCCGCCGCGTACCGGGGCAATGCCCTAATACACGCGGGAAGTTGGCGGCGACGCTCCGCGATGACGTACTCCATCTCGTATCCGCGGGGGTTGAGGAGCGGAGCCACCGGCACACCCCCCTCGATGATGCGAAATCCGGCGGGAAGGGTCGCGCGCAGCGGCGCGAGGATGCCGTAGATCGCAAACTGCGCCGCCTCATAGTGGTTGAGCGTGGGCACCTCCATGACGGCGCAGTGGAGATTGGAGAGGGAGGGGAGGCGAAACGACAGCGCGATGGAGAGGCAAAGTGGTGGGGTGGAGAGGGACTGCAGAGAGGCAGAGGCGAGGGCGAAAGCGAGCGCCGTGGCCTCATATTTATGCGCGGGGACGACGAAGCGACGGAGGCATTGGTCCCGGTTATTGCCACGACCCGGGACCAAAGCCCCTCCCGAGCGACACGTGGCAGCCCAGCAGCGCGCCCCCCACCGAAGTCATTGGTCCCGGGTCGTACCATCAACCGGGACCAATGACCTGGGTGGGGTGCGAGCTGCTGGGCCGCCACGTGTCGCGCGGGAGGGGCTTTGGTCCCGGGTCGTGGCAATAACCGGGACCAAAAACCCTCCCCTGGCTATATATAACCCCAGCCCTTTGCCCACCAAATTTTGCTGGATTGTGTGTGAGGGGTGGGTGCTAGCTTTTTTTTTCTTTGATTGCACACAAGGTGTTCGACGAAATGTCCGAGCCACACTTTAGTTCGCACAACACGGTATCCTCGGCTGATGTTAGCAACCTTATCTTCTTTATCTGTAACTGATACAAAAATATTGCATCTATCCATGTAGGGTGGTCATTTTACTATTCACGATGTTATTGTAATGGTTAATTATTCTGACGCAAATCGATGCACGGATGCTATGGATGTATGGCGACCGACGTCATTCCGATTTTATTGCAGGCCTCCATAAATTTATCGATTTTGGATAAGGCAAACAAAGTGGATAATTTTATGCCTTGTCCCTGCGTCGACTGTCGGAACGTGGCGGAGCACTCTGCCCCGAGAATCCTTCAAAGCCATCTGCTTCGGAGAGGTTTCATGCCCGGATATTATTGTTGGGCCATGCACGGAGAAAGAGGGGTTAGGCTAGAAGAAAATGAAGAAGAGGAGGATGATGAAAGCTATCCTATGTCCCCTGAATAATACGGTGATACTGCAATGGAAGACAATGAAGAAGAGGGAGGCGGCAATGAAGAAGAACAACGGGCATCAGATGAGCCCACTGATGGTCTTGGTCGGGTCATTTCTGATGCAAAGCAACAATGTGATACAGAAAGGGAGAAGCTTAAGTTGGAGGCCATGCAAAAGGATCACCAAAAGTTGTTGTACCCAAATTGCGAAGATGACAGCACAAAGCTCGGTACCACACTTGAACTGCTGAAATGGAAGGCAGAGACTGGCTTATCTGACAAGGGATTTGAGAAGTTACTGAAAATAATGAAGCCGAAGCTTCCAAAGGATAACGAGTTGCCCGAGACAACGTACGAAGCAAAGAAGACTATCTGCCCTCTAGGATTAGATGTGGAGAAGATACATGCATGCATTAATGACTGCATCCTGTACCGCGGTGAGAAGTACGAGAATATGGATAAATGCCCAGTATGCAATGCATGTCGATACAAGATCAGACAAGATGACCCTGGTGATGTTGAGGGCGATGACGAGCCCTCCAGGAAGAGGGTTCCTGCTAAGGTTATGTGGTATGCTCCTATAATACCACGGTTGAAACGTCTGTTCAGAAATAAAGAGCATGCTAGGTTGTTGCGATGGCACAAAGAAGAGCGTAAGAAAGACGGGAAACTGAGACACCCTGCCGATGGGTCGCAGTGGAGAAACATCAAGAGAAAGTACTCGAACTTTGCAGATGACGCGAGGAACTTATGGTTTCGTCTAAGTACAAACGGCATGAATCCTTTTGGGGAGCAGAGCTGTAGTCACAGCACCTGGCCAGTGACTCTATGTATCTACAACCTTCCTCCTTGGTTGTGCATGAAGCAGAAGTTCATTATGATGTCAGTGCTCATCCAAGGACCGAAGCAACCCGGCAACGACATTGATGTGTACCTAAGGCCATTAGTCGATGAACTTTTGCAGTTGTGGGCAGAACCAGGTGTAAAGGTGTGGGATGAGCAAAAACAGGAGCCATTTGACCTACGAGCGTTGTTGTTCGTAACCATCAATGATTGGCCTGCTCTTAGTAACATTTCAGGACAGTCAAACAAGGGATATAATGCATGCACGCACTGTTTAGATAATACTAAAGGTACATATTTGGATAAATGTAAGAAGGTCGTGTACCTGGGGTGTCGTAAATTTCTTCCAACCAATCATCAAGTAAGAAAGAAAGGCAAGAATTTCAACGGTGAGGCAGATTACCGGAAGAAGCCTAAGCTCCCTAAAGGTGCTGATGTATTTGGTATGGTGAAGGACCTAGAAGTAATCTTTGGAAAGGATCCTGGCGGTCAATCTGTTCTGAAAGACCCCATTACCGGACACACGGCCATGTGGAAAAAAGAAATCTATATTTTGGGAGCTTAAGTATTCGAAAGACCTAGAGGTCCGTTCTTCAATCGACGTGATGCACATGACGAAGAATCTTTGTATGAACCTGCTAGGCTTCCTAGGCGTGTATGGGAAGACAAAAGATACACCAGAAGCACGGGAGGACCAGCAACGTATCAAAGAGCCACACAACAAGCATACTGATAAAGGATGTAAATACTTAAGTAGCTATGCTATTACCAAAGCAGAGAAGGAAATCTTTTTGAAGTCCTTTACAGTATCAAGGTCCCGGCTGGCTTCTCGTCAAATATAAAGGGAATAATAAATATGGCAGAGAAAAAAATTTCAGAACCTAAAGTCTCATGATTGCCACGTGATTATGACACAGTTGCTTCCGGTTGCATTGTGAGGGCTTCTACCGAAAAATGTTCGATTAGCCATTGTGAAGCTATGTGCTTTCCTCAATGCAATATCTCAGAAGGTAATCGATCGAGAAAGTCTGGAAAGGCTACAGAAGGATGTGGTCCAATGTCTTGTCAGTTTTGAGTTGGTGTTCCCCCGGTCCTTCTTCAATATTATGACGCATCTATTAGTTCACCTAGTCGATGAGATTTACATTCTCGGTCCTGTATTTCTGCACAATATGTTCCCCTTCGAGAGGTTCATGGGAGTCTTAAAGAAATATGTTCGTAACCGTGCTAGGCCAGAAGGAAGCATCTCCAAGGGCTATGGAATAGAGGAGGTCATTGGGTTCTATGTAGACTTTCTTCCTGACCTTAAGCCGATTGGTGTTCCTGAATCACGGTATGAGGGGAGACTGAGTGGAAAAGGCACGCTAGGAAAGAAAGCAATGATATTTAGGGACGGACATTCTTTGAATCAAACACACTACATAGTTCCCCAAAGTTCTACCTTCGTGGCTCCGTATACCGAGGAACACATGAATGTTGTATGCTCCAAGTTTCTAGGGAAGGATGACTACTGGATTAAAAAAATCACATGGAGACTTTCGTCACTTGGTTGCAATTACATCTCATGAATGACACCACTATTGGAGATCAGCTCTACTTGTTGGCCGCGACACCATCTGCGACTGTATTGACTTTCCAAGGGTATGAGATAAATGGGAATACATTTTACACGATAGCCCAAGATAAAAAGAGCACCAACCAAAACAGTGGTGTCCGCTTTGATGCAACACGCGAGAATGGGAAAAAGGACACATACTATGGTTACATAGAGGAGATATGGGAACTTGACTATGGACCTACTTTTAAGGTCCCATTGTTTCGGTGCAGTTGGGTCAACATGAATGGAGAAGGGGTAAAGGTAGACCAGCTATACGGAATGACAACAGTGGATCTCAAGAATCTTGGTTACAGAGACGAACCATTCGCCCTAGCCAATGATGTGGCTCAGGTTTTTTATGTGAAGGACATGTCCTCTAGACCGCAAAAAAGAAAAAATAAGGAAACGAATACATCAGACGATGAGCCCCGGCGTCACATAGTTCTTTCAGGGAAAAGAAACATCGCGGGAGTCGAGGACAAGACAGACATGTCAGCAGATTATGATAAGTTTGATGAAATTCCGCCCTTCACCGTGAAAACTGACCCAAGCATCCCGTTAAGCAAAGAAGATGCTCCATGGTTACGGCCTAAGAAGCGATCATAGGCAAGGGATCGACATACACACGAAAGATTCATATCCTAAACCCTAAACCCTATGTAAATCTATGTAATGTATGGAAACTTTATGTGATGTATGGAAACTTTATGTGATGTATCGAAACTTTATGTAATGGAGTCTTTCACGGGCTTGCAGGGAAATTTTTTCGAGGCGGAGCTCCCGAAGATGCCGTAGGGCGTGTGCACCAACGACATCTTCGAGAAGCTCCGCCACGGGAGATTTCTCAACCCTTTCCCCAACACTGTTAGAGGAGATGGAGTCTTTCACGGGCTTGCAAGGAAATTTTTCTGAGGCGGAGCTTCCGAAGATGCCGTAGGGCGTGTGCACCAACGACATCTTCGAGAAGCTCCGCCACGGGAGATTTCCCAACCCTTTCCCCAACACTGTTAGAGGAGATGGAGTCTTTCACGGGCTTGCAGATGCCGTAGGGCGTGTGCACCAACGACATCTTCGAGAAGCTCCACCACGGGAGATTTCCCAACCCTCCATCCATGGGGATGAAACTCTCTCTACCTATGTTGGCTTGTTGAGCTGCTTGCCATGGCGTATCGATGGTCCTTTTATAGGCACGGCGCCGCTTCTACTTTGTCTTGTTCCTCCGACAGGGCGTCGTGCGCTACATGCTTTATCTCATCGAGCAGTGCGTCCACCCACACGTCCTTATCACGCCGACAGCTTTAGTCTCGGTTGCACCCACCAGCCGGGACTAAAGGTTACCCACGCGTCCTTATCCCACCGGCATATTTAGTCTCAGTTGCACCCACCAGCCGGGACTAAAGGTTACCCACGCGTCCTTATCCCACTGACAGCTTTAGTCTCGGTTGCACCCACCAGCCGGGACTAAAGGTTACCCACGCGTCCTTATCCCACCGATAGCTTTAGTCTCGGTTGCACCCACCAGCCGGGACTAAAGGTTACCCACGCGTCCTTATCCCACCGGCATCTTTAGTCTCGGTTGCACCCACCAGCCGGGACTAAAGGTTACCCACGCGTCCTTATCCCACCGGCATCTTTCGTCTCGGTTGCACCCACCAGCCAAACTTTAATGGTTTGGTACCAATGGTTTGGTACCAATGCCAAATGGTTTGGTACCAATGTCAAACTTTAATTTGGTGGTTCCTTCATGAAAAATGGTTTGGTACCAATGCTAAACTTTAATTTGGTGGTTGCTTCACAGAACACCCCTATTTCGGAACCTCAAAAATGGAAATTGGCTTTTTCGTGTGTCGAAAGGGAAAACTTCCTCCTGCAACATTGTAAGCCATCCCAAGATGCACATGTGTGCACAATATGGGCACATTATCACAAACTATGCCCTGATTCTAGCCATAACATTGGTGGTTTGACCTAAATGCCATGAAACCTCGAAGATGATACGTCATTTTGTGAAGGATTTTTAATGATGTTTGCAATTTTTCAAGTTCAATATTTTTCCTTGCAACTGTGACACATAATATGACACCACACGAAGGTTTCACATTGTTTGGATCATTTTTGAATTTCTTATGCCCGTTTCAAACTATATTCAAAACGGGGGCATGAAGCTTCTTAGCCCGGGGCTGAGCCTCGCTGAACTTGAAGTGGATATCTGATGAAATAGCATGTTGTGAACCTATAAATGATTTTTTTAAAAATTCACAAGCATTATATCATGTACTTGTAGTTCAAATCTTGGCAACCTCCTACCGATTTGGCAGGAATTTGTCTTTTTCATGAGGGATGGACAGAAAGGTTCCAGATACACCCGTTGGGAAATTGTCCATATAAGGTGGTATAGTATTTTTGAAAAATGGTTTGATACCAATGCCAAACTTTAATTTGGTGGTTGCTTCACAGAACACCCCGATTTCGGCACCCCAAAAATGGAAATTGGCTTTTTCGTGTGTCGAAAGGGAAAACTTCCTCCTGCAACATCGTAAGCCATCCCAAGATGCACATGTGTGCACAATATGGTCACATTATCACAAACTATGCCCTGATTCTAGCCATAACATTGGTGGTTTGACCTAAATGCCATGAAACCTCGAACATGATAGGTCATTTTGTGAAGGATTTTTTATGATGTTTGCAATTTTTCAAGTTCAATATTTTCCTTGCAACTGTGACACATAATATGACACCACGCGAAGGTTTCACATTTTTTGGATCATTTTTGAATTTCTTATGCCCGTTTCAAACTATATTCAAAACGGCGGGCATGAAGCTTCTTAGCCCGGGGCTGAGCCTCGCTGAACTTGAAGTGGATCTCTGATGAAATAGCATGTTGTGAACCTATAAATGATTTTTTTAAAAATTCACAAGCATTATATCATGTAGTTGTAGTTCAAATCTTGGCAACCTCCTACCGATTCGGCAGGAATTTGTCTTTTTCATGAGGGATGGACAGAAAGGTTCCAGATACACCGGTTGGGAAATTGTCCATATAAGGTGGTATAATATTTTTGAAAAATGGTTTGGTACCAATGCCAAACTTTAATTTGGTGGTTGCTTCACAGAACACCCCGATTTCGGCACCTCAAAAATGGAAATTGGCTTTTTCGTGTGTCGAAAGGGAAAACTTCCTCCTGCAACATCGTAAGCCATCCCAAGATGCACATGTGTGCACAATATGGGCACATTATCACAACTATGCCCTGATTCTAACCATAACATTGGTGGTTTGACCTAAATGTCATGAAACCTCGAACATGATAGGTCATTTTGTGAAGGATTTTTTATGATGTTTGCAATTTTTCAAGTTCAATATTTTTCCTTGCAACTGTGACACATAATATGACACCACGCGAAGGTTTTACATTGTTTGGATCATTTTTGAATTTTTTATGGTCGTTTCAAACTATATTCAAAACGGCGGGCATGAAGCTTCTTAGCCCGGGGCTAAGCCTCGCTGAACTTGAAGTAGATCTTTGATGAAATAGCATGTTGTGAACCTATAAATGATTTTTTAAAAAAATTCACAAGCATTATATCATGTACTTGTAGTTCAAATCTTGGCAACCTCCTACCGATTCGTCAGGAATTTGTCTTTTTCATGAGGGATGGACAGAAAGGTTCCAGATTCACCGGTTGGGAAATTGTCCATATAAGGTGGTATAGTATTTTTGAAAAATGGTTTGGTACGAATGCCAAACTTTAATTTGGTGGTTGCTTCACAGAACACCCCGATTTCGGCACCTCAAAAATAGAAATTGGCTTTTTCGTGTGTCGAAAGGGAAAACTTCCTCCTGCAACATCGTAAGCCATCCCAAGATGCACATGTGTGCACAATATGGGCACATTATCACAAACTATTCCCTGATTCTAGCCATAACATTGGTAGTTTGACCTAAATGTCATGAAACCTCGAACATGATAGGTCATTTTGTGAAGGATTTTTTATGATGTTTGCAATTTTTCAAGTTCAATATTTTTCCTTGCAACTGTGACACATAATATGACACCACGCGAAGGTTTCACATTGTTTGGATCATTTTTGAATTTTTTATGCCCGTTTCAAACTATATTCAAAACGGCGGGCATGAAGCTTCTTAGCCCGGGGCTGAGCCTCGCTGAACTTGAAGTGGATCTCTGATGAAATAGCATGTTGTGAACCTATAAATGATTTTTTTAAAAATTCACAAGCATTATATCATGTACTTGTAGTTCAAATCTTGGCAACCTCCTACCGATTCGGCAGGAATTTGTCTTTTTCATGAGGGATGGACAGAAAGGTTCCAGATACACCGGTTGGGAAATTGTCCATATAAGGTGGTATAGTATTTTTGAAAAATGGTTTGGTACCAATGCCAAACTTTAATTTGGTGGTTGCTTCACAGAACACCCCGATTTCGGCACCTCAAAAATGGAAATTGGCTTTTTTGTGTGTCGAAAGGGAAAACTTCCTCCTGCAACATCGTAAGCCATCCCAAGATGCACATGTGTGCACAATATGGGCACATTATCACAAACTATGCCCTGATTCTAGCCATAACATTGGTGGTTTGACCTAAATGCCATGAAACCTCGAACATGATAGGTCATTTTGTGAAGGATTTTTTATGATGTTTGCAATTTTTCAAGTTCAATATTTTTCCTTGCAACTGTGACACATAATATGACACCACGCGAAGGTTTCACATTGTTTGGATCATTTTTGAATTTCTTATGCCCGTTTCAAACTATATTCAAAACGGCGGGCATGAAGCTTCTTAGCCCGGGGCTGAGCCTCGCTGAACTTGAAGTGGATCTCTGATGAAATAGCATGTTGTGAACCTATAAATGATTTTTTTAAAAATTCACAAGCATTATATCATGTACTTGTAGTTCAAATCTTGGCAACCTCCTACCGATTCGGCAGGAATTTGTCTTTTTCATGAGGGATGGACAGAAAGGTTCCAGATACACCGGTTGGGAAATTGTCCATATAAGGTGGTATAGTATTTTTGAAAAATGGTTTGATACCAATGCCAAACTTTAATTTGGTGGTTGCTTCACAGAACACCCCGATTTCGGCACCCCAAAAATGGAAATTGGCTTTTTCGTGTGTCGAAAGGGAAAACTTCCTCCTGCAACATCGTAAGCCATCCCAAGATGCACATGTGTGCACAATATGGTCACATTATCACAAACTATGCCCTGATTCTAGCCATAACATTGGTGGTTTGACCTAAATGCCATGAAACCTCGAACATGATAGGTCATTTTGTGAAGGATTTTTTATGATGTTTGCAATTTTTCAAGTTCAATATTTTCCTTGCAACTGTGACACATAATATGACACCACGCGAAGGTTTCACATTTTTTGGATCATTTTTGAATTTCTTATGCCCGTTTCAAACTATATTCAAAACGGTGGGCATGAAGCTTCTTAGCCCGGGGCTGAGCCTCGCTGAACTTGAAGTGGATCTCTGATGAAATAGCATGTTGTGAACCTATAAATGATTTTTAAAAAAATTCACAAGCATTATATCATGTACTTGTAGTTCAAATCTTGAAAAGTTATTTAAAATTCCAAATTATGCAATAAATATTTTGTTAATGCAATTTTAATTGTAAATAGTACAATTGTATAGTTCAAATAAAAATATTTGAAAACAGAAAATGGTTTTTGATTAGTTATTTAAATTGAAGCACTTTTCCTGTTAAAAGTTTTTTAAAATTCCAAATTATGCAATAAATATTTTGTTAATGCAATTTTAATTGCAAATAGTACAATTGTATAGTTCAAATAAAAATATTTGAAAACAGAAAATGGTTTTTGATTAGTTATTTAAATTGAAGCACTTTTCCTGTTAAAAGTTTTTGAAAATTCCAAATTATGCAATAAATATTTTGTTAATGCAATTTTAATTGTAAATAGTACAATTCTATAGTTCAAATAAAAATATTTAAAAACAGAAAATGGTTTTTGATTAGTTATTTAAATTGAAGCACTTTTCCTGTTAAAAGTTTTTAAAAATTCCAAATTATGCAATAAATATTTTGTTAATGCAATTTTAATTGTAAATAGTACAATTGTATAGTTCAAATAAAAATATTTGAAAACAGAAAATGGTTTTTGATTAGTTATTTAAATTGAAGCACTTTTCCTGTTAAAAGTTTTTTAAAATTCCAAATTATGCAATAAATATTTGGTTAATGCATTTTTAATTGTAAATAGTACAATTGTATAGTTCAAATAAAAATATTTGAAAACAGAAAATGTTTTTGATTAGTTATTTAAATTGAAGCACTTTTCCTGTTAAAAGTTTTTGAAAATTCCAAATTATGCAATAAATATTTTGTTAATGCAATTTTAATTGTAAATATTACAATTTTATAGTTCAAATAAAAATATTTGAAAACAGAAAATGGTTTTTGATTAGTTATTTAAATTGAAGCACTTTTCCTGTTAAAAGTTTTTTAGAATTCCAAATTATGCAATAAATATTTTGTTAATGCAATTTTAATTCTAAATAGTACATTTGTATAGTTCAAATAAAAATATTTGAAAACAGAAAATGGTTTTTGATTAGTTATTTAAATTGAAGCACTTTTCCTGTTAAGATTTTTTTAAAATTCCAAATAAATAATCATCTTAAATTGAAATATCTTATTAATTAAAGAAGAAACAAATTTGAAAATGGCGGGAAGACCAAAAGGTTTGCCAAAATCTGAAGAAAGGGGTCAACGATCCCGGTTCGTCCCACGAACTGGGACCGATGATCCCTGGATGCGCGCGCTACCATTAACATGCATTTGGTCCCGGTTGTTGGCACGAGCCGGGACCGTTGATCCTTTGGTCTCGGGTGGTTGGACTAACCGGGACCAAAGGTCATGCACATGGCAGCACAGCAACGCTCATGCCCCAGACCTTTGGTCCCGGTTGGTGGCACGAACCGGGACCGTTGGTCCTTTGGTCCCGGTTATTGGGATGACCCGGAACCAATGGTCTGTACAGTTAACAGCCTCGGCCTTCCTCCTCCCCAACTCCCCCAAGTCACAGAGCACATCGACACGCGTCTAAGGAAAATTTGAGGCGGAGCAAAATCACGGCGGCAGGCTGCCCAAATCTAGAGCAGCCGCTTCACGTCGTCGACACCCGTCGCCGAGCGCCACTAGCCGCCGCCGCGAGCAGGCAAGGAAGCTACGCCTCGCTGCAATCGACCCCACCTTCCCCGACTCCGGCCGCCGCGTTCTCCACTGATTCCGACAGTGCCCTGCCTCCTCCGGCCTCGCCGCACCCTCCATTGGCCTCCTGGTGAGCCACTGGTGCTCCAGCACCACTCCTACGTATCTCTCCCTCACTGTATCGTCCTCCCCATGAGCACCTGCCGCCGCCGGCCCCCGTCAAATGACTTGCTCCGGCGCACCTCCCGTAGCGGTGCCGCCCATTTTAGGTAGCCCGCGACGCGCTGGTTCGAACCGGGACAGTGGAGTCACCCCGCGCGCTTCTCTCTGCCGTCTTCCACCATCGCCTGGAAGTTCGCCGGCGAGCCTACGTGGCGGCACGGTGGCGTCGACGTGGCGTCGCGTGTGCGCGACGTGGGCGCTGACCAAGCCCCGCCACCGTGGCATCTGAGGTGGCTTGGGCCCCCCGCGTCAGTCTCTGTGGCTAGTTTAGCCGTGGAGAAAAAAAACCCCACCCCGAGCTGACATCATAATGACGCAGTAAAAGTTTAATATTTGTATAAATAATTTCAGAAAAGAGTTTAATCTTATAAATTCAACAACTTTAATTACAAGTTTAATAAGAGATTGAAATCAACCCCTCGTAGGTGATTTCGGGGTCTCTCCTGTACTAGGGTTTGGACCATTCGGATCCCACTTAAATTGCCAAGCATGCCTTAGGGTTAAATTTCAACTATGTTTAACTTGTCATATCATTATCGATGCCATGTGTTGATTGTTTAACTTGCAGATACTATGGATCCAACACATCAGGAAAACATCCTCCAAGGGATGATCTGCGAAAATGAAGATATCTATATCGATATCGATGTCACGAGTGAGTTTCTGAACGATCCCGGTCAGGGAGATGAGTCTCTCAACCGAGGAGACGGCTCCGGTGAGGTAGAAGCCGAAGCCTGGGACAGGGGAGAAGCCGATAAGGAAGAAGGCGATGGCTCCGGCGGAACCTTAAATCTCGCAAACACCGGCGAGGTGTATATATGTATTTTTGTAATTAAAATGCTGCTGTCTATATATACATGCATATATTAACACTCTTTCTTCTTTTAGCCCTCCGGATCGAGAACTTCTTCCGTAAGAACGAAACGAGGCCCAACAAAAAAGTTGGATGACACTGTGAGGTATAGGATCGACGTGGTCGGTGTAGATGGCGAACTGCAAGCTCCCGTCGATGTCGCAAGAAAATTTGTCAAGCAATGTGGAGTTCTTGTGAGGGACTACATCCCGATCACCGTTCAAGAATGGAATCGGCCAAGCGGCGGTGGAGTCCCGTATGTCGGCGACAACGCCAAAGATAAGCTTTTTGACAAGCTCATGACTAATTTCCTCCTGCCGGAACCAGATGTGACTCCAGATGAGGAGGAGAGAGCAAGAAGGGAGCTTGTGCAAAGAGTCAAGAAGTTTGCTCTCAGCAAGATGGCCGATGCATTCAAGAACTAGAAGAAGAAACTGTACCATAACTTTGTCAAGGTAGAGAAGACTCTGAATTTCGATGAAGCCGGCTATGCTAAGTTAAGACACCAGTGGGAGGATTTTGTGAACTACAAGACATCGGAGAAAGCTAAGGAAAGGTCTAGGATAAATACGGAGAACACTGCTAAGATACTATACCATCATAACATGGGGCCTGCTGGCTACGCCGGTTGCATGCCTAAGTGGGATGCACTTGAGGTTAATTACATAACTGCTGGGATCAGACCAGACCCCGCAACATGGACACCACGGGCGAGAAACTGGTTTTATGGCCATGGAGGCACGTTGGACAAAGAAGGGAGGGCAATATATAATCAGAAACACAAAGATGATCCCCTACTGCCCATCGACGATATTAGAAATGCAGTAAATGATGTTGCAGCGGGACGGTTCGTTCCCGATAGAGAGAACGACGAGCTCACACGGGCCCTTCAAAATCCTAAACACGACGGACGAGCACGGGGGACACCAGGCTCCAAGCCGTGGAAGGTTGCCTTCCCCCCAGAAATGAAGAGATATCCCGATAAAAGCCATCAGAGGAGAAAGGAAAGCGAGGCAGCTGAGAAAGCGGCCGCTGCAGACCGGCTGCGTAATGTAGAAGAAGCATTAAAGCGGCACCAGGATCAACTCGACATACTTAGCCAGCAAGGTACTAGCGGCCAATCTCAGCGGCACGTGGTAGAAGCTGCATTCGAGGGTATCGGCGCCCCATTGAATAAGAAAAGCAGCGTCGCTTCCACGCAGCTCCATGATGTTGATGATGATGCACCGACGACATCTCCTCCTAAACGCTACCCAGTGGATGATATCACGGAGACAACAGCTTGTGAGCTAAAGGTGCAGGTTATGAACTTAAGGGTGACGGAGGCGATCGGCATGGCGGTACCAATTGGGCCTAACCCAACTTGGCATTGCAGACTGGTTCCGAAAGGGTACGCTGTTGTCACGGTGGATGAGGTGAAGGAAGATTTTGAGGAGCTGAAGCTAGACCACCCTGCAGGGGAAGATATGGAGCTGACTCAATTAGGAGAAGCCAAAGGGGGGACTATTCTATGGCTAAAGGAGGGCATCATGCTTCCAAATTATGTGCCGCCAAGGCCACCCACTCCTCAGAGCAGCAATCCACCTTCGACGCCACCTCACCATTCTCCAACACAACCGTCGCCTTCACCGCCTCACCGCTCAGCGCAACCGTCTCCATCGCTGCCTTAGCCGTCTCCACCGCTGCGTCAGCCGTCTCCGTCCCCTGAGCCTCAGAGACAAAAGCGGAAGTATACTAAGGGGGGCAGCACCACCAGCAACAGCAAGAGCACGTTCCGATCATCGAAACGTAAGCAATCGCCCCTCCCAAGAGTACCTCATCAAAATATGAAGAAGCTACCTTGCGAGAAGACAGATGAGGCAACTGATGCGGCCGCAGCTGCCCATTATGAAAAGTGGAAGATTGACATGGCTAACAAGAAAAAGCCGATAGAGGCATTTTTCCCGGTCACCGCAGAAGATAAAGCCAAAGCAGCCGCGCTTAAGATTCGGCTTCACCAACCCATAGCGCTCACATCAGACTATAATCGCTCTATTACCAAGTCGGCTGAGGCAAAAGAGCGGAGAGTCGGGAAAGAAGTTGCCCAACTCGGACAACAAAAAAATCAATCGATCGAACCGCTCAAAGTGTACGATACCAATGAGTGGATGATCCAGGAGCGGCATGATCCGAACATTGATCCGGAGTTTGTTCGACTGTACAGAGAAAAAGCCCAATTATATGGACTGTCTATTACTGAGTACATGAGCCGTATGCATGAGTTCGAGGGGTACCAAGAAACAGCATACGTGTACCAGTACGGGGCTCCTCTCGTCAAACCCGAGTTAGTCAAAGATCTACCAACAAAAATGTGAAGATTGCATAAATGGTACATCCAAGCCTGTGCTGATTCCAAAAACTGGATCTATGATGCATATAAACACCACCATTACGGTCATGGAGATGGCTTCATACTGATTGAATTTCTAGAATTATTTCAGTTTTACCAACAAGACGCCCTCGACAAAGCTATCGCCAGTGCCTATTGTTTGTAAGTATTATTAATTTCTGTAATTAAGTCTTTCTAGCTCATCTCATTCGTTGCTTGTATAATCTTACTAATCACTATACTAATTATATATGCAGATTGAAGATTCAAGAATGCAATAAAGGACAAATCTTTGACCTTAGGTTTGACTGTAATTTCGTTCATGAAGTTACTCTAAAAACAAATCCCAAAGAGATAGAGGATAACTTGTTCAAAGCGTTGAACTATTTCAGCAACAGAAGGGAAATACTATTTCCTTACAACGCTGCGTGAGTGTTACTGTCTTGTACATATTCTATTTTCGATTACTGGATGTTAAGCATATAATTGACTCGTGTTATGTTTTGTTAGTGTGTCAAGCTTCCACTATATTCTTTTAATCATTTCTGTTGACACCGGAGTAGTAAAAGTCCTGGACTCGAAAAGCACACCATTAGAAAAGTGGGCGGACATGCAGGAATGCCTCCAGAGGGCTTGGAATCGGTTCACCGCCAAAACTAGGGGTGTTTGGAAGCCAGAGCTTACATTTCAACCATTGCCTGTAAGTACTACTTGCTAGATCCACGCATCTCTTTGATTCTAGTTTCGATACCACCATTATCATGCTTTATTATTATTTTGATTGAACTCTGTTCTCGTAAAGTGCTTGAGGCAGGAAGCCGGGAATAACTTATGTGGATACTATGTCTGCGAGTTCATTCGCTAGACGACCAAAGAGAAGGGGGCAGACCGGAACAACAAAAAAATTGAAGTACGATAAACAATAATCACAACTTTATTTTATTACCACCAATTGTGTTTAGTTTCATTCATATATATTGATCCCCTTATTTATATTAGATCGAACGGATGCGGGACGGTCTTCTATCATAAGAACGTGTGCAAGCAATTCAAGAGGAAATTGTCGGATTCTTGTTAGAACAAGTCATAGATCCGAAAGGAGAATACTATTACCCACTTCATTTGGAAGGGTGAAGTGTATAAAAGAAATGTAAATTAGATCAAATTCGTGTGAGAGTATCGTTTGTAATTATAATATATATGTTTCGACCAAGAAGACGGATGGGACGGTGTATATATTTGTGATCATGCATGATGTGTAATATATATATCGTGGTTTCATTATTGCTGTATATATGTAGTACCATTAAATTTATAAAAAAATCCGGCCGTGGCAGAAAAATAGCCCGAAATCCTGCCGCGGCACAAAACCCTGCCGCGGCACAAAACCTTGCCGCGGCAGAAAAATAGCCCGAAAATCCTGCCGCGGCACAGAGACCAACGATCCCGATTCGTGCCAAGAACCGGGACCAATCACTCGGGACTAATGCTAGTCCCGGTTCACGCACGAACCGGGACCAATGGGTCTCCACGTGGGCGGGCGAGCTACGAGGGGGGGTGGATCATTGGTCCCGGTTTGTGGGAAAAACCGGGACCAGTGGGTCCCCACATGGCAGCACCAGAGACGGGCGGGGGTGGATCTGGTAGTCTCATCTTCCTTCCGTGTTGGTGCAGCTTACAAGGTTTTGGAGCTTCTTTTCACCATAGTCATAGTGTCTTTGGGCATAAGTCGGCTTTCATCATCAACTTCTGGAATATTCCTCTTAGTAGGTCTTAGGATGCTGGATTTTCCTAGTATCTGGGATGGCTCTTGGACAGTCGTCTGGATCTTCTTCACGCATCAACTATTTTCATCCTATGGTCACCTGGTATTGACCTAGAATCCGTAAACCAGCAAAATGTGTCCATCTAGGGCTCACATCTTCCTTCTCAAACCTCTGTAATTTTTATCGGTGCAAAATGGGTGCTAACATAGTGAATTATTCTGTTTAAGCGAGGCTCCAGACGAGGCCCACATGTATGCTGAACTTTTCGGCTATGGACAAGTGTAACACCCTAGTTATAGTACATAGTAATTAGGGTTTGGTGTGCACTTCCTGAGCATCACTACGTTGCTAAGAAAAAATGCACACAAGAATAAAGCAAACCCCTAAACCCTTTTTCCCTCTTTTGGAAAATCCATTCAAAATGAATTTGAATATTTTGGAAAACACAAAACTATGGAGCCCAAATAGTTCTACGGCCCCTGCAATATTTTCAATACTTTTATAAACCTTTTGGTAATTTTGAAATATAAAAAACAGATTTCAAATGCTTTTACAAAAGGGAATTGAGAAAATAAAAATAGAAAAAGGTTTCTGTATAAGAAAGGGTTTTCGCCTCGCAGGCCACAGCCCAGCTTCTTTCCACCTATTTACTGCACGCAGTGCAGCTGCCTACGGCCTAGAAGCGTCCCAAGCCAGCACAGGCCCAGTACCTCATCGCCCTTCTCTTCTACCTCCACACAGAAAAACTGATGTGTGTCGTCGGCGCCGCCGTCGACGCTGCGCAGTGATTCACGCCTCGCTCCCCATACCCATCTCAACCTCTCTCGTGCCCTCTCCCTCGAGTTCCCCTTTGGCCAACGAACCCTACCTGCAGGTCATTGCCGTCCTTGCCGTTTCGTGCCTCCCCGAGCTCCGTCCATGACGCCCTTGTCTTCGCCTTGCCTACGGATACCAAATTCTAAAGGAATCGGTTCGGCGTTCCCTCGACCGCCGCCAATGACCTCGTCTTCCTGAGCTCCGGCCACTGCCCTCGTCGCCGAATCCGACTTCGCTCGGCCTCACCAACCCCTCCACCGTGCACGTGGTGAGCCACTGGTGCTCTGGCACCCCTCCTTCCTCTCCCTCTCACTTTGGTTTGTGCCAGCGCCGACCACATGCACGCACCGCCGCTGCCCGCCGTCAAAGTCACCGCTCCAATGACCATTCTTGTGCGGCGCAGCCACCATATGGCTCAGTACCTTCTCGCGCATCTAGCACGACTAGCCTCGCACGTTAGCACTCTCCCAATCGCAGATCCTGACCCCGATCTAGGAGATCCTCCATTGCCGACGTCAGCATGAGGTCATAATTCCGTTTCTTTTGTTTTAATGTTTTCTGGAAATATAAATCCCCTTGTGGGCCCAAACTATCATCTTTTTAATAATTTCCATAATTATTGTCCAAAAATAATGAACATATGACAAGTGGGGCCAAATGGTTAAAGATTTTTATATATTACCAAAAATGTTTAATTATTTTTAAATGATTTAAAAATGGATTAAAATTGGGAATACTCATAACTAATCATTTTTAAGTTAGAAAAATATTAATTATATATCAATTTTTCAGAAAAATTACATCTATATGTTAGCATCAAAATCATACATTGTTAAGAAATTTTCATGACATGTCTAATTAGAAGAACAAAGTAACCCCGTAGTTGATTCCGAGGTTCTCCCTGAATTAGGGTTTGCACCCCTCGGACCCTGTTTAAACTGAACAAGTGCGTGCCTGATACGTTGCTAACGTATCCATAATTTTTGATGTTCCATGCTTGGTTTTATCTACTTTCTTATGTTTTGTTCCAACTTTGGAGTAATTTTCATACACTTTCTTGGACTAACCTATTAACAAGATGCCACAGTGCCAGTTGCCTATTTTCTGCTGTTTTTGGTTGCAGGAAAGTCAGAAAATGAATATTTTTGGAATTGAATGGGACAAAAGTCAAAGTCAGTTTTTCACCGAGGGACACACGGAGCCAGAATACGAGACGGAGAGGGGCCAGGGGGCCGCCACACCACCTAGCCACACGGCCTAGCCTGGCCCGCGCTAGGGGGTGGTTTGGCCCCCTCCGGCACCCCCTCGGCCTCCCCTTTCTCCTATAAGATGCCTCCGATACAGAAATCCTAAGCACCCGATCAAAATTCCACGAAAGAGTCTGTAGCGGCCATCATCTCCATCCCTAGATCGGGAGGGATCTGAAGCTCTTCCCGGCACCCTGCCGGAGAGGGGAATTCACCCTGAAGGCCTTCTTCATCACCATGTAAGCCTTCAGTGTGATGCGTGAGTAGTTCATCTCTGGACTACGGGTCCATGTAGTAGCTAGATGGCTGGTTCCTCTCCTTTGTGCTATCATGTTTACATCTTGTGAGCTCTGTTCATGATCAAGATCATCTATTTGTAATCATACATGTTGTATTTGCGGGGATCCGATGGATATTGAGATGCTATTTTAGATTGATTATTGATTCTATCATGTCTTTGTATTTGTGATCTTGCATCCTTTCCGTTGTTAGTAGCTATCTTGGCCAAGTAGATGCTAGCAACTCCAAGAGTTAGTATTTATGCTCGGTTCATGCCCCTAGTAATCTGGGGAAGTGACAGAAATCTCTAAGGTACTAGATGTGTTGTTGCTACTAGGGAGAAAACAATAATCCTTTGTTCATAGAACAATCATATTGTTTACTTTACACGCAATGCATAATGCAATTATCTGTTGCTTGCAACTTAATACTGGAGGGGGTTCAGATGATAACCTGAAGGTGGATTATTAGTCATAGATGCAGTTGGATGGCGGTCGATGTATAATGTTGTAATGGCCAATCAAATCTCAAAGGATTCAAGATGAGTAGTATATGCATGTTTGCTTTCTAGATGTTTTTCAGTTGCCCCGATGTAATTTGTTCACCCAACATGTTATCTATCTTAAGGAGAGCCACCACTAGTGAACTATGGACCTCGGTCCTTTCTTTTACCATCAATCTACAAGTGTTTATTGCTTTCTGTTTACTTTCTACAAACTATTACTTTCTTCCACTCGATATGTTTAATCCTTTGTTTTCAGCAAAATCGGTGAGATTGACAACCTCATCGCAAGTTGGGGGCAAAGTTCTATAGTTGTGTTGTGCAGGATTCCACGTTGCTGCTAGCACCGGTAGTGCGCCCTGCCAAGGCCTAGCTAGCAACACCTTTGAGGTGTTTCCTTGCTCCTACTGGAATGATAACCTTGGTTTCATAACTGAGGGAAACTTGTTTCTTTGCTCATCATACCTTCTCTTGGGGTTCCCCAACGAGCGCCATATATTTTGGGCCAACAAGCAGTGCCCTAGGGTTTGATACTAGTAGAATGTAACTTGTCAGATCATCATCATTGCTTGAGCATTGCATCGATGCCATGTGTTGATTGTTTTGCTTTCTTTTTGGTGTTTGGTTCTTTCTGGTAGATTATGATATCGAGATCAAAGACCGAGATCAACACCATCGAATGTGCTTATTATTATCTTTATCTCATATGTATGTGCAGTTGAAGGTGAATCTTCAACCCTGGCCTATTTTCATCCATTGTAACAACCACCGATTTAGAGTAAACTAGAAAGGTCAGGTAAACGTAAGGTAAAACGAGTAAACAAGTCTTGTAGAAGTTCCTTATATTTCCATTCAGTAATTGTTTCCCAAGGTTCGATAAACCTATGTCTACTAGGGAAAAAGATAATATACCACATCCGTAATCTAGATAGAAGGTATCAATGGTGTATAGCAAACAGTCCTAAGGCGCAGTCATCCACCATCGCAATAATTTTCACCAGTTCCCTTTTTGCTGTCTAATTGCTCTACTTCAGCTCTTGGCCGACCAGGGTGGCGAGGAAGAGAAGGGGCAGAGCAACTGGGTTGTGCACATTGGGATATGGTCTTGGGTGCCTCCGGAAGCCGTGGTGCCAGCAGCAGACTCGAAGCCATGGCGATGTCTCGCCTCTGCTACTCGGCCAAGAGGTTGGCCCTGCTGCGCTCAGGCCTTCTTGCTAGAGACGGTTCTTCCTTCTTGAGTGGAAGACCACTTTGGCCCTCGATGTGGCGATGATCGCTGCCGCTCCACCAAGTGGTGTCGTCCCCAATGCATCTATTGATGGCCGTGTTTATCCTTCGTCATCGGTGATGCTGGATTCGATCGCGTTTTTTAGATACTTTGCTGGGTGTTGGATGTAAAAGTGAAGGGCTACGATGTAATTTTATATTTTCTTTGAGGTCCTTTCTGTAATTGTATCCCCACCGCCGATCTAATACAGCTTCCAGCCCCCGAGGCAGGTGCTGGTGGTCGTGTTTGTAGATCCTTCATCAACAATGATGCTAGATTCGATCGCATTTTTGTGATCCTTTGTGGGGATGTAAAACTGAAGGGCTATGATGTAATTTTTTTGAGGTCCTTTCTGTAATTGTATCCCTACCGCCGATCTACTACAGCTTCCAAGCCCTTTGAGGTATTTACCGTGCAAAAAAAATGAAAATTGGACAAAACAAAAAATTCAATTAGGATACCTTATAGGTTAGTCGCTTACCAATATGGTCTATAATTACATACGCCATGGTAAAATTACTGCTACTGTAAAAAAAATCATGTGGAGACTAAAATACTCAGAAACCAAGTAAATTGACAGCTCATTGTAACAAGCTACTATAAGATGCATGCAGATCAAGCGCTCATAAACTATCCTGCGCGGCCAACGCACGACACGTTGTTTTCATCAAGAAGATTGGTTGACACCCCTGATGGGGTGTAGGTGCTTGGTATAAAATACTCCTATGAGTTTCCGATCTTATCACATGATCTCACTGAAGTTGCATATAGAGTCGTCGCCCTTCATGTGCAATACATACACAGTAGTCGACACGTCATTTTCATCAACCCTTCAGACCGATTATGTAATAGCGAATATACTACTATCACATAATTGGGGAGACACGTCTGGCACACTGGCAGATGGTATCAAACAATTCCAATCAGTTCACATGATCTCAGTTAGGTTGACAATCGAGTCTTTGAATCTTGGCGGCGATGCGCTATTTTATCAAGCAGAGTGGTTGACACACCTAACATAAAATACTATCGCATTTTATTCGGGTGCTTGGTATAAAATACTACGAGTATCACGCTATTCCGATCTCTTCACATGATCTCCATACAACATCCTGATATTTTTTAATCTCTAAATCACGATCTCAGAAATAAAACTAGGCCGTCAGGGTCCCAGCCTAGAGGGCGGGTAAATGGGTGTACTTTCACTGGGCCCCGCGAGCTAGGGGCCCGGCCCAGGTAGCAGTTCTATACAATCAATCAAGTCTCCTAATATCCGAATCGAGCCAGGTACTTTCATTTTTTCTCGACAGTTTTTTAAGTAACTTGTACTTGTTGGGTGGAGAGCATATCTTGTGATACCATGGCTTACATGGTACCATGATCCCAAATTAATGGCCTTAGATTTTTCTAAATTCGGATGTATCTTTTTTTTCGAAGTAAGATCGCTTATATTGAGCAACATGCCGCCCCATTAAAAACCCTCCAACCCCCTTAGGTACCCTGTTAGGGAAAAGAGTGCGTAAAAAACCTATTGCCCCGCGATTTACATAGTGTTCTTACAATCGAGAGTGACCAAGTCCTGAACACAGCAAGGACTGAATCACGAGAACTATCCGACAAACCGGACTTCCCTAGCTGGGCTAAAACTTGAGCTACTCCATTACACACATGGTCTACCTTCAAAATAGAGATCTCTTTAAAAACTTTCAGTAGCTCCGGTGCTTCCAAGATGGCAGCCCAACTGGATGAACCTTCGTCTGACTTTGAGGTAATTGCAACCACTAAGGGATGCATGCCAACGTCGCAGGGAAATCAAGTGACGAATTCCTTCAACACATGCAATAACTTCAGCTTCTTCCGCACACGAATAAAATTTGATCAATTTCCACTCCGCAAGGATAGGCTTGCCTCGATGATCTCTAACAATGATTCCGACACCAGAATTCTTCGAGATAGGGTCCCTGCCGGCATCCACGTTGGCCTTGACAGAGCCAATACTTGGTGGCGACCAAGTCGCCCCAGGGGAGCTCGAAGATCCAGTATTCAACCCTGAAAAAGAATGAAAGTAGCTCACAAGACATCGTGTATCGTTGTTGTTGAGATGTTTTAGAATTCTTAGGAAACTGGAAGAGTTTGTATAAACTACAACTCAAAAGAGTCAAGAGGAAATAAAACTCTACTAGATAAATACCCGTGCGTTGCAACAGGATTATAAATAAAATTATAGCATGGCATGTGTTGAGATGTTGTGAACATATGCTCTGGCTTCATCCTTTTGTTTCTATCCTCCGGTGCATTGTCGATGTCTCCACACTACATGTGTAGCCATTTCCTCTCATTAAAATTGGCGAGATCAGATGGCGGAGAAGATGGAGGGCAAGTCCTCGATGCAATACAATAAGGACGGGTAATCAAGGATGTGAAGTTTACAACCGAATCAAGCAACTATACATAAAATCTTTCAACAGACACAACATAAGTCTAAAAAATAGAATGAACTAAGGACTTCCTAGCGTAGCTCGGCTGATACACAATATATTTTACATCCTCACACCATTTATGATTTATTTATAATCATCCAATATCTTGCAGAGTAAATACAGTTTCTTTAGAATTTGTATACTCAAATAACAGTGTGCCTGGTTTAGTAGTTTCATACCTGTCAGTATTTTCTTGAATGCCTCTCAAAAAAATTATTTTCTCGTATGATGGAACAGCTCTTTGCCAATGTTATTTTCATGTTTGTTTCCCAATGTCCTGCATAATGTGAGATGAACCAGTTAGGCATACATAGTTGTTAATTCTGCAGCATTAGCTTACAGAATGAGCAGTCTTGTCTTGAGTTTTTTCAAATGCATCTCGTCAACCAAACTGCATATGTACAGAATGAAGACAAATCATTTGGTAGAACAAACATGAAGGTAAACAGGGAATAGTAGAGACAGATATATGTATAAATAATCTGAGTTAATACACCGCAATTTGTAGTGGGAAAGTGGGCACTGTCCTGTGTGTGAATTTGATATAACAGGTGCAGAGAAGTGGGCAGGTTCAACTTTGATAACTGAACATATTGTAGGTTTCAAAAGGTTCACATTTATTTTCCAATCTATAGTGTTTAAATATCATGGATATCGACAAGTAATGAAATTGTCACACACAAATTCATGTAGACCTTGGTGGAATTTAGCAATTCAGTTACCTATTAGGCTACATGACGTTCCGAAATATATTCATCTTTTCTGTCGAACCAGATAAAGCTCATGGAGCATGCAGCGAAGTTTAGTCTCCACGGGCGACGACTTCCGAGGCGCCACCATCGAAACAACCAAAGGTGCCAGCGCCTTCGGTTCCTTTGTCTGGAACCTCACTGACTTGGCATGCCCATGCCTTCGAAAGGTTTGCTGCTGCCGAAAAACTTGGAAAATAGTCCACGACGTTAAGAGGATTGAAACGGTGGTTACCAGCACAACTCATCGATGACGACAAGCCACCACCGTCCATGGAGGCCTTCAGGCCTTCCTCCCTTGATCATATATCACCCTCTTAGGCAGATCCTGAGAACCTGAAAGGCTGTAAAATTTGGTCATAAACTTGAGAGGAACATTCATTTGATAAATAACATCAATCGTATAATTTATGCCATCAGATTAGCAGGCATGACATATACTGTTGTTTGCAAAAACTAATATTGAAAACCCGTGGCTCAATGTGCCTCAATTTGACAAGAGCCAACCTGAACAATCGGATAAAAAACATACGGAAAGGGGGAATTCAGCCATCCACCTGACAGACAAACAACAACAAATTTTGCTACCAGTGCTTCATGGTAATGCAGATTAAATTTTGCAGACCGAAGAACTGTTACTCCATGTTCTCACAACATAGTGCATAAAAAATTCAGTAGTGAACACTGTACACCGTGGTCTGTCCTAAGCAAGGCAAATACCAACGACTATTAGGTATAAATCCAAATTCATATATTTTGTTCAGCATCATTTAGCACTTTTATTAGCATGTATGGTTGCTCCGTCAGATTGATTGGTTTTCATAACTGAATGCTGGCCAACTATCTTCATGTTTGTTTTTACAATCACTAATTGACTAAATTGGGGCAAATCTGCTTCCATGCGGTTAGTGGAACTGAGGGGATAAGAAACTGAAGTGTTGATGTGTACCTCCCAGCCAAGCTAAAGAACAGGTCGCCTCGTTCTGGAAAGGTGGAGTAGCCCTAGAAACCCAAATCCATGTCCTCACGGAAGCAACCAGATTTTGCGCCTCCGTCGCGCTAGGACTGTCCCGCCGCCGACCCTCGACCACTCCTTCCTGCCGTCGTTGCTCACACCCCCTCCCACTAGTAGAAAATAGACCTTTGGTCCAGGGGTATTAGCTCCGGTTTTGCTACAAACCGGGACTAATGCCACGGTCCAACAGCTAGAACTGGCCCCGGGGGTGGCAGACACTAGCCCCGGTTCGAACGGGACCTTTAGCCCCGGGTCGTGTAATAAACCGGGGCTAAAGGGTTTCAGGCAGGACGGGTCGGGCGTCAGACCCTTTAGCCCCGGTTTGTTACACGACCCGGGGCTAAAGCTGGACCTTTAGCCCGGGTTCTAGACACGAACCGGGGCTAAAGGTCTGGCTATATCTTGTTCTTCCCCTGCCCGAGCCACCATTCAAGCTGGTGGCTCTCCTCTCTATCTCTCTCTTTCTTGCTTCAAGATCGAGTTCATTCCCTTTTTTACCTCAAGATTTGTCTAGATTTTGTGGTGCCCCATCTATCCAAAGGTTCTAAAAGGTGAGCAACTTCATCGTTTGAACTCTCATTGCATGTTCTATCTTATAGATGGATTTGTGGATTTGTGAATTGCTATATTAGCTCATTTCATGTTCTATCTTATAGATGGATTTGCGGATTTAGTTTGGTAGTAATTTTTGCAGTGATAGCATGATATCAATGTTTAGATTCTATCTATCTTGTATTAATGTAAGGAACTCTAAGGTAAATATCACAATATGTGGATTATTCTATCAATATGTATCTTGTTTTGGCACATAGAGTCTCGAAAATTGATTTTAGAAGCACACACATGCGTGAGTTCATCATTCTAACTAACTAGCTAGCTGGGCAAAATATCGTTCTTTGTCTACCTGCATTCAACAAACTTAAAAATTTGTAACAAAGATAGGGTTAATTCATAAAAGCTTGATAAGAAGACATCACAATTCATATATTAGGGAGTGCCTCTATGGCGAGCTCCTCGAAGATGACTGAGGACGGGATCCTAAGACATCTTCGAGAAGCTCTGCCGTAGTGGTGTCCCTACTCTCCCACACCATCTTTCGGTTTATATCTTCTCTAGCTAAATCAGTATGCTGGTGGAGCTAACTAATTTCACATATTAGGGAGTGCCTCTACGGCGAGCTCCTCAAAAATGTCTGAGGACGAGGTCCTAAGACATCTTCGAGAAGCTCTGCCGTAGTGGTGTCCCTGCTCTCCCACACCATCTTTCGGTTTATATCTTCTCTAGCTAAATCAGTATGCTGGTGGAGCTAACTAATTTCACATATTAGAGAGTGCCTCTACGGCGAGCTCCTCGAAGATGTATGAGGACGAGGTCCTAAGACATCTTCGAGAAGCTCCGCCGTAGTGGTGTCCCTGGTCTCAGACACCATCTTGCAGTTCTTCACAAGAATGCATACCTATCTATAGATTTAGCAGCACAACATAGTGTCGGGCACTGATGACATAATGTCGACACACTCACACTGGCATAGTGCTGCCACCCACCCAAAATAGTGTCGGCATTTAATTAACTAGCTTAGTGCTGCCCACTGAGGACATAGTGTCGACATGTTGTCTCCACATCCACATTTAGTCCCGGTTGGTGCCTCCAACCGGGACTAAAGGTTCATCATATCTTTAGTCCCGGTTGTTGGTTTTAGATTAGTACTAATTAATTATGATTATGTTTGATGTACTTAATTAATTATATATTGCAGATGAGCCGGCAATGGATGTACGCTGACCGACTCTCTAACGAGTTCATTAAAGGCGTGCATTCTTTTCTTCTTGTGGCCGAGGCAAACAAGCAGAGTGGTTTTATGTCTTGTCCATGTGGTGTCTGTCGGAATCATAAAGAATACTCTTCCTCAAGAGTTCTTCACAGCCACCTGTTTCGGTCCGGTTTCATGACCGGGTATAATTGTTGGACCAAGCACGGAGAAAGAGGGGTTATGATGGAAGACAACGAAGAAGAAGAGAATGACAATGACTACCCTGAATACGATGGTACTACAATGGAAGACATTGATGAAGAAAAAGATGAAGAACGGGCATCAGATCTGCCCGATGATGATCTTAGTCGGGCCATTGCTGATGCCCAGGAAGAATGCGTGGCTGAAAGGGAGAGGTTGAAGTTCAAGAAGATGTTAGAGGATCACAACAAATTGTTGTACCCAAATTGTGAAGATGGGCACAAAAAACTGGTAGCACACTGGAATTGCTGCACTGGAAGGCAGAGAATGGTGTGACTGACAAAGGATTTGAAAAGTTGCTGAGAATAATGAAGAAGTTGCTTCCAAAGGATAACGAACTGCCCGCTAGTACCTACGAAGCAAAGAAGGTTGTCTGCCCTCTAGGATTAGAGGTGCAGAAGATACATGCATGCATTAATGACTGCATCCTCTACCACGGCGAGTACGAGAATTTGGATGCATGCCCAGTATGCACTGCGTTGCGGTATAAGATAAGACGAGATGACCCTAGTGATGTTGAGGGCGAGCGCCGCATGAAGAGGGTTCCTGTCAAGGTGATGTGGTATGCTCCTATAATACCACGGTTGAAACGTTTATTCAGGAACAAAGAGCATGCCAAGTTGTTGCGATGGCATATGGAAGACCGTAAGAAAGACGAGATGTTGAGACACCCCGCTGATGGGTCACGGTGGAGAAAAATCGAGAGAGGGTTTCCGGACTTTGCAGGTGATGCGAGGAACTTATGGTTTGGTCTAAGTACAGATGGCATGAATCCTTTTGGGGAGCAGAGCTGCAGTCATAGCACCTGGCCTGTGACTCTGTGTATCTATAACCTTCTTCCTTTGTTGTGCATGAAGCAAAAGTTTATTATGATGCCAGTGCTCATCCAAGGCCTGAAGCAACCCGGCAACGATATTGATGTGTACCTAAGGCCATTAGTTGAAGAACTCTTATAGTTGTGGCACGGACAAGGTGTACGTGTGTGGGATGAGAACAAGCAGGAGGAATTTGACCTATGAGCGTTGTTGTTCATGACAATCAATGATTGGCCTGCTCTTAGTAACATTTCAGGACAGACAAACAAGGAATACAATGCATGCACACACTGTTTAAACGATACTGAAAGTATATATTTGGATAAATGTAAGAAGAATGTGTACCCGGGGAATCGTCATTTTCTTCCACCCTCGCACATCCTAAGAAAGAAAGGTAAGCATTTCAATGGTGAGGCAAACAGCCGGTGTAAGCCTATCCGCCGTACTGGTGATGATGTATTTGACATGGTGAAGGATTTAAAAGTAATCTTTGGAAAGGGTCCTGGTAGAAAATCTGTTCCGAAGGACGATGTCAGACATGCACCCATGTGGAAAAAGAAATATATATTTTGGGAGCTACCCTATTGGAAAGTTCTAGAGGTCCGCTCTGCAATTGACGTGATGCACCTGACGAAGAATCTTTGCGTGACGCTGCTAGGCTTCTTGGGCGTGTATGGGAAGGGCAAAGATACACCTGAAGTACGGCAGGACCAACAACGTATAAAAGACCGAGACGGCATGCATCCAGAGCTGTTTGAAGGTACTGCTAGCTACGCTCTTACCAAAGAAGAGAAATAAATCTTTTTTGAAGTCCTTTACAGTATCAAGGTCCTGTCTGGTTTCTCGTCGAACATAAAGGGAATAATAAATATGGCAGAGAAAAAATTTCAAAACCTAAAGTCTCATGACTGCCATGTGCTTATGACCCAGCTGCTTCCGATTGCATTGAGAGGACTCCTGCCGGAAAATGTTCGAGTACCCATTGTGAAGCTATGTGCGTTTCTCAATGCAATTTCTCAGAAGGTAATCAGTCTAGATAGTCTACTAAGGTTACAGAAAGATGTGGTCCAATGTCTTGTCAGCTTCGAGTTGGTGTTCCCACCATCCTTCTTCAATATTATGACTCACCTCCTAGTTCACCTAGTCGATGAGATTAACATTCTTGGTCCTGTATTTCTACACAATATGTTCCCCTTTGAGAGGTTCATGGGAGTATTAAAGAAATATGTTCATAACCGTGCTAGTCCAGAAGGAAGCATCTCAAAGGGATATGGAACAGAGGAGGTCATTGAGTTTTGTGTTGACTTTATTCCTGACCTTAAGCCTATCGGTGTTCCTGAATCACGGCATGAGGGTAGAATTAGTGGAAAAGGCACGCTAGGAAAGAAAGCAAGGATATGTATGGACGGACATTCTCTCACTAAAGCACACTACACAGTTCTGCAAAGTTCCACCTTGGTGGCTCCGTATATTGAGGAACACAAGAATATTGTACACTTCAACAACTCGGGGAAGCCTGGCTCCTGGATTAGAGATGAACACATGAGGACTTTCGTCGGTTGGTTGCAGACACATCTCATGAATGAAATAAATGTTGGAGAGCAGTTGTACTTGTTGGCCAGGTCACCATCTTCGACTATATTGACTTTCCAAGGGTACGAGATAAATGGGAATACATTTTACACGATCGCCCAAGATAAAAAGAGCACCAATCAAAACAGTGGTGTCAGATTTGATGCAACAGACGAGAATGGGCAAAAGGATACATATTATGGTTACATAGAGGAGATATTGGAACTTGACTATGGACCTTTTTTTAAGGTTCCTTTGTTTCGGTGCAAATGGGTCAAGCTGACAGGAGGCGGGGTTGAGGTAGACAAGAAATATGGAATGACAACAGTGGATCTCAACAACCTTGCGTATAGAGATGAACCATTTGTCCTAGCCAATGATGTGGCTCAGGTTTTTTATGTGAAGGACATGTCTACCAAACCGAGAAAAAGGAAAGATAAGCAAAAGAATACAACATCCGATGAGCCAAAGCGCCACATAGTTCTTTCAGGAAAAAGAAACATCGTGGGGGTGGAGGATAAGACAGACATGTCAGACGATTATGATAAGTTTCATGAAATTCCGCCCTTCGCTATGAAGGATGACCCAAGCATCTCGTTAAATAAGGAAGATGCTCCATGGTTACGGATTAAAAGAAAACCCTAACATGTGTGGATGTTGGTGATGTACAATATTATTAAACCTTTATTTTTAATGATCTTCTTATATGTATATAGATATGAACTTTGTCGATCTCAATAGGTAGTATTGCAACTTGTTGTGGCCAGACATTTATTAATATTAAAACGTAAAAATTAGTCATAATCATATCTAGCCCTGTAGTACACAGCTTCTGGGTCGTCTTCGGAATCGTCATCGTCATCTTCGTCACTCGTAGCACCCGGATGGATCCTCAGCCCTTCCTCGTAGCACGCGGATGGATTCTCCGGCCTCGGATCCACGACGCGCGGGGGAGGGGTCTCCCGGATGACGACCCTAGTACGTCTTAGGCCTTCACCACCACCACCATTCTTGTGGCTATGCTGCTGGTGAAAGTGGGGGTACCTTAGGGGAGGATGGTCTCCCATGGCGATGTAGCGTATCACACCAGCGATAGTCCGGTTCGCCCACCATAGGCAGCGACCAGCCTCGTTGTGGTTCACTGGGGGCGGGCCGTCACCCTCGTACCTGGCGAGCTCTCTTTCCCGCCGGTTTGCGAACAAGGCAATCCAGGTGTCGAGGTTGTCGGGATCCCAATGGGGATCCATCCGCTGCTCCGGCGTGAGCTCGAGGTAGAAGTGGTTCATGATGGCGGCCTGGCGGGCTGAACCTTGAGACATAGGAGGAACAGGAACCCCTCCAGCGCTCAGCATCCAGCCAGCGGGCAGCCGGTACCCCGGCAGGCATGGGTAGCTGGAGGCGCACAACGCCTCGGTCTCCTCGAGCGTTAGAAAAGCCCATAAAGCGGTGTCCATTGTTGTGAGAGAGAAGGTGTGGATGTCTCGATGGAAATGGAGGTCGGCCTAGATATAGAGGGACATGGCGGGAGAACATGGCGGGAAGCGGGGGAAATGGCGGGAGAAACATGGCGGGAAGCGGGGGAAATGGCGGGAGAACATGGCGGGAAGCGGGAGAAATGGCGGGAGAACATGGCGGGAAGCGGGGGAAATGGCGGGAGAACATTTCTACTATATTTTTGTGAATATTTTGCTATATTATATGTATTTTTCCAGTTTTAAATAATAAACTATATTTTTATTATTTTTTGTGAACATTTCTACTAAATATAATACTTGTTAGATAATAGATAATTTCATTTAAG
This sequence comes from Avena eriantha, assembly GCA_910589775.1. Lineage (NCBI taxonomy): Eukaryota > Viridiplantae > Streptophyta > Magnoliopsida > Poales > Poaceae > Avena > Avena eriantha. The sequence continues at coordinate 113,411,666 of OU342742.1, read as the reverse complement.
TTGTATAATAAAGTATGATAATAGATTTAAATTATAGATCTACTTTTTCTGAAAATTTTGATATATAATACATAATTTTCTGAAAACTATAAACCATTTTTGGGTTTGGCGCTAAAAATAACCTTTAGCCCCGGGTGGTAATACGAACCGGGGCTAAAGGTCCCCCTTTAGCCCCGGTTCGTATTACAAACCGGGGATAAAGGGTTTCGGCGCGCGAGAACTGCGGCGGGCCGAAAACACCTTTAGCCCCGGGTTGTAATACGAACCGGGGCTACCCGGGGCTAAAGGGGGGTGGTATAAATACCACCCCCGCCCCAGGTCGAGCCACGACCTGGAGATCGCTAGTTTCTTCTTCCCCAGCAGAGACGTTCGTGTCGCGCCCGTCCGTGCCGCCGCCGCCCGCGCCCGTCTTCCATGCCGCCGTGCGAGCCGCCGCCGCGGCCGCTCGTCCGTGCCGCCGCCACCGTCGTCTGTCTCCACCGGCGCCGTCCGCCGTGCCGCCCGCACCGTCGTCTCCGCGCCCCGCCGCGCCGCCTCCGCAGGTTAGTTGTTATTAGGGTGTTATATGTTGTTAATTTTGGTGTTATATGTTGTTAATTTTGGTTAATTAGTATTTAGGGTTAATTAGTATTTAGGGTTAATTAGTATTTAGGGTTAGTTAGTATATTAGTATTTAGGGTTAATTTTGGTTAATTAGTATATAGGGGTAGTTAGTATTTAGGGTTAATTTTGGTTAATTAGTATATAGGGGTAGTTAGTATTTAGGGTTAATTAGTATATAGGGGTAGTAAGTATTTTGGGTTAATTAGTATTTAGGGGTAGTTAGTATATTAGTATTAGGTTAGTATTAGTATTTAGGTTAGTTTAGGTTAGTTAGTATTAGTATTTAGGTTAGTATTAGATTAGTATTAGTATTTTCTATTAATATTAGTTAGTATTAGTATTAGGTTAGTATTTAGTTAGTATTAGTATTAGGTTAGTATTTAGAATTAGTTAGTATTAGTATTAGGTTAATTGTATAGGTTAGTATTTATCTAGGGTTAGTTAGGGTTAGTTAGAATACTTAGTTAATGAGGTTTAGTTTAGTTAGTGATAGGTTTAGGATTATTGCTATTAGGGCAATATATACTTAGTGATTTAGTTACTGTTTATGTTTTCTGATTGTTTATTGCTATTATTTAGTTATGCCGCGTCCATCTCGTCCGAGCCTACTGGACTCCGTCGGGGATGTCCGAGTTTGGGCTCCGCCGGGTTGGCACTAGGAGGTGCTACCTGTCGGGACTCGTACCTTGGTGAGGAATCCGGGTATCATCGTCGACCCGGAGCTTCTTTGGTGGCGTCCACGAGGTCCAGGAGCGGTGCAGAGCGAGCCAGCCCCCGAGGAGGTGGTACGTCGTCGTATCAGGGAGAAGGACGAGCATGTACGGCGATACATGTATTTTTTGGAGACTAGGTTCTCCAATATCTGGCAGGTTCACGGATCTCACCCGAGCTATTCTCCGGTGATGGTTCCTCTTCTGTGGCTGTAGAGCTCCCGTAGCACAGAACGCGGCAGCCGCGTTCGCTAGTTTATCTTAATAATGTACTTTATCTTATACTTTATCCTATAATGTACCCGAGCTATTTTTCGGTTATGTATTAATAATGTACTTTATCTTATACTTTATCTTATAATGCACTCGAGCTATTCTCCGGTGATGTATTAATAATGTACTTTATCTTATATTATTGTAATTTATCTTAATCACTAAGTACTGTATCCGAGTTGTCGCAGTTGTAATATTCTTTTACTTAATGCAATATTCTTTTTCTGTATTAGTTAAGCTATGGACAGTAGTCAGAATGAAGAGGAGCTCCTCGACATTATAGATGAGGGTACTGGGGGTCTTATTATGATTGCTCTGAATATCTTAATTTGTCTGGGAGAGACGATGGTGGACCAAATAGTGGAGACGATGGTGCTGACCATCGTGGAGACCATGGTGAAGACACCATAATAATGACAAACTCTGTCAAGGTATATAAAGCCTCTATCGATGGTTCACTAGTATAGATGCACTAATTGATTCGTATATATGTACTGACGAATGTTTCTTCTCTTAGAACTCCGCTTCCAGACAATCTTCTACAAATACAAGAGGCCCGGCACACAAGTTGCCCGCTGATGTCCGTTTCAGCATTGACTTAGTCTCTCCGTAGGGTCAACCGCTGGAGCCCAAAGAAGCTGCGAATGCATTTACAAGTCAATGCGGAGTGATTGTTAGAGACAAAGTCCCGATCACCACGCGAAACTGGAACAAGTCAGGAAAGAAAAAGGATCCAGCTGGGGCTAGTTTTGTAGATGACATAGCGAAAGATACAATATGGAATTCTCTCATGACACATTTCACCCTACCTGTCTTGGAGACTGATGAGCTCACACAGCAAATGACGAGGAAAGTCAAGCACTTTGCTCTTAAGAAGATGGCCGAACTATTCAAGGAATGGAAGAAAAGATTGTACCACAAGTATGTCTTGAAGGAAACAACTCCTCCATTTGTTGGCCCACTAGAGTTACAGTAGGATAACTGGGCCGCATTTGTGGAATACAAGACCTCAGCACCAGCTAAGGCAATATCAGCAAAAAATAAGGAAAATGCAGCCAAAAAAGAAATAACACCATCATATGGGCACAGGTGGCTACAGGAGTGCCATGCCTAAGTGGGATAAAGCTGAGGCTGACCTAGAGGCTAAAGGGGTCACTCCAGCTACGTCTAGTTGGACCTTGAGGTCAAGAAATTGGGTATTCGGGCATGGGGCATCATTAGACCTAGAAACATGTGAGATTGTTGCAGCCGAAGAAATTTCTACACCCAAGAAAGAACTTGTTAAAGTGATGAAAGAGGTTGAACAGGGAACATTTGTTCCGACAGAGAGAACGATGAGCTAACAAAGGCTCTCGGGAATCCTGAAAAGGCTGGACGAACAAGAGGGTTCGGACCTTCTTATCCATGGGTTATCGGGTTTCCCGAGCACCGTGACACGTACAGAAGCCGATCGAGAAGAACAAACCGGCAAAAGGAGGAGGATACGGAGCGGTTCGCGAGGTTTGAAGCCACGCTGCAGGAGTATCGCCAAGAGCTTAATGAACTTAAAGGACTCCGACAACAAGATCCTACACCGGACAATACGGTCGGCCCATCGCAACGGAAAAGCAGCGTGGCTTCCACGGAGGGCCACGGTAATGATGCAACGATGGATGTGTACCCCGTGGATGCAATTAAGGAGAAGACTAGTTGTGAGCTGCATGTTGAACTGAAGAATATATCCATGAAGGTGGCGGTCGGCTTTGCTTTACCTTCTGCACCGGGAGCGACCTACCATTGCAATCCGATTCCAGCTGGCTATGCTTGTGTCGGTGTGGATGAAATTCTACCTATGTGTCAGTCACTACAGCTTGACATCCCTGGAGGTGAAGGGGAGACGACATTGGGAGAAGTCACGAGTGGCTTCATTCTTTGGAAAAAAGAATACATCAAGTTTCCAGGCTCGACACCAATGCCACCTTCTCCACCAAGGCAATTGTCTCCTCCCAGTGCACTGTCTCCTCCAAGTCCACCTCCAAGTGCACCCTCTCCTCCCAGTAATAGTCCAATCCATGACCCCAACACGAGTCCATCTCAATCTACACAGCCGCCTCCACCCACTAAGGGGCAAAAGCGGAAGAAGACCACCGCTCCGTCGAGCGATAACCAACGCCCAAAGCGACAGTTGTCGCCCCTCCCAAGAGTACCGCTGGTTCCTCCCAAGAGGGCTTACGACCTGACCGATGAGGAGACCGATGCGGTCGTACGTGCCAAAGTGGATGCTCATTTTAAAAAGAAACAACCTGAGCCAGAGGTCCAAATAAAACCGGAAACCAAGGAGCACTTTAGGAAATTACTGACGCAGCCATCCCAAGCTCAGTTAAATGCGCCAGATCACTATACACGATGTCTTCAGAAGATATTGAAAAAAAAGAGATCAAGCGGTAGAGGAAGCATCAAAAAAGAGGTACTCCAGCAGGGGGAACAAGTAAAACAATCGAGTGGTAGCGGAAGCATCAGAACAGACGTCCCTCAGCTGGGGAAACAAGCAAAACAATCGAGTGGTAGCCGAAGAACCAAAAGAGATGTTCCCCAGCTGGGGAAACAAGCAAGCCAATCGCTCCCCCCACTCCAGGTGAAAATACCCAAACCTCAACTATATGAGGAAGAACCTATGGATCCGGAAACGGCTAGGATATTGGCCGAGCAATGTGGTATGCCTATTCATGAAATTATTCACAGCGATATGCCCAAGGCTGAGGTAGCACCCAAATTTGTTACCGGGGAGCCTCTGGTCAGTTCCAACACAAATGCGACGATTCCATGAATGGTACATGAAAGCATCAAAAGAACAGCGAAATTGGCTCATACTAAAAGTTCGAAAATCGCATTACTTCATTGAAGACGAGGTCCCTATTGAATTTAGTGAATTATTTCAGTTATTCAATCTAAAGGAACTCAACAAAACTGTCCTCAGTTCGTATTGTTTGTAAGTGATTACTTTATTTATGTAATTAGGTCTCTATCTCAGCTTTTTCAATTCATTGCCGGTAAGTATACTCACTATATTCTTTTGTACGCTATATATAATGATGCAGAATGAAGATGCTCGATCGTAAAAGAAAGGCTATCAACGGATTTGGGTACATTGACCCACATCGAGTTCATGGAGCTATACTAAAGGATAAACCACTGGAGACCGAGCACAACTTGTTGCGGTTTCTCACGAAACAGCATTTCTGTAACGAAATACTATTTCCTTACCACGACGGCAAGTGAGTTTTTGTACACATTAACTTTTGCTTACTTGATGTTCAGTGTAAATGATGAGTTACTGACGTATGTAAACCTTGCGTAGGTATCACTGGATTCTTCTAAGTATTTCACTTGACATGGGAAGAGTTCACATCATGGACTCACTAAACAAAGACATTGAAAACTACCGCATCATTATTGATGCGCTCTAGAGGTAATTTCAACCATTATCGCACTATATCGGTTTCTTTCGTTCATTTTCCGGGATATCAAGTAGTTATTAACTCATACATTAATTTTCTTTGTCGGATAGGGTTTGGACACAGTTCAAGAAACATGTCCGCAGTCAATGGCGTGAGGAGCTATTTTTTAAATCACTCTCGGTAAGTAGTACGAGCTAAGTCCGCGCATCTATTTAATTCTAGTTTATGTGCATTTATCATGCTAGCGTTATTATTTGATTGAATTCTATTCTTGTAAAGTGCGCGAGGCAGCCACAGGGAACTAATCTATGTGGATTCTACGTGTGCGAGTTCATTCGCATCAGTATTGAAAAGCCCTCGGAAAATGTTCGAGTAAGTAAACAATATATTCACCCTCCTTTATTTTTATTACAAAAAATCATGTTGAGTCTAATCCATACGATCTCCTTTTTACATAGTTGGACGCGATGCGGGACAAGCTCCTACCAGAGGACCACCTAATAGCAATCCAAGAGGAATTTGCTGCATTTTTTCTCGACGAGGTCATAGACCCACGCGGAGAATACTGTATAAGTAGACCCTAAAGCATCCATGTAATGATCTCCATGTAATCAAATAGACATGCTCTGGACCTTGTTGGGACTCCATATATGCTTGTAAGAGTAATTATATTATATATTGCGTCAATGTGGCCAAGTACTGTATACGTAGTACTCCCTCCGTTTAGAAATATAAGATGTTTTAGCTTTGTGAAAGAAGTGTATCTAGACCCTTTTAGTGTGTAGGTTCACTCCAAACCTCTATGAACCGATACACTAAAAGACATCTAGATACATTCTATTCACAAAGCTAAAACGTCTTATATTTTCGAGCGGAGGGAGTAGCGTTCTGTATGTATACGAAAACTTGTTTCTAATGAAAACACAGAATGAAAAATAATTGAATACAAAATGAAAAGAAAAACACAAAATCCTAAAACCCCATCCCCTGCCGCGGCAGCCAAATGGCACAAAATGCTGCCGCGGCAGGGAACCTTTAGTCCCGGTTCGTAACACGACCCGGGGCTAAATGTCCCGCGGCCCAGCGCGCCTAGCAGGCCATGTGGTTGGACCTCTAACCCCGGTTCGTAACTGAACCGGGGCTAAAGCTTGGACCTTTAGTCCCGCTTTCGCAAGCCTGGTTCGAAATCCCGGCTAAAGGCCCTTACGAACCAGGGCAAATTGCCCGGTTTCTACTAGTGTCCTTCTGCCATGTCCATGAGACCAATGATCGGGAGGAGGTTGTCCGTCGGGCTAGGCACGGCTGCTGGCAGCGGTGGTGGTGGTCTGAGTCTTGTACACCAAATTAGGCACACTCGTCGGACCTAGCTTCACAGAGCTAAACTGTTCGCCGCTGATTCACGGTTGAGTTTTTAGAAGCTGAGTACTCCATACTCTATTATCGCTACAAGATCTCTAAGTTCACCATGTAATCTAGGTCGTCACGTTTATACAAGGTAAGATGAACAATTCACTTGTACATTGCTGGTCTTAAACGAAAGATACGATACATATTTCAGAAGGTACTCCCTCCGATTACCTCGTGTTTTGGGTTTAGTCAAAGTCAAATTTTGTAAAGTTTGACCCACAATATAAGAAAAAAGATCAACATCCATGATTCCAAATGCATATAATATGAAAATATGGTTTATGACAATTCTAATACATAGTTTTTATGCTGTTAATGTTGATATTTTTTCTAAATATATAGTCAAAGTTTACAAAATTTGACTTTGACTAAACCCAGGATGGAGGGAGTACATATTAATTTGTCACTTATAATAAAGTGCTCATCGAAAATAAAACATACAACGCAAAGTAGTTAGAGCAAGTACAATAGAGCCATGTCAAAAGTAAAATATAGTATTTATGCTGAGTTGGAAGAGAGAAGAGGAGAGAGAAGATGAGCCGGCTGTAAGTTAAGAGTCAGCTCTAGCACGTGCTCCTATGTGCTTTGTGAGAGTGAAATGTGGGCCACACTTTAATAAGTAGTATATCTTTGTGTCCAACTATTGTACGTGCTAGCTATATGACTTACTATAGATGATGTGGCAATATCTTATAGCCAACAACCGGCTACACTATTAAACTTGTTCTTACAAATCCATGCATGCATGGATGATGGACCCCATTTAATTATATAACCCTTTCACAGCTACTAGCTAGCTAGGGTCAATTTGCCCTCATTTATGCCGATTCAAACAAGGGGTCGCTCGCCTCTATCGTCGTGTTTAAGGCTGGTCATAGTGGGAGTATCATATTACTAGTATCATGCATATGATACTAGTGTATGATACTATCTCTCTAATGGTTAGTATCATCTAGTAGTATCATAGTACCATTGTATTTAATTTTTTTCTACAATCTCAATACAATTATGTGTATGAGATGTATTGGTCATTAAATTACCTAGTTTCACAAGCTATGATACGGTATCATATTATGATACTACTAACACCTCTGTCTTTATTAATTGTGGCGCCACATCAGATTTTTGCCAAAGTAGCATGCATGATACTCCTTATGATACTTCCACTAGGGCTAGCCTAACTTTCTTAGCCAGCCTCTGGCAATTTTGCGGCAGGCCGCCTCGGTGAAGTGTCCGTCCCAAAACATATACTCAGACGGGTCATCGCACACCGTCGCGCCGGACTTGCCACAACTGGTGGTAATGTTGAAGTTGTACTTTCCACCTCCACCGCAGCAACATCTCAGGATTTCCGTTGTAAACCCTAGACAATGGTTCAAATAATCGCTTGATGTAAGAAGCCACAGGTAGTAGAAGTAGAACAAAAAAAATGCATTAATTATATCCGTGGAATTAATGTTACTGACCATATTTCCGAGGATTCTTCACCATTTTGATTACCGGGGTGTAGAAATCTGCGTAGATGACTAGGGCACTTGGGTTTTTTGTCTGAATGGTCTCCAGGGCCTCCTGCAGCATGGTGTTGTGATGCACGGCCAGCTCGTTGAAGTCCTTGAGGCACCTGGTGCGAGGCTCGTAGGCTGCCGGGTCGGCGCTAGGGAAGACGACCAAAACCGATGGAATGCATCCCAATGGTGGGATCCCAGGGACGACCACGGTCTTGGCACCGTGGTTGATTAGTACTAGCTCGGTAGCCTCGGCGATGGTTCTGACTACGTCTGGGACCATGGATCTAACTTGTGGCAGGGTCTTTCCCAAGAGCGAGAAGCTATAATCCAGGGCGCCAAATTCTCCCATGAGAAAGAGGGATTTGTCGAAGAAGCCCGGCGGGCATGCTACACATAAGAAATGCATGAATGGCTGGAACTTATATATCCTAAAAATAGCTTAGGGAAAGGATTATTTACCTTTGGCAGGGCCGCACAGCCAACTCTTGAATGACTGGAACCACTGCAGCTGCACCCTCAAGGAGGTGTCCAGAGAAATCACGCTTGCAATCGGGATATCTTTGAAGAAGCTGAGGTCCAGAGCCGTGGAGGCAGAGACGGCGAAGTTGGCCCCATGCCTGAAGCTTGCGTTGTGCGGCGACAGGGACGGCGGGACCAAAGGCAGCCATAGCTTATGTGCTGCACTCCAGCCGATCGATCGCGATCGACAAACAACACATGCATCAAGGCTAGACCAAGCACAGATCGCAACTAGACATTCTTCCCCTACAATCAACAACTAAGAGCTGGATCCATCGTATCATACCGATGAAGTCGATGATGATGCGGCCGTCGTTGGTGCGGCCTGTGGGCTTGCCGAAGAACGTCTGACCGTATGGAAGCTTGACGCCCGGGAAATCACCCGAGTTCAGGACTCTGGCATTTCCGGTGTCGGCGAAGCTGTCGCCGAAGCTGAAGATGGAGTCGAAGCGACGGACAGAACAGATGGCTGGTTCCACGGACACCGACGCGAGGAGGAGAACCGACAGCAGCAGCTTCATCGTGTGCTAGCAAATGACGAGAGAGAGAGAGAGAGACGATGTTAATGGAGCTCCTCCTATGCTATTGTGGCATGGTATTTATGCACATGGGCACCAGTGGTGGTTGGTGGGCGCCTACAGCACTACTAGTGTTAACACTAAAATGTGAGGTCCTCCACAGTTACTCCACTGGGTTCAGTTTAAAGGGCGTACTACCCAAAGTCATGCACTTCTAACACTAATCTAGCGTATGGCGGCTGGTAACAGTGGCTGAAAGTATCATGCACAAGAGGCTAGTGTATGATACTCTCCTCCTCGTCGACCTCCGTGTGGGGGTCGGTGGCCGGCTCAGAAAGACGTCGCCGTCCCCATCCGACTCCTCGCCGGACCGACGAGCGCGTGGCTCGGAAAGGTCAGGCGTTAAGTTCTGGAGGGGGGTCTCTCCCTCCTCCCGGAGGATATAGGGGAAGATCTGTCAAGAACAAAGAAGCGCAAGAGGTTAGCCGGATGACAAAAAGTCACAAGCAGAAAAACCGGCTGACAAGAAACTTACCTGGGGTGCGCGGTTGTCGAGGCTGTAGGGGACCAGCCCGAACTTCCAGCCTTCCGGCTGCCGCTCCTTCGTAATCGTCCACACCCACTACCTCAAGTTGTGGTAGCGGGGATCACGGCGGGACAGCCGGGTCGGGTCCAGCCGACCGAAGTAGAAGCACATCTTGTGCGCGCGCTGCTGCAGCGGCATCATCAGCCGAGACATCCAACTAAGGGTCAAGCCAGCGATGACGAGGGCGCGCATGCGCTGCAGCATCGCGTCCGACTCCGTCTTCTCCCCGTAGATCTTCAGATCCCATTGCTACCGGCCAGATTCCACGTCTCGGAAAGCCGGCAGATTGGTCCGGTCCTCGTTGGTGAGGTTGCAGACGTAAAAGTACGATTATTGCCACAGTCGCACTGTGTCCTGCAGCGGGAACTTGGGATAGACGTTCTGCGTGCGGGAGTAGATGGAGGCGCCGCCGCACGTCACCAGCGGCCCCTTGGTGAACTGGACCTGCGGCCGGACGCGGAAGAGCCGGCAGAAGAGCTCGCGATCCGGCTGGAACACGAGGTAACTCTCGCAGAAGGCCACGAAGTGCGCCAACGTGCCGATAGCGTTGGCGCCGAGGTAGTGGAGGCGGAGGTCAAATAAGGCGAGGAAGGTGAGGAAGAAGGGGTGCACCGGTAGCGCGAAGCCGCGGGCAAGGTGCGACAAGAAAATCACCCGCTCCCCCTCTGCAGGGTGCGGCGACTCCTCTCCCACCGGCACAAGCCGCACCGCTACCTCCGTCTCCGGCGGCAGCACGCGGGTGGCACGGTACTTTTCGATATGCTCCTCCATCACGGAGGAGCCGCACCAGGCTCCACACTCGGCGGCCATCTCCAGCTCGCTGGGCGTCGCACCGACTAAGGTGTGGCGGTGGCCCGTACGTCCGACGATGCAAAACTGGCGACGCGGCGAACCACAGCGGCAGGAGCAAACGAGGCAGAGCGAGAAGGCAAGGGCGCAGGGAAGACCGGGGAGGCAACGGACGGAAGGAGGAACTGCCCTCCCAGGACGACCTTTTAAAAGCCCGGAAGCGCAACCGACCACGGTGCTACGCGGCGTCCATCGAGCCGCACCCCGCCCTCCCCACCGCACAGGATCCTTTGTGCAGGCACGGGATGCGTAGACAATCCTGGAGCAGAAGCTGAAGAGGCAGGCGACAGCTTCCCGAGGCGACGTGCGACGGGACGTTACGCCGCTCGCTGCAGCGCAATGATGGCGCGTGCGCGCGTGGCCGGCGTTAGCACTGACGTCACGGGTAGCGCAACCACCAGAGTTAGCCGGCCATAAATTTTAAAGTTGGAGAGGAGCGCGCGCACATTTCACCTAAGGGCGAAATCTACACGCGCTCGGGGGCTAGTGACGGGGGATGACCTCCAGATACCCCAACCGAACAAGAACTACGGCAGTCGGTTCGCGTCCGGCTGGCTAAGCGCAGCCGGAGACGAGCAAGTCATGCCGGCTACTTTACGGTAGCCAGAACCACGAGGAGCAGCAAGGCATGTGACCGGCTACATCGGCATAGCCAGACTCAATAAGGAGGACAGGGTGACGTGCTACACAGTTTTGCGGTACGCCCTAGTACGACGACAAGACTCGCAACTACACGCCCATACCCAAGACTTTGCTGGGTGACGCGGGAACAGTGGCCAGATGCTGACGACAGGCTCGCACGGCGTTCACTGTACCCACGACGACCCTACCGCATGTATTTTGATGGGATGTATGTGTACCGGATACTGCAGATGACCAGCCGGCTGGGACCCGCCGGTGGGGCCTGCTTCTCCACCCAAAGCTTTGCTAGCTCATACCCCCACTTCTCCCCACCAATTTTAGCTAATTCAACCAACCAAGTTTGATATATTTGAGCCAATAATACGCTCCCCTCGCGTGCATGCGTACTAGTAGATCTAGTTTACAAGATCTAGATCTATCTTCCCCCACAACCTTTCAGACTTCTCTCTAATTGTAGATCTAGATCTCGAGCATAAGGTCCGTACAACACACACTCTCTTTGGTCGCCGTGTGGCGTCTATCCGGTGCCCTTCGAGCTCGCGTCAACGAATATATAATGTGGTGAATGTGCGCATGAGTTGGCGACAAGTCACGGTGATGTCACTTGTGATGGCCAAAAGCCGTTCCATGCACATGTGGACCATTTTGCATTTTATTTTGATGTTTAGGTACAATGAGTTGCCAATATTTTACCGGAATTTCGACTAACTTCCGTTCTAGCGAATTTCTAGTACTCCGGCAAGACCATTTTTAGCAAAGGTCATGCCAAATATTTCTGTGAAAGCCGACACGACGGTTCTAATCAATTCTCTTATCGTGCAGGCGACGATGGTCATCAAGATGAAGGAAAGCGTCGTGGATAGATACGTGCAACGTGGGACGTCTGACATGTATCGAAATAACCGCATGGAAATAAGATGTCCATATTGAAGATCTAAACTATCGTCATTGTTCGACCCCTTCTCAGGCACAGTGAATCAACACCTGCTCAGGTATAGTTTCATGGAGGGCCACACTCAGTGGACGGGTGATGATGAAGATGATGATGACGCTGAACATGAGGAAGAGGATGCCGATCAACACTAAAATGAAGATAAGGAGGAAGATCGGGACATCGCACACGACAACGGTGATGAAGAAGGCCGGGAAGAAGTACATGCGGACGATGAGGACTGGAGTAGGAGTACCGTGCTAACCGTAGCCATGCATGACCCTCATGTTCACGAAATTCTTCTCCGCAACGCATCGACCGACCCTAGATTCACCAATAGACGAAAGTCTAAGCTGGATCAACTGGAGTTAGACTCGAGAACTCCGCTGTACGACGTAGGTCGCGGGCCATAGGAGAGCCGCCTGAGAGTAACACTTGATCTTCTGGAGATGAAGGAAAAACACGGATGGACCAACACAGGCACGGACGATCTCTTCCGATACTTGAAGAAGCGTTTTCCTTAAGATAACACGTTGGCCGGTAGCCTACAGGAGGCCATGAAAGTTGTGTGCCCTCTCGATTTACCGCACAAAAAATACCACGCTTGCATTAGTGACTGTGTGATTTACCGGAACGATCATAAGGACAAGACCATATGACCAGTGTGTGAGGAACCTCGATACAAGAGAGGGATGAGAAAAGCTCCTCGTAAAGTTGTGTGGTACTTCCTGCTCATGCCCCGTCTGCAGCGGTACTTCGCGGACCGCAAGGAAGCAAAACTCATGCGTTGGCACACGGAAAGGAAGGAAGCGGTGCTCAAGGATCCTATACGGGTTGAAAACCCATTGCTGACACACCCTTCGTATGCAAGCCAGTGGAAAGCATTAGATAATGAGTACGAAGAATTTGGGAAAGACCCAAGAAACATTAGGCTTGGTGTGAGCACCGACGGGAAGAACCTGTTCGACAACCAGAGTAGAAAGCACATCACCTAGCCCGTGTTTGTGTGTATGTACAACCTCCCCCCATGATTGTGCCTGAAAAATAAGTACATACACATGAGTATGCTAATCTAAGGGCCGACATGGCCAGGGAGCAATCTCAACCTGTATCTCGAGCTATTGAAGGAGGAGCCAACCATCTTGTGGGAGGAAGGGATAGAAACATGGGACGCCTACCTCGACGAACCATTCCGTCTGAAAGTCGCGGTGATCGTGATGGTGCAGGACAATCTTGGATACGAATATATTGTGTGCCAGGAGTTCCATGGGCACAAGGCTTGTGTGAGGTGCATGGAAAAGACACCGTCTCTATAGCTGGGTAAGGATCCCGGGTTTTTGAAAACCTTGTACATGAGGACTCGAATGTGGCTACCCGAGAATGACGCATGGAGGAAGCATGGAGATCTATTCAACAATGAGGATGAGCTCGAAGGACCTGCACCTAAGCATAGCAGCGAGGAGATTGTTACTTTGTTGAAAAGGTGGAAACACTGCCCTTTGACTGGTAAGATAAAGAAGCAGAAGCGGAAGCGAGGAGACAAGAAGAAGAAAAAGGAACCCGGACCGCTCATGGGGGTATAGAAAAGGAGGTCCGTGTTTTGGGACTTGCCGTATTGGAAGATCCTCGGTACGCCCCATAGCCTTGATGTCATGCATATTACGAAGAACGTGTGCGAGAGCTTACTTTCCACTCTATTCAACATGCCGGATAGGATCAAAGACGGGCCAAAAGCAAGACACGACCTGATGGCCCTGAATATCAGAGAAGAGCTTCACCCTCCGCCTCCGTCTAGGGTTGAGGAGACGGACGATCGCAAGCGCAAGACGGCAGGGAAGAAGCCGGTTGAGGAGGAGATGGAAGATCCTAAGGGCAAAAGGGATAAGTAGAGCGAAACTCCGTGCCCCTCCGGCTTCACTCTAAATCCTGACGAGCTCGAACAAATCTTCAATTGCCTTCTAGGAGTCAGATTTCCCTTACGCTATGCGGGGCTGATACGCCTTTGGCTAGACCCAACGAAAAGAATCTTCAGCATGATGAAGTCTCATGACTGTCACATCATGATGATACAGATACTTCTGGTTGCAATCTGAGGGATAATGGAGCCGCACGTCCGTGCAACGCTGACTAGCCTCTATAACTACTTTGACATCATCACTCGAAAGTCGACAACCGTCAAGAAACTCGGGAGGCTGTAGAAAGAGATCGTCACCATCATATGCGAGATGGAGATATACTTTCCGCCCGCATTCTTTGACATCATGGTCCACCTTCTGCTGCATATAGTGGATGACATCGATGATCTTGGCTCTATTCCTTCACAAGATGATGGTGTTAGAAAGAATGAATGGGATCATCAAAGGATACGTCTGTAACAGGAAACATCCGGATGGAAACATCTGCAAGAATTATCTAAACAAGGATAACCCACGTCCGGTTGGTTTGCCCACAAACAAGAACCTCAGCAGGCTCAAGGGAGTAGGCCATAGCACCGGCAATAGGGAAATGGACATGGATCAATCTGGTAGGAGAGCCGACTTTAACAGGGCCAACTTAGTAGCACTACAACACATGGATGTTGTCGGGCCTTGGGTGGATCAACACATAACCATGATCAAGAACAGTGTTGACAGGCCGATGACGGAAGAAGAGTTATTCATAGGGCACAACTCCCCTTTCATGTGTTGGTCTTACGGGCCCGCGCCCAACCTCAAGACTTATCAAGCATATGACATCAGCGAGTACACATTCTACACGGAGGAGAGAGACAAAAAGAGCGACTATCAAAACTCTAGTGTGACGATGGAATCTTACATAGGTGAAGAGAAGAAAAAATACTACGGAACGATCGAGGAAACGTGGGAGCTCGAGTACGTCGGGGAGAGGCTATCGATGTTCCGTGTCAGATGGGCTATGGATTTCACCACCACTTGTATGCCCAAGAAATCGAGGACCAAGAACCCCACCATGCAAAATGAGCCATTGTTACTTGCTCAGAATGTCGAGCAATGCTTCTTCATTACCGACCCGTCAAGGCCCAGCCGTGTCAGCGTAAGGAGAGCCAAAAGGGCCCTCGTCTAAATGGATGGAGTTGCCAATGAGAAAGACTTCGACGGCCTCGTCGGAGACCCGGTGATGGAAGAACCTAATGAATACGATGCAACATACACAAAAATATGAACAAGGAGCATGCTACCTTGGTCGCCAGCTCTTCCTCCGTACACCCGTGGGGTCAAGTCAACAAAGACCAAGCAAAAGGGCAAGAAGAAGAAGAAGAGAGATCGAGTGTGAAGAAACAACACTAAACCCTAAAACCCTAATTGTCTTCAATGACACTCATGTGTATCGATCAAACTCATCATTATATTATTTCATGTAGTCGATCATTTTAGTCGATGAGCACTCACACACTCCTTGTATAATTAAGTGTACTAAATTACATGTGTGCTCACATACTCCTTGTATAGCACTAAGGCGCCGGGGGTAAGTGCGGGTCCCACATGTAAGTGGATGTATAGTTATCCCCGGCGAATATAGCACTAAGGCACCGGGGGTAAGTGCGGGTCCCACTTGTAAGTGGGTGTATAGTTATCCCCAACGAATATAGCACTAAGTCGCCAGCGGTAAGTGCAGGTCCCACCTGTAAGTGGGTGTCTCACCCATTGAAAATCCCCCAATTGCCACTCCCTCGCACACAAACCCTAGCTAGCTCTCTCTCTCTCTTTGGCGACCTACACCGCCGCCCCTCGCTTCGCCGTAGTCATCCACGTGCATTGTCGTCGTCCCGCATCCCCCTTGCCTTCGTCTTCCCGCATCCTGCCATAGTCTGTGGAGGACCTCATCGTCGTCCGTCTGCCGTCGTCGTCCGCGCGCTCGTCGTCGTCGTCCTCGTATTGTTGGTACATCGCCCTCTCCTCTCTCTCCCTCTCTTCCTCTCTACCCTCTCCATCGTTGGTGGTAAATCGAGATAAGTTGTTTGAATCTGTGAGCTCATAACCAAGAACCCTGGCTTAGTTGTTTGAATATGGAAGAACCCTTGATAAGTTGTTTGAAACTATGAGCTTAGTTGTTTTAATCTGTGAACCTCTGTTGCTAGTGCATGCTACTTGCGATTTCCCTTGGTTGTTTGAATCTGTGAACCTCTGTTGTGTGAGGTGAAGCATGTTTTGTCATCGCAACTGTGCATTGATTCATTCTTGTGCACAAATATAAAAAACGTTGTGAAGTGTAGTCCATCTATAGCATTGCTTGTTATTCTTGGTTATTATCTTTTGGTAGTTGGCTATGTAAACTGTGATGAAACAATTTAAGTTAGACTTAGTTTATCTTAACTGCACGAAAGTGTGCTTCATCAAGAGGTAACAGCGGGACCGACGCCACGACCCCCACGCTTACCTCTTCCACCCCTGCACGGGCATCCATAGCCGTGCTTCACGGGGGGGGGGGGGGTGCACCTCCGCCTCAGGTGGAGGGAAGGTAGGAACACCCTTGTCCTCGGCCATGGCGGCCTCACCCGTTACAATGGAGAAAGGGACGCCATGAAGGAAGACGCAGTTTTCGCACGAACGTGAAGTGGAACAGAGGCGTGGAGTGAGGATATCACGCGCTCACGCACCGATATGAACGGGCCAGTTGAAATGACATATGTGATACGTTGCTAACGTATCCATAATTTTTGATGTTCCATGCTTGGTTTTATCTACTTTCTTATGTTTTGTTCCATCTTTGGAGTAATTTTCAAACACTTTGTTGGACTAACCTATTAACAAAGAGCCACAGTGCCAGCTGCCTGTTTTCTGCTGTTTTTGGTTCCAGGAAGTCAGAAAATGAATATTCTCGAAATTGGACGGGACAAAAGCCAAAGTCAGTTTTTCACCGAGAGACACACGGAGCCAGAATACAAGACGGAGAGGGGCCAGAGGGCGGCCACACCACCTGGCCGTGTGGCCAGGCCTGGCCCGCGCCAGGGGGTGGTGTGGCAAGCCCAGGCACCGCCTCGGTCTCCCCTTCCGACTATAAGATGCCTCCGATATGGAAACCCTAAGTATCCGATCAAAATTCCATGAAAGAGTCTATAGCCGCCGTCATCTCCATCCCTAGATTGGGAGGGATCTGAAGCTCTTCTCGGCACCCTGCCAGAGAGGAGAATTCACCCTGGAGGCCTTCTTCATCATCATGCAAGCCTCCGGTGTGATGCGTGAGTAGTTCATCTCTGGACTACGGGTCCATGTAGTAGCTAGATGGCTGGTTCTCCTCCGTTGTGCTATCATGTTTAGATCTTATGAGCTCCGTTCATGATCAAGATGATATATTTGTAATTCCTACATGTTGTGTTTGCGGGGATCCAATGGATATTGAGATGCTATTTCAGATTGATTATTGATTCTATCATGTCTTTGTTATTTGTGATCTTGCATGCTTTCCGTTGTTAGTAGCTATCTTGGCCAAGTAGATGCTAGCAACTCCAAGAGTTAGTATTTATGCTCGATAGTGGGTTCATGCCTCTAGTAATCCGGAGAAGTGACAGAAATCTCTAAGGTACTAGATGTGCTGTTGCTACTAGGGAGAAAACAACAATCCTTTGTTCATAGAACAATCATATTTTTTACTTTACATGCAATTCGTAATGCAATTATCTATTGCTTGCAACTTAATACTAGAGGGGGTTCAGACGATAACCTGAAGGTGGACTATTAGTCATAGATGAAGTTGGATGGAGGTCTATGTATAATGTTGTAATGCCCAATCAAGTCTCAAAGGAGTCAAGATGATTAGTATATGCATATTGCTTTATCGATGTTTGTCAATTGCCCTGATGTAATTTGTTCACCCAACATGTTATCTATCTTAAGGAGATCCACCACTAGTGAACTATGGACCCCAGTCCTTTCTTTTACCGTCAATCTACAACGTTTTTCTACTTTGTGTTTATTTTCTACAAACTATTACTTTCTTCCACTCGATACGTTTAATCCTTTGTTTTCAGCAAAACCGGTGAGATTGACAACCTCATCGCAAGTTGAGGGCAAAGTTTTGTGGTTGTGTTGTGCAGGATTCCACGTTGCTGCTGGCACCGGTAGTGCGCCCTGCCAAAGTTCAGCTAGCAACACCTTTGAGGTGTTTCCTTGCTCCTACTAGATTGATAACCTAGGTTTCATAACTGAGGGAAACTTACTGATGTGCTCATCATACCTTCCTCTTGGGGTTTCCCAACGAGCTCGTTAGTATACGAGTCGGCAAGTGATTTTCTGGCGCCGTTGCCGGGGAGTCAAGGACATCTTCACAAGGAGAGTCCCTCAGAACCAATCTCTTTACTTTGTTGTTTTCGTTTTGCTTAGTTTACTTTTTGCTTTGTTTGCTTGTTTCTTTATCAAAAACTCAAAAAAAATAGGTTTACAAGTTTGCTTTCTTTATTAAAAACACAAAAAATAACTACTCTTGAAAATACTAAGTTGTGTGACTTCACTAGCACCAACAACAATGATTTCATGAGCACACCTATTGCTCCACATGTTCCTGAAGCTACTTTCTTTGAAATAAAACCTGCTTTACTCAATCTTGTTATGAGAGAACAATTTTCTGGTATTGGTAATGAAGATGTTGCTGCTCATCTAAATAACTTTGTTGAACTTTGTGAGATGCAAAAGCATAGGTATATAGATGGAGATATTATTAAGCTTAAATTGTTTCCTTTCTCTTTGAGAGGAAAAGCTAAAGAATGGTTGAATTCCTTAAGTAGGAATAGTATTGATTCTTGTACTAAATGCAAAGATGCTTTGAATGGAAAATACTATCCTCCTGCTAAGATTATATCTATGAGAAGTGAAATAATGAAGTTTAAACAATTTGGTAATGAACATGTTGCTCAAGCTTGGGAAAGAATGAAATCTTTGGTAAAGAGTTGTCCCACTCATGGACTGACTGCTTGGGTGATTATCCAAACCTTTTATGCAGGATTGAACTATTCTATAAGAAATCTATTGGATTCTACTGCTGGAGGTACCTTTATGACCATTACTTTGGGTGCTGCAACAAAGCTTCTAGATAATATGATGGTTAACTATTCTGAATGGCACACTGAAAGAGGTCCACAAGGTAAGAAGGTAAATTCTGTTGAAGAAACGTCCTCCTTGGGTGATAAAATTGATGTTATTATGTCTATGCTTGTTAATGGGAAAGTTCATATTGAACCAAATCATGTTCCCTTAGCCTCTTTGGTTGCTCAAGAAGAGCAAGTTGATGTGAACTTTATAAGAAATAACAATTTTAGCAACAATGCCTATAGGAATAATTTGGTAACAACAATTATAGGTCATATCCTCCCAACAATGGTAATGCTTATGGAAATTCCTACAACAATAATAAGAGTGCACCCTCTGAACTTGAATTTATGCTTAAAGACTTTATTAGTAAACAAAATGCTTTCAATAAAACTATTGAGGAGAAACTCTCTAATGCTGAAAGAAATATAGCATCATGGGCTGAAGCTCACTCTTGTTTGAATAAAATGGCTGCTAAACCTGAAACTAATGATAATCCCTTTGCAGCTACTAATGCCATACAAGTTAGAATTGATGAAAATGTTAGATTATTAGCTGAATTGCATGCTAAGTGGGAAAGAGAAGATGAAATTGCTAGAAACATTAGTGTTTCTACTATCACTACCACTAGTGTTGAGGCTAGTAATATCTCTACTACTTTAGATGATAAATTTGATTTTGATCTTGATGGTTGCAATATCTCTGAAGTTATTAAGTTCCTACAAAAGCTTGCTAAAAGTCCTAATGCTAGTTCTATGAATATGACTTTTACAAAGCACATTACTGATGCTCTCATAAAAATCAAAGAAGAAAAGATGAAACATAAAGCTTCTATTCCTATGAAACAAGAAGATGGTTGGGAATCCATCATTAATATGAAAGTGAATGATTTTGATTTCAAAGCTTTATGTGATCTTGATAGTAGTGTTTCTATTGTGCCTAGAAGGATTTATGATATGCTTGATTTGCCACCACTTGAAGATTGTTATTTGAATGTCCCACTTGATGATAATGCTAAAAAGAAACTCATGGGGAGTCTTAATGATGTTCTTATTATAGTTAACAATGCCTATGTCCCCGTTGATTTCTATGTTTTGGATGTTGAATGCAATGCTTCTTGTCCTGTTACTTTGGGAAGACCTTTTCTTAGAACTGTTGGTGCCATTATTGATATGAAAGAAGGCACCATTAAATATCAACTCCCACTCAAGAAAGGCATATAACACTTCCCTAAGAAGAGAGAGAAGATTTCTTTTGCCTCTCCTATGAAAACAAAATTTGCTTTTAATGCTTCTTCATTTGAGAACACTTTATTCTTTTTCTTGCTTCTTATGCCTAACTTAAAAGCGTTAAAGAAAAGTACTTATTGGGAGATAACCCAAAAAATTTATATGAGTCTTCGAAGTTATTACCTCTGTAATAACCGCACCTTATCCTTTTTATTTGCTTTTTGTGCCAAGAGTAACCTCTAATGAGAGAGAAGTAATGATTGGGAAAGTTGTTGTCCTGAAACAGATTTCTGTGCTTCACCGTAAAAATTCGTGTAAAATCTCTGTATGTCCTTTTGAGGCGTGAATTTTTGTGCTTCTGCCCCAGGTTGTTATCTAACTTTCGTTAGTTTCAAACTTTTTTATGTGAGCAACAGAAGGTCTTCGAAACAATTCGTCTTTACCTGCTGGTCTATTTTGACATATTTCTACCATTATTTGCATTTACTTCTTGTTGGTTCCTTTTTGAGTTCTTTTGGGGAATTGAGCTTTTTGAGGGAAGTACTACAGTAGCTTGGGTTTTAATAGAAGTTTTATTGGTGTTGAAACTGAACCCAAATAGCTATTATCTTGAGTGCACTAATGTTGCTAATAAAGATTGTGTGAAGTTTTGTATGAAGGAAAAATTTCAGGTGTATGGAAGGAATGAGTAATGAGATGAAGGATGGACTAATGCTCAAGCTTGGGGATGCCACGCGTGTCACCCCAAGAAATATCCAAGAAGTACAAGAGTCAAAGCTTTGGGATGCCCAAGGCATCCCCTTCTTCATCAATAAAAATCTCAGGTTTCTTCCAAACGCTTCATTTTTATTGTTTCATGCACAGTTGTGTTGTTCTTGGAGCGTCTTCTTTTTCGTTTTTCGTATTTCGTTTTGGTTTTTGTTTGCTTGGTTTGCTTAGTTTGCTGAATAAATTGGTTGGACCCCCTCTTTCATACATTGGTTTTCAAATAGTTTGGTTTGGATTGGAAAAGAGTAGGAAAGTTCATGCTTAATTGGTAAAGAGAGCTTGTTTTTGACTGTGGCCTATGCTTTGTCATGCCATGCTTGATATTGTTTTGGATTTAGGCTTAGTATTCTTTTCTGTAGCATGAATTGTTATAAACAATTGATATTGCTTAATGTGCCTTGGAAGGATTATGTGTTGTTTTAGCATATTAAAGCATAGTATTGTGGTATTCTCCTTTGATGCTTTATTTGGGTTGACATGGCACATGCTCACACCATGTTATGACTATCCAAAGTCACCATAGCCTTGATGATCCTTTAGTTTTCAACTTGTAATATCACTTTATGCTTTGATCAATGATGTTTTGTCGCTCTACATGATTATGGCCATTATTGCTCTCTTAGTTTGTCGCTCCCAGTCTTTTGCTAGCCTCCGTAACCAAGTCTGAGATCCACTCATGCATGCAACTCCTTAAACCAAGTTATTCCAAAGAGTCCACCATACCTACCTATTAGCAATTGCTATGCCAAGTATATTCATGTTTTTGTCTACCTTCCAAATTAAACTTGTTATGTGAAAATTAGTGATTAAAGCTCTCACGAACTTGATGACACACTTTACTTTCCTTGCATTTAATAAACTTGAACCATTGGGTCCTTCTTTGTTGCGTATATGCTTGCGCTTTATAAGTTTAAATTAGCATAACCATGTATCATGGGTAACGCTTTCAACATTGCACTTGTACTTTGTACCCCGTTGATATCATGTTCTTTTGCTTATGGATACCGGTGGTGTGAAATAAAAGTGGAACTTGTAAGATCATGGAGTTTGTATGTGTGTTAGAGAAACACCTGGGCCGCTAGCCTAAACCATGCCTAATCATGGTGGAAACTTGCAGCATCACCATAATGAGAACTCTATGAAGCATCCTCAATAAAAACCTATGCAAATAGCAAATAAAAATATCGCTGAGATGCTCATTGTCTGCTTGCCTTGTCATTTTGATTATGGGATAGCTCCTGTCTCATGTGCATGGGGTACCCCGTTGGCGGTTCTTTAGGATACATATGTACTTACAATGACAAGATCTTACTCGTGACTAAAGTTGAGTAGCATGAGGTTCGGTTTTCGTAAGTAAGGGGCATGAGATTTCGGCTTATAACTTGTCAAGCATATGCTCTCAGTTGTGTCACTTTAACCTTAATCACCTTCAAGATGCTTATGATAGGGGAAATGAGAGCTGAAAGCTAACAAGTACCATAATTTTTGGAAGCTCTTTACGAAACTTGAATCCCTACTTCCTTCTATGAAGGCCTTTCTTTTAGTTTTATGTTGAGTCCCCACCTTCTATCTTTATGCACCTACTTTGAGAGCATAGTGGCCATTCTTAGTTCTATGTGCATTGTCCCAAGACTTGTTGATTGATGCATAGCTTTGATATTTCTTGTTTTAAACTACTTGTATCTAGTCACTCTTATGAACGTTGAAGGTGTCATATGCATTTATGTTTGCTACTCTATGAGGGACAAGCTGAATGCCATTATGCTATGCTTTCCTTATGTGAAACAAACAAACGTCTTGCAAAACATTGTTATTCATGAATCTTTTGTTTGTACCTTTTCATGTTGCAACTTAGTTACTTTGTCTTATTGCTAGAACTTTGTCTTTCATGTTATGATTAAAGTACTATGATCCCAGCTATCCATGTTTTACAAATACTTTGATCAAGTTTATTATGGTGCATGTCACCTCAAAAATTATTCTTTCTTTTTATCACTTACCTACTCGCGGACGAGCAGGAGTTACCCCATGGGATGTTGATACATTGCTAACGTATCCATAATTTTTGATGTTCCATGCTTGGTTTTATCTACTTT
Source organism: Avena eriantha (assembly GCA_910589775.1). Classification (NCBI taxonomy): domain Eukaryota; kingdom Viridiplantae; phylum Streptophyta; class Magnoliopsida; order Poales; family Poaceae; genus Avena; species Avena eriantha. The sequence goes on along the minus strand of OU342742.1, from coordinate 113,388,550 downwards.
CTTATGTTTTGTTCCAACTTTGGAGTACTTTTCATACACTTTCTTGGACTAACCTATTAACAAAGAGCCATAGTGCCAGCTGCCTATTTTTGGTTCTAGGAAGTCAGAAAATGAATATTCTCGGAATTGGACGGAACAAAAGCAAAAGTCATTTTTTCACCGAGAGACACACGGAGCTAGAATACAAGACGGAGAGGGGCCAGAGGGCAGCCACACCACCTGGTCGCGCGACCAAGCCTGGCCCACGCCTGGGGGTGGTGTTGCCAGCCCAGGCACCCCCTCGGCCTCCCCTTCCGACTATAAGATGCCTCCGATACAAAAACCCTAAGTACCCGATCAAAATTCCACGAAAGAGTCTGTAGCCGCCATCATCTCCATCCCTAGAACCGGAGGGATCTGAAGCTCTTCCGGCACCCTGCCGGAGAGGGGAATTCACCCTGGAGGCCTTCTTCATCATCATGCAAGCCTCCGGTGTGATGCGTGAGTAGTTCTTCTCTGGACTACGGGTCCATGTAGTAGCTAGATGGCTGGTTCTCCTCCTTTGTGCTATCATGATTAGATCTTGTGAGCTCCATTCATGATCAAGATCATCTATTTGTAATTCCTACATGTTGTGTTTGCGGGGATCCGATGGATATTGATATGCTATTTCAGATTGATTATTGATTCTATCATGTCTTTGTTATTTGTGATCTTGCATGCTTTCCGTTGTTAGTAGCTATCTTTGCCAAGTATATGTTAGGAACTCCAAGAGTTAGTATTTATGCTCGATAGTGGGTTCATGCCTCTAGTAATCTAGGGAAGTGACATAAATCTCTAAGGTACTAGATGTGTTGTTGCTACTAGGGAGAAAACAACAATCCTTTGTTCATAGAACAATCGTATTGTTTACTTTACACGCAATTCGTAATGCAATTATCTGTTGCTTGCAACTTAATACTGGAGGGGGTTCGGATGATAACCTGAAGGTGGATTATTAGTCATAGATGTAGTTGGATGGCGGTCTATGTATAATGTTGTAATGCCCAATCAAGTCTCAAAGGAGTCAAGATGATTAGTATATGAATATTGCTTTCTTGATATTTGTCAATTGCCCCACTGAAATTTGTTCACCCAACATGTTATCTATCTCAAGGAGAGCCACCACTAGTGAACTATGGACCCCGGTCCTTTCTTTTACCATCAATCTACAACTGTTTACTGCTCTGTGTTTACTTTCTGCAAACTATTACTTTCTTCCACTCGATACGTTTCATCCTTTGTTTTTAGCAAATCCGGTGAGATGGACTACCTCATCGCAAGTTGGTGGAAAAGTTCAATGGTTGTGTTGTGCAGGATTCCACGTTGCTGCTGGTACCGGTAGTGCGCCCTGCCAAAGTTCAGCTAGCAACACCTTTGAGGTGTTTCCTTGCTCCTACTGGATTGATAACCTTGGTTTCATAGATGAGGGAAATTTACTACTGTGCTCATCATACCTTCCTCTTGGGGTTCCCCAATGATGGCTCAATGCACGGCGCCCAGAAAACTGCTGGTGCGTGGTTGATGTAGAGATCGTTGGGAACCCCAAGAGGAAGGTATGATGAGCACAGCAGCAAGTTTCCCTCAGTTATGAAACCAAGGTTTAATCGAACCAGTAGGAGCAAGGAAACACCCCAAAGGTGTTGCTAGCTGAGCTTTGGCAGGGCGCACTACCGGTGCTAGTTACAACGTGGAGACTTGCACAACACAACCACAGAACTTTCTCCCCAACTTGCGATGAGGTTGTCAATCTCACCATGTTTTGCGGAAAACAAAGGATTAAACGTATCGAATGGAAAGAAGTAAAAGTTTGCAGAAAGTAAACACAAAGAAGTAAAAGAGTGTAGATTGTATGTAAAGAAAAGGACCGGGATCCATAGTTCACTAGAGGTGGCTCTCCTTAAGATAGATAACATGCTGGGTGAACAAATTACAGCGGGGCAATTGACAAACATCGAGAAAGCAATACATGCATATACTAATCATCTTGACTCCTTTGAGACTTGATTGGGCATTACAACATTATACATAGACCGCCATCCAACTACATCTATGACTAATAATCCACCTTCAGGTTATCATCCGAACCCCCTCTAGTATTAAGTTGCAAGCAACAGATTATTGCTTTACGAATTGCGTGTAAAGTAAACAATACGATTGTTCTATGAACAAAGGATTGTTGTTTTCTCCCTAGTAGCAACAACACATCTAGTACCTTAGAGATTTCTGTCACTTCCCCAGATTACCAGAGGCATGAACCCACTAGCGAGCATAAATACTAACTCTTAGAGTTGCTAGCATCTAACAACGGAAAGCATGCAAGATCACAAATAACAAAGACATGATAGAATCAATAATCAATCTGAAATAGCATCTCAATATCCATCGGATCCCCGCAAACACAACATGCAGAATTACAAATAGATGATCTTGATCATGAACGGAGCTGACAAGATCTAGACATGAAAGCACAAAGGAGGAGAACCAGCCATCTAGCTACTACATGGATCCGTAGTCCAAGGATGAACTACTCACGCATCACACCGGAGGCTTGCATGGTGATGAAGAAGGCCTCCAGGGTGAATTCCCCTCTCCGGCAAGGTGCCGGGAAGAGCTTCAGATCCCTACCGATCTAGGGATGGAGATGACGGCGGCTACAGACTGTTTCGTGGATTTTTGATCGGGCACTTAGGGTTTACGTCCTGAGGGCATCTTATAGTCGGAAGGGGAGGCTAAGGGGGTGCCAGGGCTGGCCTCACCACCCCCTGGCATGGTCCAGGCTGGGCCACGCGGCCAGGTGGTGTGGTGGCCCCCTGGCCCCTCTCCATCTCGTACTCTGGCATCTAATGACTTCCAGAAAAATAGGCACTTTGGCTTTTGTCCCGTCCAATTCCGAGAATATTCATTTTCTGACTTTCCTAGAACCAAAAACAGCAGAAAATAGGCAGATGGCACTGTGGCTCTTGTTAATAGGTTAGTCCAAGAAATCATATGAAAAGTACTCCAAAGTGTGGACAAAACACAACAAAGTAGGACCATCAAAAATTATAGATACATTTGCAATGTATCACCCAATGAGCTCGTTAGTATACGAGTCAGCACTATGCCCGACACGCATAATTTCTGCAAGGCCCCATGCTCCATCACGTTGTCGGAACAACTTCTGGGGCGGAGGCGACATGCCCAAGATTCGCGGTTGAGAACTCACGGACGCTTCAAATCCATGACGAGGATGAGGGCGTGGCAGGTCCGTGTCGACCGAGCAGGCACTGGGACCGACCAATCGTGCTAGGCCACTTGCCCCTTCAAGCCCATCAGGGGACATGTGCAAGCCAAGTGCATGTGGGATACTTTCAGGGCCCTGGCAATCGGGGTGCCACGTCCTGATGGATGGCAGTCCCCAGCACCTCCTAGTGAAGAGTCTTCGAAAGGCTCCGATACCTCTAGAGGTAGCGCCGGCGGGTGGAACCTCATGAGGCTCCGCTCCGCGAGGAAACATCCTCTAGAGGGGGTCCCTCCTCCCAGGAGTCTACACCACGGACCCTAACTTTGGATGCCCCAGAGCATGTTCCAGGGCTTAATGGTAATCTCCACTAGGCAGACGGCAGGCAAGGCAAGTCCCGACAAGTGGCACAGCGGCTCTGTGCCCTCTTTTCACCTTGGTAAAGGAAGGTCCGGTCCCGCACCTTTTTTTTGCAAGAGAAGGACATATGACTTCAGCATAGCAGGCGGGCCACCTTTCTATTTAGGTGCAAGGGAGACAACCGGCATCACCAAACGAGGACAAATGAGGAAAAGGAAGGCACCTTTACTAGCGGATGGAGAAGCACCCGGCGTCCAAGACCGGGTCCACCAAAAAGTAGCCCTGTAGACTAGGACCTCGAGGAGCGGCACTATGGTGACCCTTTCCACCATGGGCCGAGGAAGGCCCAACTCCGCCCTATATAAGTAACCCTACTCCTACCTTAGAAGGGATCGATCCTTCAGATCTAAAACCCTAGACTTTCATCCTCCATTGTACCCTCACGAAGCACGCGATCAATACAACAAAGTAGGAGTAGGGGCTTTACCTCCTCACGTGGGTCCCAAACCTTGGTAAAAAAACCGTGTGACCTCTCTACTGTTTGCTTGCTCCGCCACCGCTACCGTCGCCGGGTTCCCTTGGAACCGCGTGTGGAGCCCCCTCTCGAACCTGAAGGGAATATGCCCGAGAGGCAATAATAAAGTGGTTATTATCTTATTCCTTGTTTATGATAAATTTTTATTTTGCATGCTATAATTGTATTAATTTTGAAACGTTAATACATGTATGTTTAATAAACAAAAGGAAAGTTCCTAGTTATGCCTCTCGTATAAACTAGCTCATTGATTAACATGATGATCAAGGTTTGCTGATCATGGACATTGGATGTTGTTAATAACGAGGTCACAACATTAGTGGAATGATGTGATGAACATTCATCCAAAGTATAGCATTATGATCAAAGTCATTGTGTTTATATTTCTATAACATCATACGAAGTAATCCTAGTCCTTAGACCATGAGATCATGTCAATCACTAACACTGGAAGAGTATCTTGATAACATCAAACGTCACACCATGAAAGGGTAATTATAAAGGTGGGTTCAGTGCTACGAAAGTGTTATGTAGAGGCTCATGGATCAAGAGTGGGATTTGTCCATCCCGATGACGGATAGATATACTCTGGGCCCTCTCGGTGATATCACATTGGTTAGCTTGTAAGAAAGTGATGAGATCACTAGAATGTAATATCACGGGAACGAGAAAAGAGTACATGTCGGTAACGAGATCAAACTAGGCATGGAGACCGATGATCGAATCTCGGACATGTAATATATCACGAGACAAAGGGATTTAGTTACGATGTTAAAGGTTCACACGATCACAAGAGTCATCGTTGAATATGTGGGAGTCAGTACGGATCTCCAGGTCCCACTGCTGATTATTGATCGGAGAGGGGTCTCGATCATGTCTACATTATTCATGAACCATAGGGTGACACACTTAAGGGATACCGACACCATTTGGAGCAAATATATTTCAGATAAAGATTTAAGAAAGCGCTGGAATTATTTCAATAGAAACCGAAACTGTTTCGGGTGAAATTGCTGAAATTGGTTCTGCATGTAATATCGAAATGTTGCAGGGGTTTTATATGAATGTTTTTTAATTAAAGTAATTAACAAAATTCTGAATAAAATTAATAAAAGAGTTTTATTAAATGAGAGAGCATTAGATAAATTTAATGCATTTAAAGTGGAGACTTTAAAAGAGAATGTGAAGGGGAAAATTTATGTGGAGGGAGTTACCACCACATGAATGGGGGAGGTGAAGGGACACCCTCCATGGGCGCCGGCCATGGGAGGGGTAGCGTCCCCTCCTCCTATAAAAGGCCCCCCTCTCACACCTTCACACACACACCTCCTCGTGAAGGATCTCTCCCCCCCTCTAATATTTTTCCCCCATGGTCTCGGATTAGCGAGATACATGTTCCCGGTGGCTTTATCTGGAAAGGAGTTGCTGCTTCTGCTGCTTTGCTGGAGCAAGGGACAGAGGTTGTCGGGGTAACGGACGTGTGTGCGATCGCGGATGCACTGCTGCTTTGCGGTGCTGGACTTGGTGGTGCTGGACTTGCTGGAGCTGGATCTGATGAACGTGCTGGAGCTGGACCTGGACCTGCTACACTTAATCACGATCTTGAGATCGACAAGTGTACGACTACATCATCCATGATTTCCATCTTGTTAACAAAGCTTTGTTGTCTTCAAGGGTATGTTCTCTATGGATGTATATCCACCCATTGCTTGTATCTAATAGATAGATCTTGGCGTATAATACTTCCCATCGTAGGAATTTTTTGTTTTCTATGCTGCGAACCCAACAGTGGTAAAAGAGCCTGATCTATGCGTAGGTGCTTTTCACGGGTAGTACACATATGTTTATATGTGGGCGATGATGATCATGTTATTGCTTCTTTCATGTATTTTGGATATTGGTGGCATAGTGGGATGAAGCGGCCCAGACCAACTTTACATGTCACCGCACATGAGACCGATTCCACGACTGACATGCAACTAGTTTTGCATAAGTGGCTGGCGGGTGTATGTCTCTCCTACTACAGTCTATATCTGATTTACAACGAGTTGCTAATAAATTAGTTATCATCATTGTGGTTCCATGTTCGTAGGTAAGAACGGTTCTATCTTTGAAAGCCCTAAGCCACGTAAAAACTTGCAATTGATAAATTAGAGACGTCTAGTTTAGATTGTTGCTGGGCTAGTGTCATGATATGGTAATGTTGTAAGTTGATGTATAGTCGATACCCTTACAACACACCTAACGTGTAAGTTCCATAAACCTTGGCCTTACACACAAAGGAATGATAGAGATCATACCACGATGCACATGATGGTGATCAAATGCATGGACCATATCATTCCACTTTACACATATGATGTTTGCATCTTATATTGCTAGTTTGGCGTTTTAGTAGCATTTTAAGATGATCCCTCATTTAGATATCAAGACAAAAATGCGTTCTCTCTTAAGTACGCACCGTTTATGTTTCGCCGCTTCAAGACATCACGTGACGACTTGAATCCATGATCATATTTTGGGTGTAAGACAGTTTTACACACGCGAATACTAAGGTTCTTACTTGGCGAGCCTAGCATGTACAGACATGGCCTCGGAACACAGACCGAAAGGTTAAGCGTGAGTCATATAGTTGATGTGATGCCCAAATTGATGCTCGCCTTTGAAGCTACACCGACTTACATGATGATCGGACTTGGTGTAGTGAATTTGGTTCATGTAATCACCAAAAAGGCACGAGAGATGTTGTTTTTGAGTGGGAGTTCATTCTAATTTGGATTACTCGAACCAAATTTGTCATAAACTAAATCAAAGTGAATTTGCATAATTGGTTGTAGTCATTGGCATCTGTTTACGACCTTATGCTTAGTTTTAATAGATATAACAGAACTATAGAATTATGGATATTTACTTTATGAACTGGTACGTATTGTTTTGAATATCAGTTTAAAGTTTAGAAGTCCTATTGCAAACTTTCAGCAAACTCTATTTACTCCATAAATTTTAATAAGTAGTGTTAAATCAAGAGTAAGAATTCCAATGTTAGTATCTAAAGTATCATGTTTGCCTCCATGATTATTGATATTCAAAAGTTGTTTTAATATCAAGATTATCTAGGAGCTGAAAAATTGTTTCAGAAACCATCATGTGTGTAAGATATTATGATATCTGAAACAATGTTTGGTTGCATTATGATAGAGTATAATTTAGCAAAATATATGTTCTCATATTGTATGAGAATTTGTGAAGGATGGAGATGCTAGGCATCCGGATCTCCCAAAAAGGTTTTTGGAACTAACATTATACTCGCGATTCTTCCTTATAGGCTGTAGTAGCTTGATCATGAAAGTTGTCATGATAAGGATGAATAGAAGATGTAAGTAAAATGTTTACTACACTAATAGATTACTAAAGAATGGATTTTTGAAAGAACACCAAACATTTGATGATTATGATCCACCTCAAAGCGCAAGTCCAAAGGTATTAGTATTTGACTATATACACTTTGTACTGTGTGTCATGTGAATGACACCACTATTGATGTTGATAGGTTCTTTTAAAATAAAAGGAATTGCTGAAAGAGAATCTATAAAATATGTGGCAGAAAAGAAAAAGGTTGGAGATGTCCAACTTAGGTATATAGAAGATATACATGTTATGGCCGTATTCCTTGCTTGTTAAACAATGTGGTTCTTCGGTATTGGATACCGAATTGGTTGGTGTGAAGTATCTTACAGAATAACACAATTCATGAACTGCATCAGCCTAAGTAACTAGCAAGAGAATAAGTGATGATGTTCATCAAAAACAAATAAAGTGTTATTGTGTTTTTCGTTGTCGTCAAACCTAGCCTTCAAGATTTGTTTTAATAATTGTTATTTTGTTCCGGTATTACGAGAACAATGGTTGTTCAAATAATTACCGCACTCCATAAAGGATGGATGAACTTTTACAAGTCTAGTTGGAGAAATCACATCCATAAACATTATAGCTAAAATGTCACAAGGCAAATGATTGAAAGATCACTTATGAAGTGACATCGCCGTTTAAATTATATTGGAAAGAGAACATGAAGAAACTACATTTTGATGGATTTTTGGAGTCTTTTGATTTTGATCAATTGACGCTTATGAAACTTTCCTCGAGATAATTGATAGTCCGTCCATAGGCCAAAGAGGAACGGATGATTAATTTATTGGATATTATACATACTGATGTATATAGTCCATTATATGTAGCCATGTGTGGTGGATATTTCGACTTCATATACTTTCTCCGGAAATTTGAGTGAATATATCTATATATTTACTTAATAAGGAAGAAGTATGAAACATTTGAAAATTGTTCATAGACTTTCAAGATGAAGTGAAAAATCATTATAACGAGAAAATAAAGAGTTTATGATTTGATAATAATGAAATATATTTGAGTTACATGTTTGGCAAAACACCTAAGATTTGACGAATTGCTCCATGATTTGTGTTTCCCGATAAACCATAGGAGTATGGCATATTCGAGAGATGAAATCAAACCATGTTTGACATGGTAACATCAAAGGTGTCATTTCTAAAATTGCCACTATGTTTAAAGGACTAAAGCTTTAGAGACTACCGCTTTTACACTGAAAAGAGCACCATCGTGATTCGTTGAAATGACACCATATGAGATATGGTTTGGGATAAAACCCGAATTGTCTTTTCTTAAATTTTGGTATGCTATGCATAAGTAAAATGTTTACAACCAAAGTCGGATAAACACGTCTTTGCAGGTTATCCCAAAGAATTTGTTGGGAATTCCTCCATAACACCGAGGACAAAAGAGTTTGTCGCTTGGAACGTCAAGTTTCTTGAGAAGGATTTTTTCCCGAAAAGTTAAGTGGGAGGACAATACAACTTTGATAAGGTTGTTGAACCTTAGCTATATGTGCTAAGTAGCATAGCGCCAGAAAGTGTCCCAGTCATGGCCACAATGCTCATGGCTCCCATGATTACAAAGGTTGTGATCTCGGAGATTAGAGTTCCTATTGAACCGTGTGGATTAGTAAGAATCAAATAGTAAGATTTGAAACAAGAAGTCGTTATTATTTTGACAATGATAAACTGACTGCATGCAAAGAAGCGATGATGGGCCCTAACTCCATAAAATGACTAGAAGTCATAGAATCTGTGATAGTATCCATACACGAGAAATCAAATTTCTGAACTTGGAAGACCCTCCGGAAAGGTGTGAAGCCTATCGGTCATGTTTGGATATATAAAGAAATAGATATGGATGTTTAACATCTATGAAATAGTAAACATGTCAGAAAGAAGTTTCCGGCAATGTTCAAGGAGTTGACTAAGACAAGATTTGATCTTTCATAGCGATATTTAGTCTTGACAGATTAATGTAGCAACCACTACATATAATTTTGTGTATGGTAGTTGAACAGACAAAACAATGTTCTTCCAATAGAATGGTTACCTAGGACGAGTGCAAGACACGATCCGAAGGGTTTTGTAAATTCAAAGGGTGCTAAAAGGGAATGCAAACTTCAATAGTTGAAGTAAGCATAGCGGAGTTGGAATCTTCACCATGATGAAACTGTTAAAAGAGTTTAAATTCATCGGAGATGATGAAGATGCTTGCATTTGCAAGAAGTTAAGTGGGAGCGCTGAGACATATTTATAATACATTATGTAGAGGACATGGTGTTGATTGGAAATGATGTATCTTTTATTGACACAAGTTAAGAATTTCATTAAAATAGGATTTCGATGAAAGACTTGGGCAAAACCGGAATATTTGTTATCAATATCTATATGGATAGATTGAGGCGCTAATATGGTTAAGCCAGACGTACATATATGTGATATTTAAAGGTTTCAATATGGAAACAACAAGAAAGGTTTTATAGATCCAAACACGACCGATAGGCTTCACGCCTTTCTAGAGGGTCTTCCAAGTTTAGAAACTTGATTTCGCATGTATGGATACTATCACGGATTCTATGACTTCTAGTCATTTTATGGAGTCAGGGCCCATCACCACTTCTTTGCATGCAGTCGATTCATCATTGTCAAAACAATAACGACTTCTGTTTCAAATATTACTATTTGATTCTTACCGACCCACATGGGTCAATAGGACCTCTAATCTCCAAGATCACACCCTTTGTAATCACGGGAGCCATGAGCATTGTGGCCGCCACCGGGACACTTTCCGGCGCTGTGCTACTTAGCACATATATCTAAGGTTCAACAACCTTATCAAAGTTCTATTGTCCTCCCACTTAACTTTTCACGAAAAATTCCTTCTCAAGAAACTTGACGTTCCAAGTGACAAACTCTTTTGTCCCCGGTGTTATGGAGGAATTCCCAACAAATTCTTTGGGATAACCTACAAAGACATGATTATCCGACTTTGGTTGTAAACATTTTACTTATGCATAGCATACAAAAATTTAAGAATAGACAATTCGGGTTTCATCCCAAACCATAACTCATATGGTGTCATTTCAACAGATCACGATGGTGCTCTTTTCAGTGTAAAAGCGGTAGTCTTGAAAGCTTTAATCCTTAAAACACAATGGCAGTTTTATAAATGAAACCTTTGATCTTACCATGTCAAAGAAGGTTTGATTTGATCTCTCGAACATACCATACTCCTGTGGTTTATTGGGAAATGCAAATTCATGGAACAATTCCTGAAATCTTAGGTGTTTTGCTAAACCTGTAACTCAAATATCTTCCTTTATGATCAAATCACAAACTCTTTTATTTTCTTGTTACAATGATTTTTCACTTCATCTTGAAAGTCTTTGAACAATTTTCAAATGTTTCATACTTCTTCCTTATTAAGTAAATATATAGATATTCACTCAATATTTTGGAGAACGCATATGAAGCAAAAAGATCCATCGCATATGGCTACGCATAATGGACTATATACAACAACATGCATAATATCCAATAAGTTAGTTATCCGTTCCTCTTTAGCCTATGGAGGGAGTTTCAATTATCTCGAGGAAAGTTTCACAAGCGTCAATTGATCAATATCAAAGACTCCAAAAATCCATCAACATGGAGTTTCTTCATGTTTACTTTCCAATATAATTCAAACAACGATGTCACTTCATAAGTGATCTTCCAATCATTTGTCTTACAACATTTTAGCAATAATGTTTATGGATGTCATTTCTCCAACTAGACTTGTAAAAGTTCATCCATCCTTTATGGGATACGGTAATTATTTGAACAACCATTGTTCTCGTAATACCGGAACAAAATAACAATTATTAAAACAAATCTTGAAGGCTAGGTTTGACGACAAATAAAACACAATAACACTTTATTTGTTTTCGATGAACATCGTCGATTATTGTCTTGCTAGTTACTTAGGTCGTTGAAGTTCATGAATTGTGTTGTTCTGTATAACACTTCACACCAACCAATTCGGTATCCAATACCTCAAAACCACATTGTTTAACAAGCAAGGAAGACAACCATAACATGTATATCTTCTATATACCTAAGTTGGACATCTCCAACCTTTTCTTTTCTACCAAATATTTTATAGATTCTCTTTCAACAATTCATTTTCTTTTAAAAGAACTATCAACATCAATAGTGCTGTCATTCACATGACACATAGTACAAAGTGTATATAGTCAAATACTAATACCTTTGGACTTGCAGTTTGAAGTGGATCACCATCATCAAATGTTTGGTGTTCTTTAAAAAATCCATTCTTTAGTAATCTATTAGTGTAGTAAACATTTTACCTACATCTTCTATTCATCCTTATCATGACAACTTTCGTGATCAAGCTACTATAGCCTATAAGGAAGAATCACGAGTATAATGTTAGCTCCCAAAACCTTTTTGGGAGATCCGGATGTCTAGCATCTCCATCCTTCACAAATTGTCATACAATATGAGAACATGTATTTTTCTAAATTATACTCTATCATAATGCAACCAAAAATATTGTTTCAGATATCACAATATCTTCCACACATGATGCTTTTTGAAATAATTTTTCAGCTCCTAGATAATCTTGATATTAAAACAACTTTTGAATATCAATAATCATGGAGGCAAACATGATACTTTAGATACTAATATTGGAATTATTACTCTTGATTTAATACTACTTATTAAACTTCCTAGAGTAAATTTATTTTGCTGAAAGTTTGCAATAGGACTTCTAAACTTTAAATTGACATTCAAAACAATATGATACTTGTTCGTAAAGTAAAAATCCAGAATTCTATAGTTCTATTATCTCAATTAAAACTAAGCATAAAGTAGTGAACAGATGCCAATGACTACAACAAATTATGCAAATTCACTTCGATTTAGTTTATGAGTAATCCAAATTAGAAATGAACTCCCACTCAAAAACGACATCCCTCGTGCCTTTTGGTGATTACATGAACCAAATCCACTACACCAAGTCCGATCATCACGTGAGTCGGTGTAGCTTCAAAGGCGAGCATCAGTATGGGCATCACATCAACTATATGACTCATGCTTAACCTTTCGGTCCGTGTTCCGAGGCCATGTCTGTACATGCTAGGCTCGCCAAGGAAGAACCTTAGTACTCCCATGTGTAAAACTATCTTACACCCGTTGTATGAAAGCGTAGAGTCGAGTACACACGATCATCACGTGATGTCTCGAAACACGGTCCACAGGACAGTGCATACTTAAGGAAGAACACATTTTATCTTGAAATTTAAACGAGGGATCATCTTATAATGCTACTAAAACGCTAAACTAGCAATATAAGATGCAAACATCATATGTGTAAAGTGGAATGATATGGTCCATGCATTTGATCACCATCATGTGCATCATGGTATGATCTCTATCATTCCTTTGTGTGTAAGGCCAAGGTCTATGGAACTTACATGTTAGGTGTGTTGTAAGGGTATCAACTATACATCAACTTACAACATTTCCATATCATGACACTAGCCCAACAACGATCTAAACTAGACACCTCTAATTTACGTGGCTCAGGGCTTTTGAAGATAGAACCGGTCTTACCTACGAACATGGAACCACAACGATGATAACTAAGTTATTAGCAACTCGTTGTAAATCAGATATTGACTATGGTAGGAGAGACAGACACCCGCTAGCCACTTATGCAAAACTAGTTGCATGTCAGTCATGGTACCAGTCTCATGTGCGATGACATGTAAAGTTGTTCCGGGCCGCTTCATCCCACTATGCCACCAATATCCAAAATACATAGAAGATACAATAACAAGATCATCATCGCCCATATATAAACATATGTGTACTACCCGTGCAAAGCACCTACGCATAGATCAGGCTCTGATACCACTGTTGGGTTTGCAGCATAGAAAACAAAAAAATTCCTATGATGGGAACTATACGCCAAGATCTATCTACTAGATACAAGCAACGGGTGGATGTACATCCATAGAGAACTTACCCTCGTAGAAAACAAAGCTTTGTTAATGAGATGGAACTCGTGGATGATGTAGTCGTACACTTGTCGATCTCAAGATCGTGATGAAGTCCTTCAGATCCAGCAATTCCAGCATCATTGGGTCCAGCACCGCAAAGCAGCGGTGCATCCGTGATCGCACACATGTCCGGTACCCCGACAACCTCCACCTCCTTGCTCCAGCGATGCAGCGGAAGCAGCAACTCCTTTCGAGATAAAGCCACCGGGAACATGTATCTCGCTAATCCGAGACCATGGGGAATAACTAGAGGGAGAATAGACCCTTCACGAGGAGGTTGGGCAAGAGGAGAGGAGCCATGGGGCTCCTTTTATAGGAGAGGGGGCGCAGCCCCAAGTCCATGGCTGGCCAGCCATGGTGGGTGCCCCCACCTCTCCCTCATTCATGTCGGTGGAGCTTCCACTAAGCCCACTCACATAAATTTCAACACCACTCACTTTGCATTTAATGTCCACCAAATTAAATGCATTTTCACTTTCAATAAAACACTTTTATTTATTTTATTCAGAATTTTGTTAGTTACTTTAATTAACAAACATTCACATAAAACTCCCTGCAACATTTCAATATCACATGCAGAACCAGTTTCAGCAATTTCACCTGAAACAATTCCAGTTTCCATTGAAATGATTCCAGCGATTTCTTAATCTTTATCTGAAACATATTTGCTACTAAATGGTGTTGGTATCCCTTAAGTGTGTCACCCTACGGTTCGCGAATTATGCAGACATGATCGAGACCCCTCTCCGATCAATAATCAGCAGCGAGACCTGGAGATTTCTACTGACTCCCACATATTCAACAATGACTCTTGTGATCGTGTGAACCTTTAACGTCGTAACTAAATCCCTTTGTCTCGCGATATATTACATGTCCGAGATTCGATCATCGGCATCCAAATACCTAGTTTGATCTCGTTACCGACATGCACTCTTTTCTCGTTCCCGTGATATAACATTCTAGTGATCACAACACTTGCTTGCAAGCTATCTTAATGTGATATCACCGAGAGGGCCCAGAGTATATCTATCCGTCATCGGGATTGACAAATTCCACTCTTGATCCATGAGCCTCAATATAACACCTTCGGAGTATCTAAACCGACCTTTATAGTCACCCTTTTATGGTGTGACGTTTGATGTTATCAAGTTACTCTTCCGATGTTAGCAATTAAAATGATCTCATGGTCTAAGGACTAAGATTACTTCGTATGATGTTATAGCAATATAAACATAATGACTTTGATCGTAATGCTATACTTCGGATGAATGTTCATCACATCATTCCACCAATGTTGTGAATTTGTTATTAACAACATCCAATGTCCATGATCAGGAAACCTTGATCATCTTGTTAATCAACAAGCTAGTGTATAAGAGAGGCATAACTAGGAAATTTAGTTTTATTTCACACATGTATTAACGTTTCCAATTAATACAATTATAGCATGCAAAATAAACATTTATCATAAACATGGAATAAGATAATAACCACTTTATTATTGCCTCTCGGGCATATTCCCTTCAATGTGACTGAGCTGGGAGAACCAAAAAACATGACCATTCTATGGCGAAAGGAACACATCGTGCTTTCAAATTAGACACCAAGGCCATCCACTCCTCCGAGCACAACTCCATCTTCGTCGCAGCCTCACCTGTCTCCAGCGCATCAGCCATCTTTGCCGTCGCCGCGACATGCGCCGTCTCCGCCACCGCGTCAGCCGTCTCCAACACGGCCGTCTTTGCCACCGAGTCAGTCGTCTCCAGCACGGCCGTCTTCGCCGCCGCGTCAGCCATCTCTAGCATGGCTGACATGGGTATACCCTACAGGTACTCGAGCTTGGTATATACGGCCTGAATACATGGAGGCCCATGGTGTCGCTAGGGCCCAAATGAAGAACTCGAGTAACCTACGGACTCTCGATTGCTTGAAGAACAAGAAGAAGCTAAAGATAGAAAGTTTAAAGGGAAAAACCCTAACCTGTAACCGACTAGACCTGCTACCCGAGACCTAGCCTATCTATATAAAGGCTAGGAGGGGGCGGCGAGAAGGACACACGCATCCCCAGGTTTCCACAACCCTCGCTAGATTGCATCTGCGCACCATTGTAATCCTCGATTCCTTTGATAATTCCACGAGCAGACTAGCAGGAGTAGGGACTTCTACGAGGCCTAAACCTGGGTAAATCTTCGAGTCCCCTGTGTGCTTGTTTGCTAGCCGATAAATGTCTACAGCGCTCCCTCCTTCTCCAAAACCCAAGTCCATAACAATGGGCATTGACGAGTTAAACCCTCGTCAATTGGCGTCGTCTGTGGGAATTGGGAGTGCTGATGTTGCGGCTTCTTCGGCCCCATCAACTGTGATCTACAACTCTGCAACAGTGGAGATTCGCCAAATCTTCGGCGCGTTCGACTTCACTGTCCACACGCCGGCCACTCGCCCGGCTTTCGAGTCCGTGGGCGATGGAGTCAGCCTGGCAATAGGGAGTTTCCGCTTCCAAGTTGGTCAGATGGGCACGCTTCGCATGCCTGACCAGCCGACGGTGCCGTCGATTGCCCCAGCATCATGGTTCCCTCCATCGATCGGCTACCTCAATGAGCTCAACGCCCCGACAACAGTCGAGAACACGGTCATCGATAGCAGTCACGACTCCGATCTGAGCGATCTAGCCACTGAAGATGGAGCCTACGGCTCCGGATCTGAGAGTTGTGGAAGCAGCAGCTTCCCCAATCACTTCATGTGCACCGTGATCAACACAGGCGACACCTCCGCCAACCACGACATCACGGGCAATCACGGTAACGGAACCGACCCGCCTAACGGCGACAACGGTGGCAATGGCGGCAACGGCGGCAACAGTGGCAATCGCACCCCCGTCGACAATGGAGGAGCATTCGAACCTCCAACCATAATAAACGAGCAAACCGGCGAACGCGTCATGATCAGGCTCAACGAGCAAGAATGGGCTCGCTGCCGCGAGGCCCTATGAGGCACTCCTCTACCCTTCGGATCTCCACAAGAACTGCTAATGGGCTACCGCTGGCTCCTGAAGGAAGAATTCAAGTGCCAAGTACAAACAATCGCGCAACTCGAGGCATGCAAAAAAGCAGCAGACGAGTCGAGCCTTCGTCGTGTTGGGCTCTTCTCCCACGGAGGATCCTCCTCAAAAGGCAACGAGTACATCGCCAAAAAGAGGCAATCTCGGATGGCCCATCTCACCGAGCAAGAATGCATAGAAGCTGCAAAGGTCCTCGACTTCAGCTCTATGACAGTCGATACATGGGGCAATGTGGTCCCCAAGACGCCGCAGGCTGCGGTGACAGCGGCCACCATGTACCTCCTCAACAACTAGCCGCCAGCTGGAGATCCCCGAGCCGCCATGTACCGATCTACGATCGCAGGCCTGGGATTAATCGAGGACGCCCTCGACAAGGAGCCAACGCCGGAGCCGAAGAAAGGCAAAGCGCTACTCCTCGCCCTCATCCAGTGACGACAGTCACGACCTATCTCGACGTCGCCGCTCACGACGACACGACCACGACTACGACGCACGTGATGACATCACGCAGCGCAAGATCGACAAATCAAGTGCAGGACGTGCTCGGTCGACTGACTCGGAAGAGGAAGATGTGGAGCTCTGCGGTGCCAGATGCTTCAGCAGGTCCATCAGGCAGAAGCGAATGCCCAAGGGGTTCAAACTCCCGTCGGAGAACCCGAAGTTTGACAGTCTACAGGACCCAAAGATCTAGCTGGAGGACCACATCTCCTCCGTCAGGCTCCATGGGGGCAGTCGAAGCACGGCCATGCAATGCTTATAGCTACAGCTGCAAGGCGCCGCCCGAGCATGGATCAACAACCTCCCACGCGGATCCATTCGCAGTTGGGATGAGCTGGTTTACAGCTTCGTGCGCAACTTCAAGGGCACGTACAAGCGGCCTGCATCAATCGAAGAGCAGAGATGCTGCCAGCAAAGATCAGGCGAATCGCTGCGCTCCTACATCCAAAGGTGGTCCATCATCAAGAACTCCGTAGAAAACATCTCGGAGGATCGCCCGATTGACGCATTCAACGGCGGCGTCCGCCGAATAGAACTTAGGGAGGAGCTGGGCCGCTCGAAGCCCAAGACCACTGACCACCTGATGGAAATCGCGAATCGATGGGCTGATGGAGAAGCCTCGATGAAAAACCGCGTCCACTCCAACGAGGAGGCAGAACTCGAGCGCAGACGCGACCGTCGAGGCAAATGCCGTATGCGCATCTACGATGACCACGATGACGTCAACATGGTCGCAGCTGGCTACGCCGATAAACGCGACGATAACCGCAACAGCGGATACCGCCGCGGTGGATACCGTGACTCCGGGAAAACCACGCAAGTGTGGCAACGCCGCAACCATGATGAAGCACCCGCGATATCCATCGAAGAAAAACTGTCCGGGCCATGCACGGTGCACTTCTACATCGACAAGCATGATGGAAAGAAGAAGTCCAGCCACCTCCTCAAGGACTGCCGCGAATTCCTCAAATTACTTGAGGGATTGGTTCGGATGAATCGCAATGCAGTCGAAAGAGGCTACGGAGCGGCTCTAGGCGCCGTGGCACATGGCGCTCCGCCACCACCACCCGGAATGCCCCCAAACGCAGCTGCGCCGGACCAGCACCAGAGAGGTGAACCCTACCCACGAGCCATGGGCACTATGATGATCCAAAAAGGACGCCCCTCCAATCGGTGCAGAAGGCCATCACTCGTCAAGTCAACTTGGCCACACACTCGCCACTATCTACCACCGAGTACCTCAGCGGAAGCGAGTCCTGCATCACCTTAGACAAACGTGATCATCCACCTCAACTACCTTGTCTAGGCCACTGTCCCCTCCTACTCGAGGCACAAATCGGAGGCTTCGATACGAGCCGCGTCTTCATGGACGGTGGAAGCGGCATCAACCTTATATTCGCGAGTAACTTGCGAGCCATGAGGATCCGTCTGACTTGCCTAGAGGCCTCGGATACAACATTCCACGGCATCGTCCCAGGAAAAGGCGTATACCCCTGGGAAAAATCAACTCGACGTCATCTTTGGCACGCCGAGAAACTTTCGGCGCGAATGCATCGACTTTGAGGTCGTCAACTGGCCCTCAGAGTACCACTGCATCCTCGGACGCGTCGCGTTCGCGATGTTCATGGCAGTGCCACACTACGCCTACCTGCAGATGAAAATGCCAGGTCCCAATGGTGTGATCACAGTCAACAGGAACTTCAAGAGATCTGACAGTTGCGACAGGGTATTCAACAGAATTTCCCAGTCCTTCGGCATGCTGGAAGAACTCGCGAGACTAAAGGAGTCAACAGACAACAGTCTGCCTCCGCTAAGCCCGCCAAGCTCGCCTGATCTATCTTTTGACTCATCAGTGCACACAAAGAAAGTACAGGTCCACCCATCGGATCTCGCCAAAACGGCCCTCATCGCCAACAACTTGAGTCCTGCATAGGAACTCGCGCTCGTCGAATTCCTCCGTGAGCACTGGGAAATCTTCGCCTGGTGTCCTGCGGACATGCCAGGAGTTCCTAGGGAATTCGCCGAGCACGCACTCAACGTCAACCCCGACGCAAGGCCAGTCAAGCAAACAATCCGGCGATTATCTGAGCCACGGGCGCAGGCAGTTGGAATGGAGATAAATAGACTCCTCGACGCCAAATTCATACGCGAGATCAAGGAAAGCACTTGGCTCGCCAACACGGTACTGGTACCAAAAAAGGACATGGATATCCTGCGAATATGTGTGGACTTCACCTCTCTGAATAAGCACTGCCCAAAGGATCACTTCCCATTGCCGCGCATCGACCAGATCATCGACTCCACCGCGGGATGCGAGCGCCTCTGCTTCCTCGACGCCTACTTAGGCTATAATCAGATTCGAAAGAAGGAGGAAGATCAAGAGAAAACGGCGTTTACAACGCCCTTTGGCATGTTCTGCTACAACACAATGCCCTTCGGGATAAAGAACGCGGGAGCCACCTACCAGCGGTGTATGCAGGCTTGCCTCAAGGAACAACTTGGTCGCAACATTCAAGTCTATGTCGACGACATAGTAATCAAGACCAAGGAGGAAGCCTCCCTAATTGACGATTTGCGCGAAACCTTCGCCAACCTCGACCGCTACCAGATCAAGCTCAATCTGGACAAATGCGCCTTTGGCGTGCCATCTGGGCAACTACTCGGGTACCTCATCTCCGCGAGAGGAATCGAGGCAAACCCGAAGAAAATAAAAGCCATACTGGCCATGGAGAAGCCAAAAAACATAAGGGGTGTTCAGCAACTGGCTGGGCGAATCGCGGCCCTCAGTCGATTCATCAGTCGAATGGGCGAAAAGGCACTGCCCTTCTACCAACTCCTTCGCAAAGCTAAAAAGTTTGAATGGACCAACGAAGCGCAGGAAGCATTCGAAGACCTCAAGCGCCTGCTATCCACCTCGCCAGTACTAGCGACCCCACGAGAAAGGGAACCACTGTTGCTATATATCTCCGCCACAAACTAGGTGGTCAGCACAGTGCTCGTCATCGAGCAAGCCGAGGAAAACAAGGTCCATGGGGTACAACGCCCAGTATACTACCTCAGTGAGGTCCTCACGCCAACAAAACAACGGTACCCGCACTACCAGAAGCTAGCGTACGGCGTCTTCATGACCGCCCGGCGACTGCGCAATTACTTCCAGGAACACCCAATCGTGGTGGTTAACGACGCCCCGTTGGGACACATCCTCAACAACCCCGACACCACGAGACGCGTCGCGCTTTGGGGAATAGAATTGGCTCCACGAGACATTACATACGAAAAGCGCAACGCAATCAAGTCGCAAGTTCTTCCTGCCTTCCTCGTGCACTAGATGGAGAACTAGCTCCCTGACAAACCAGATATGTCCTACCTCTAGACAATGCACTTCGATGGGTCCAACAACGAGGCAGGTGCAGGTGTCATACTGACATCACCTCAAGGGGACAAGCTGAAGTACATCCTATGAATGCAGTTCACTGCCTCCAACAACGAGACTGAATACGAGGCCCTGCTACACGGGATGAGGATGGCAAAAGCCTGCGGCGCCAAGAGACTCATTATTTACGGCGACTCCAAGTTGGTCGTCAACCAAACAATGCATGAGTGTGACGCATTGAACGACAACATGATCGCCTACCGTGACCTCTACGACACACTCGAGGGGGACTTTGACGGCTGCGAGCTGCGACACGTAGGTCGCGAAAGCAATGAAGAGGCGGACGCACTCGCCAACATAGGCTCTACATGCGCCCCCATACCACCTGGGGTATTTCTCGAGCGTATCTGCTAACGCTCCATCAAGCCAAAGGCAGCAGAGAAGAAAACAAGCGCAACAACGTACTCGGGGGTTACGCCACCCAATGAGCCAATGGCACTCGCCGACCTGGAGCTAGATACAGGACTCGAAGGACCAATGAGCGTCATGATGATCGAATCATCCTGGACTCAGCCATACATCACGTACCTCCTCAGCAAAAGGCTACCGGACGACCCAACCGATGCACGGCACATCGTGCGGCGATCCAAAGCATTCATTGTTATCGACGGCGAACTATACAAGCGCAGCATCACAGGAGTACTTCAACGATGTGTCTACAAGGCTGATGGAAGAGCTGTTCTCCACGACATCCATGAGGGAACCTGCCGGCACCATGCTGGCAGTCGCGCCTTCGTGGCCAAAGCTCTACGAGCTGGGTTCTACTGGCCTACGGCCATGCGCGACACCAAGGACATCGTCCAGAAATGTAATGCGTGCCAAAGATTCACGAACAAGCCGCACGCACCTGGCGTAGAGCTCTGGCCAATTCCATTGGCCTGGCCCTTCGCGCAATGGGGACTCGACATGGTCGGCAAACTCCCTAAGTCCTCACGAGGAGGCTACGTCTACCTCCTGGTAGCAGTCGACAAATTCACCAAGTGGATAGAGGCCATGCCAGTGACCAATCAATCAGGGCACAGCGCAGTCAAGTTCTTTGAGTCCATCGTCTTCCACTTCGGAGTGCCACACAGCATCATCACGGACAATGGAACGAACTTCACATCCAAGGAGTTCCAAGAATTCTGTGAGAATCTGGGCATCAACATCAGCTATGCCTCGGTGGCGCATCCACAGACCAACGGTCAGGTCGAAAAAGCAAACGGGCTCGTTTGCGGCGGCATCAAGAAGCGACTCCTCCGGCCACTCGAACAAGCCGCGGGTTGCTGGCCTGACGAACTACAATCAGTACTTTCGAGCCTACGTACAACTCCAAACAGCTATACAGGCTACACCCCGTTCTTCATGGTGCACAGGGCCAAAGCGGTGCTACCCGCTGAGGTACGGTACAAGGCCCCGCGCGTGGTCGCTTACAGCGAACAAGAGTCATCCCTCGCACTCGAGGACTCTGTCGACCTCCTTGACGAGGCAAGGGAAATTGCCGCAGAAAGATCAACGATCTACCGGTAGAACCTGCGCAACTACCACAGTAGGAGGCTACGCCCCAGATCCTTCGTCGAAGGTGACATGGTCCTGCGACTGAAGCAGCAAGGACATCGCAAGCTCGAGCCCCCCTGGGAGGGACCATATGTGATTACAGAAGTAATCCCAGGTGGCGCCTACCGCCTTCAAGATTTAGAGACAGGAGTCGCATACTCCAACCCCTGGAACGTCGCGCAGCTGCGACGCTTCTACCCTTAGTCGTTTTTTCTTTTACATCACAAATAAGGCACTCAGCCAAGGCTACTTAGCCACACCTTGTACTTCATACTGTCTCACGAATAAATAAAGCTAAGTGCCCCAAAACTATGTGATATCCTTTATTTTTCCGCAACTTATCGACTCGGGGGCTGCGCCATCCTTTACACATCTGTTCTACGAACTAAAACGCGATATCCTGAGTAGCTGGCATATCAATCGAAACCCTTGACACAACATCAACCCAGTTGCAACGCACCTGACAGGTTGACAAGGGACTGAGATAAGAGCATGCCCAGGATAACGAAAAGGAATCGCATAGTGCAACGCACTTACACGCTAACAAGCTCTTTATACATAATCGATAGTCAATTCTACACAACATTTATACGAACTTTACAACATTGGTACACTTATCTGCAGGGTACAAACTAAAGCCACTACTGCAACAAAAGAACGTTGGTCTTCTCCTCGAAGAACTCAACGATCTCCTCCGCCGAGCGATCCACTGCCTGATAATGCGGCACCATATTACAAGCAGAACCTGCTAGTGGCGCAGGTGGCCTAGCCGCAATTGCCACAACGTCCATGTCAGGCCTATGAAATCACACCAGCGATAGAGCGGCCTTGGCACCAGCCACCAACTGTTGCCTTACACACTCGCGAACCGCGGCCAAGTCTTGGAACTTGGTGAGGAGGGCCATCAGGATCGATGGAGCAACATCCAGCAGAAACATCATCCGATAAATGTTCTTCAAGCATGACTGCGACTTCTTCAGAAAGTACAGCACTCGCGACGCACGATCCTGCATGGTTGCCAGTGCAATCGCACGATCATGATCTACCCAGAAGTATGCACTCTCTTGAAGTTGCTCCTGGGTCAGATCATGCATGCGAATGGCAATTCTATCCTTCTCATCCTGCAGATGACGCGCGCTGACAACTATACAAAGCAACAACAGAAGCATAAGGACAGCACACCATCGCAAGTGACTGCAAGGAAAAGATAAGAGCAGACAAACTAACACTTGAATTGGTCGCCCAGCTGCGTCACCTCCTTTGACTTCCACACATCCGCGTTACCGTGGAGCGCGGGTAATTCATGCTCCAACTGCTTCACACGGTCACGCAGTCGCGAAAGCAGCGACAGTTCATCCACCCTGGAGCGCGGTAGCGCCAAAGTATCATCAAGGGGCGGCGAGTCCTGAGGTTCCCTCAAAGGATCACTTGATGTACCCTACCACAAGCCAAGCAAGAAGCGAATAAGAAGATCAAATCGACACACAGACAAAAGATTCGAGTGCATTCAAGATTGGAAAAAGTATCAGCAGATACACCCGCCAAAGGCATGTTCTAGACAAAAGGCATAAACTAATCAACTATTACAAAACTACTGAGGAGCGATTGGCTTCTTCGACTTCGACGGCTTCGAGGGCTTCATCGAGTCCGTGGCAGTGTCAGATGCCACTGACTTTCCTCCAGCCCCTTATGCTGCAGCCTTCGCCGCCTTCTTGGCTCACTGCAGCTCCTCAGAGTACTTCGCAACCGTGTTAATCAGCTGCGGCCCATATTTGCCACAGGTAGTCGGGAAGGGAGCAAAGACTACCTGCTGGACGTCTGCGCTAATGGGCATTGCCTTCAAAACCGCTGCAGGATCAACCTCGACCCCGTGGGCCTGCACCATGGCGAGTGACATTGACGCGCCAGCCGCACGGAGTGAGTTCTTGAAGCTTGTAGGAACACCCCCGGCGAGAGACTCCACCAGCTTGTTCACGTTCTTGATTAGCTCGGCCTTGGGCATCAACTCCTCGCGGAGGCGGCCGAGAACGCCCTTGGCCTTGGAGAGCATATCCTGAACAGCGGCGCTGCGGTCTTCGACTACTGAAAGCGCACACGCCAGGGCATCATCGCGACGGAGGGCCTGAGGGTCGAAGCTCAAACCACCAGCATCTGCACATAAACCCATACATAGACAAAACATCAGCGCCAATGGCAAAAATCAAACAGAAAAGGATAACGGTATCCAAGCACAGTACCTGAGAGGGCGTTGGCAATCGAGAAAAGCTATTCTTCGAACAACTTCTCCCGGGCTACGATGGAAGCACACAAATCCTCTTCGCGCCTCTGTGCCTCGTCGCGCGCCGCGATTGCCTCATCACGGCCCTTCACAGCCGCGGCAAGTTTCTTCTCCATGGTGGCGGCGTTGCGCAAAAGGGCATTATGCTCAGCTACAAAGACAAAAAGGGATGGACTATCAGTCGACTACACAAAAACGACGCAGAAAAAGAGAGAAGTAACGGGAACTTACTTTCTACCACGCGATGGTGCGTTTCCAGCATTGCATGCTGGCGGCCCATCGCAAGCACCGCTCCGCCAAGTGAGCAGCTTCTTTCACAAGGAGCTATGGCAAAAAGAAAAACAACAAAGGATAAGCAGAAGCCATCGATAACATTGACTGCAACAACAAAAAGAAGAAATCCTACACTTACATGATCCTCCAATGACTCCGAAGTCGATTGGTGTGCAGTCATCCGGTCAACCATTCAATGCTCCCCTTCATGAGGAGAGCTAGAAGAGTTGTGCCTGGAGTGGGCCACCGATGGAGGAGAAGGAGAGCGCTCGACCTCCTTCTTGGCCCTGGAGGTCACGACTCCCGATTCTTTCAAAAATTGGACGTTGCCAGAAGATGACGACGCCTGCTGACTGCAAGACAAAATCAACATCAAGAAAAGGCAAATCCATAGACGAACCAAAAAAGGGCAAATCCAGAGAAGAGCAAACAAACTAGAAAACTTACAAATCAAACTTGTCAAAGTCAAAAGTGGGCTCCCCCGACTCTCATGAGAACTCCTTGGGCAGTCGCATCTTCTTGTGAGAAGATGGTGCCACGGCGCTCACGGGAATGGCAGGGATTGGCGACTCCACAACAACGCCTGCACCTTCCGGAGTCGAAGGAGATGACGCATCGGAATCCTTGCTGCGCGAACACTTGCGAGTATCCGGACTACCCGACTCGGGGGCTTCCTCCTCCACATCAGATAGTACGGTCGACTCCGACTCGTCCTCTTGCAAGGAATCGCAAGGGATAACCCCCTCAGGAAGAGGGGGCATACAAGGTGACACCGCCCAATCCTGCATACAGACAACAAATAAATAGCAAATAAGCAATCAACAAACTAAGCTACTACGTAGCACAATTGTACCAGGAGGAGGGTTAGAAGTGTCGAACGGAGGAACGACTGGCTCACTAGGGAGCACATCCTTGACGGTGTACGTGGTCACTAGTCGAACCCTTTTATCTATCTCACTCGCGGACATGCCATCAGCAGACACGCGAGTGGCATCGTCAGCACCAGCCCACTGAAACATGGGATGGACTCTGGCCTGCAGGGGCTGGACGCGACAGCGCAGCCACGTGCGAATGAGTGCGCAGCCTCCTTCCTCTTTACATATGCGATTCACGAGGTCGCAGACGCGCTCGTACAGCACCTCTGTCTCCGCGGACTCGCCAGGCATGACTACATTCTTCCAGGAGCGCCTCCTCTTGCATGGCGTCGAGGGGTCGAAGGGGGCGAGTCCGAAGTGGTCTCCGTCGGCCTTCTGGTCGCGAACGTAGAACCACTTGTCCCTCCACCCTTGGACGGACTTCATAAGCTTGATGTCGAAATAGGTGGCCGATGGATCGACGTGGATTCCCCAGCCGCTTACATCGTAGACCAAGGAGACAGACGCCGATTGGCGCTTCAACTTGAAGAGGCGCTTGAAGAGGCCGAAGTGCGGCTCGATTCCGAGCCAGCACTCGCAGAGGGTGATGAAGCAAGAGATGTGGAGGATAGAGTTCGGGGACAGCTGATGGAGCTGGAGCCCGTAAAAACAAAGGAGGCCCCTGAAGAAGGGATGCAGGGGCAACGAGAGGCCACGAATGATGAACGCCAAGAACATCACTCGACAACCAGCGGGAGGAGAGGGGATTATCTCACCGCCGGGGACGCGTGCGTCGACGACTGTGGCGGACAGCACTCCGTCTTGGTGAAGAAGACGAAGATCAGAGGACTTGATGATGGAGGGACGCCACGCGCTACTCGTGATGCGGGTGCCCATGCCCTTCTTCTGCCCACCGGCGGCGGTGCTGGAACCCGCAGCGGCGGAGCCGCCCTTCTTCTTCACCGCAACAGCGGTAGCCGCGGAATCGGCCGCATCACCTCCCTTCTTCTTCCCCATTGCGCGGTGGCGATGTGACCGGAGAAAGTATCTGGGAAATGTGCGGAGCTGGTCTAGCGCCGCGGAGGAAAAGAGAGCAGAGAAAGCAGGGGAGCAGCGGCAATGGCGATGAAAGCAAACGATGAGCGAAAGCAGATGTGGATTTTACCGTCGCAACACCACTACTTAACCCATGGAAGATGCAATCCAACGGATCAGAAAAACCCTACTGGACCCGTGGCGATCATCATGCTAGACACATGGAGGAGCTGAAACACGAACCGTCCCCCCACTACTCCCATTACGTGCCGAAATCGAGGAAGCGTGGTTAAAATAAAGATTACGCGTGCCCAGTCAAATCCGAATCAAATAGTGGGGCCCACCGCTCGTCATGTCCCATCAAACTCGCTCACGCGGGCAACTGAGGTCATGAAATCTTCAGCACTGACGTCATCAAAAGCTATGCAGTAGCAGACTTCGACTACTTTAGTTCTTGCTCGAGTCTTCGACTCCACCAAGCAGTCGGGGGCTACTCCCATAGGGAGCGCTGGTCGCGCACCCTACGATTTTTCTTTCTTCTTATTTTTCAGGAACATGGACGATCAAAGCAAACCCAACCACTCGAAGCATGGCTCGACTATGGACATGGGTTACTCCCATAGAGCGCGCTGGAAGCAAATTCGACTGAAACAAGCAAACAAAAGACGACAGCAGTCGCAAAAGTTATTTAGTCCCTGCCTGAGTCTTCGACTCCACCAGGCACTTGGGGGCTACTCCCATAGGGAGCGCTGGTCGCGCACCCTATGATTATTTGTACAAAGTCTTGTGTGTTGATAACATTCACACTCGAAGCTTATGGCGACACCGCCTCATAATTTTTCCCTACAAAGAGACCGCGTCTCCTGGGCCACCCGAATCATCTCCGCGATGATAAAATTCGGATGTCGCGCTTGCAGCGTGAAGGTAAGACCTGAATAAGGCCTGGCAATGCATTAAGCTGTGCACTACCAGAAATATGTCCGTGCCTGCAGGTACGATGAATATGCCATGACGGACGCGTTGAGTGCTGACACCCACATACTAGAATTCGACTCCTGTAAGACCTCCGCGGGTTGAGTCGAATTACACCAGTATTTTTCTGGATTCGAGTCCGGGGACTCGAGTTCTAGTAGATGGCATTGTTTTACCGTAAGGAAGGTAACTAATACCGATACATCGGTTAAATTAGGCACGCACATCGACAACCCCTATGACACAAAACAGAGCAGTCGAAAAATATACTCACTCATGCACTCGAAAGACTTCATAAAGTCTCCAGTCGAATCTGCGATTCCACTGGACACTCGGGAGCTACTGACATGGGTATACCCTACAGGTACTCGAGCTTGGTATATATGGCCTGAATACATGGAGGCCCACAGTGTCGCCAAGGCCCAACTGAATAACTCGAGTAACCTACGGACTCTCGATTGCTTGAAGAACAAGAAGAAGCTAAAGATAGAAAGTTTAAAGGGAAAAACCCTAACATATAACCGACTCGACCTGCTACCCTAGACCTAGCCTATCTATATAAAGGCTAGGAGGGGGCGGCGAGAAGGACACACGCATCCTCAGTTTTCCACAACCCTCGCCAGATTGCATCTGCGCACCATTGTAATCCTCGATTCCTTTGATAATTCCATGAGCAGACAAGCAGGAGTAGGGACCTCTACGAGGCCTGAACCTGGGTAAATCTTCGAGTCCCCTGTGTGCTTGTTTGCTAGCCGATAGATGTCTCCGGCGCTCCCTCCTTCTCAAAAACCCAAGTCCATAACAATGGGCATTGACGAGTTAAACCCTCGTCAACGGCCGTCTTCACCGTTGCGTCAACTGTCTCGGCACCTCCCAAAAGTACAAAAGGGCCAGGGCCAAAAGCGAAAGAGTAACCGATCACCGAAGCGTCTACCACAGCCCCTCCCAAAACTACCAAAGGTTGCTCCCAAGAGAGCTTACGACTATACTGAAGAGGAGAATGCGGTGATCGCAAAGGCCCAAACGCAATAGTGGTTTGATAGCCTCAAGCGGCCAAAAGAGCCATAGTTCCCCATCACTAAAGAAGAAAAAGGCAAAGTGCAAAAAATGTTGAAGACCCTTCATCAACCCGAGCCAAGGCTATCATCAGACTATGACTGCTCTATTCTGAAGTCACATCAGTCAATGGTGCGGTCGAAGAGCACTAGTGCAAGCAGGAATTCATTTCCCCAGCTCGGTTTACAGAAAAACAAGGAATGTCCCCCGCTCAAAGTGATTTCTGATACCATGGTGGAGTCGAGCAAAGCTGCGAACGAGCAGTATGATCTAGAAATTGTTGCACTGTATGGAGAAGCGGCCACTGCTCAAGGTATGACTATTGCTTAGTACTTAGACCAGTTAGATTTCCCCGTGTCTGAGGAAGCATACAAATAGGAGTATGGGAAACCTCTCGTCATACCTGAGGACGTCAAGTATCTACCAACAAAAATGCGAAGATTGCATGATTGGTACATTAAAGCCACAAAGAAAGGGGCAAACTGGATAGTGATCGGAGTTCGAAACGAGCATTACAGGTATGGAGATGCCTACATACCGACTGAATTTCCTGAACTACTTCAATTTTTCAATCAAGATGCCCTTGACAAATCAAGATGCCTAGATACCGACTGAATTTTTCTGAACTACTTCAATTTTTCAAACTGGGCAGCGCTTGGAAACGATTCACCAACAAGGCTAAGGGTGGCTGGAAAGAGAAGCTTACATTTAAACCACAAAATGTAAGTACTACTAGCTAGATCCGCGCATCTCTTTGATTCTAGTTTCGATACCATTATCATGCTTAATTATTAGTATTTTGATTGAACTTTATTCTCGTAAAGTGTTTGATGTAGCCAGATGGAAATAACTTATGTGAATACTATGTCTGCGAGTTCATTCGTCAGACGACCTGTGAGAAGGGCGGAAACTTAGAACAACTTCAAGTATGTAAACAATATTCAGAAATTTGTTTTATTACCATCAATTGTGTTTAGTTTCATTCATATATGTTGACTCATTCTTTTAAATTAGATCTTGCGGGACAATCTTCTACCAAAGGATCGCATACAAGCAATCCAAGAGGAAATTGCGGGATTCTTAGATGCAGAGGTCCTAGATTCAAAAGGAGAATACTATCGGAAGATTATGATAATGTAATAGGGATCATAAAAGACTTTATATTGTATATATGCATAAATGTAATATATTCGATACTTGCTGTGCAATATAATCGGGAGATGTGTTGTAATATAATGGTTCCCTTAAGGTAGATGACACTTACCCCAGCACTATGTTGTGAGTAATGCTCGTCCTCATAGTAGATGGTCGAGGTTGATGTTACCGAAAGTGGATTCGCATGGAGGCATGGTGCGGATCTGAGGGACATAATTGATGTCCCTAAGATCCGCACCATGCCTCCATGCGAATCCACTTTCGGTAACATCAACCTCGTATGTCCCTCAAATCCGCACCATGCCTCCATGCGAATCCACTTTCGGTAACATCAACCTCGCACCATCTACTATGAGGACGAGCATTCCTCACAACATAGTGCTGGGGTAAGTGTCACAAAATAAATGCTGCCCAAAACACAAAAAGGAAATAGATAAAAGGGAAACAAAAAAAATGAAAAATATACAAAAAAATCTCTGCCGCGGCAGAGACGCATTGATCCCGGTTCGTATTACAAACCGGGACAAATGCCCTCCCCCCCGCGACAGCCAGCGGCCACATGGACCGCATTTTTGTCCTGGTTCACAGCTCAACCGGGACTAAAGGGTTGGGGCTTTAGTCCCAATTGTCCCGTCCCGGTTGGGCAACCAGGACTAAAGCCCCTTACAAACTGGGACAAAAGGCCTGTTTCTACTAGTGTGACATCAAGATTCGGAATGCCTCATCGTATGCTGGTTCATATATCATAGTATATTCTCCTTTTGTACAGTGTAAATACGTATATTGCTAGTCTAATTACATGTGTGCATGCACCAAAATCATTATATTTAAGTAATACCTTTAAAAGCATACACTGAATAAATCGTTTCTTAACTTGCACCACTTTTAAGAATGTAGGAAAAAAATCAATATTCACGATGCCAAATGTATATATTATAGAGATTCTAATACCACAAGTAATATTATATTTTAGGTCTTAATAGTTTTTATTGATAATTAGTTAGAATTTATAAATTTTGACTTTAACTGAACACAAAACGCGAGTTAATTTAGGACAGACGTACTAATAGTTAGATGTCGGTGCGTCCATGTTGTACTAGTACTAAAATAGTAGAATGTGTCGACACTTGTTATAGTAAGTATGTGGATGGCTGGATGCCCACGCGACGCCTTTTAGCGTATGTTTGATCATTTCGTTCCGAACTTACAAATTTAAACGCGTATAGATACATGCGTTTAAAAAATATTGAAAATGAGAAGAGTACCACTAATAAAACATCTTATAATTACAAAAGTCAAATATTGAAAATCATGCAATCTCAAAATCCCTCCACCTTCTAGGCATATAAGTATTTAATTTTAGGAGAAGAGACAATCAGAGGATTAGTGAGAGCCAAATTAGACCCAGTCAAAGAAAGTATAGAGCCTAGAGATTTGCTATATATGCCCTCTAAACCGAAACAGAGGGGACTCCCTCTGTTCGGAAATATAAGACATTTTAGCTTTGTGAAATAAATGAATCTAGACGCATTTTAGTATATATGTTCACTCCAAACCTCTACGAACATATACACTAAAAAACGTCTAAAAATATTTGATTCACAAACCTAAAATATCTTATATTTCTGAATAGTCGTCAATGCATATTGTTTTGAAAATTACAGAAGAATCTTTTAATGGCCTCATGTGCCAGGGGCAGAAGCTTTAATGGCCTCATGTGCCAGGGGCAGAAGCTTTTTTCGCATGAAGGACGTGCACGGTGGATCTCGATCCATTAATAGATCAAACACCATGTTACTCCTTCCGACTTATATTTTCGGTTTTGCTAATTTTCAGTCGCCTGAGAATTAACTAAGTCTCAGTCACCTAATACACCGTTGGATTTTTTGCTTTACGATCTGTGCAGACGAGGGATGCATTGGCTGTTTTATCTGGTCTGCGCCCGCGCGTTGCTGTCTGGCTGTGTCGCCCGCGTGCGCGCCATTTAGCTTTTTTCGCATGCTTGGCTTCTCTCAGTTGACTAACTAGATCTTAGTTGAGCTTTATTTTTTGTGTGGGCTGTCATGATATGAACTTTTTAACCGAGAGGTGGACACCGTGCGTGAGTATTTTTTTGCCGTATTTTTTTTGTTTTCCTTTTTTGTGGTTGTTTCCTTTTGCCGGCAGTTATTTGTTTTTTTCTTGAGGTGAAATTGAGAGTATCTTAAGTGTGTGAGTTGCTGGTTTGAATCGAGTTTCAATTGAGTTTTAATTTTTAATTATATTTTATTTTGCTGGTTGTATGTTTTCTCTTGAAATTTTATAGTTGTCATTGTTTTATTGCTAGGACGACATAAGATTGCAATTTTCTTACTAGATTGATCTAACTTGTATTTTATAACATGTACTCCCTCTGCCTTTTCACGATATAAGGTTTTTAGCTTTTAAATGTGTAGATTCGAAGTGTACCTACATACTAAAAAGGGGTCTAGAAACACTTTTTTAGAAGCGAATTGCCACTTCATTGTACCGGCCTTTTTTCTAAACTTTTGTTCGGCTTTTTTCCTATTTGCCAAGCCAGCTATATCTTTAGTTGTTAATTTTTAAGCTAGATGCAATACGGCTGAAAGAGAGTATTGGAGCCATTTGCAATTTGATTCCAACCGAGGGATCCTAACGACGGGACAATTACAACTTGCTTGTAACTGGGTCCCTAACATGGGCCTAGTTGCAACTTGCTTGTAACAGAGTTTCACCGGGGGAGCCCCTTCGAGGACCAGTTGTCTGAGCCCCCAGCTAGAGAGGGGGGGGGGGGGTCAAGTTTTCAACTTGCTTGTATTTGATCCCCCGTCGAGGGCCAGTTGTAACTTGATTGTAACCCGGGGACCCCATCAGTGGGCTAGTTGCAACTTGCTTGTAACTGAGCTCCGCCGGGGGAGCTCTGTTGAGGGCCAGTTGTCTAAGCCCCCGGCGAGGGGGTGTCAGTTGCAACTTGCATGTAATTGGGGCCCCGCCAAGGGGTCAGGTTTGTAACTTCCTTATAATTGAACACCCGTCGAGGGCCAATTGCAACATGATTGCAACCAGGGGACCCCATCGGGGGGCTAGTTTGCAACTTGCTTGTAACCGATAAGGGCCTAGTTTGCAACTTGCTTGTAACTGAGCTCCGCCGGGGGAGTTCCGTTGAGGGCCAGTTGTCTGAGCCCCCGGCGAGGGGGGCAACTTGCAACTTGCATGTAACTGTGGCCCCACCGGGGGGCCAGGTTTGCAACTTGCTTGTAATTGAGCCTGTGTCGATGGCCAGTTGTAACTTGTTTGCAACCGGGGGACCCCATCGACGAGCCAGTTGCAACTTGCTTGTAACTACGTCCCCGACAAGGGCCCAGTTGCAACTTGATTGTAACTAAGATCCACCGGGGGGGCGCCCCTTCGAGGACCAGTTGTATGAGCCCCCGACGAGGGAGGGGTAGGTTTTCAACTTGCTTGTATTTGAACCCCGTCGAGGGCTAGTTGTAACTTGATTGCAACCTGGGGAACTCATCGGTGGGCTAGTTGCAACTTTATTGTAACTGAGCTCCGTCGGGGAGCTCTGTTGAGGGTCAGATGTCTGAGCCCCCGACGAGGGGGGGGGGGGGGGCAGTTGCAACTTGCATGTAATTGGGGCCCCGCTAGGGGGCCAGGTTTGTAACTTACTTGTAATTGAGCCCCCGTCGTGGGCCAGTTGCAACTTGATTGCAACCGGGGGACCCCATCGGCGGGCCAGTTTGCAACTTTCTTGTAACTGACAAGCGCCCAGTTTGCAACCTACTTGTAACTGAGCTCCACCGGGGGAGCTCCATTGAGGGCCAATTGTCTGAGCCCCCAGCGAGGAGGGGGTGGCAGTTGCAACTTGCATGTAATTGTGGCCCCGCGAGGGGGCAGGTTTGCATCTTGCTTGTAATTGAGCCCCCCCATCGAGGGCTAATTGCAACTTGCTTGCACCGGGGAACCCCATCGGCGGGCCAGTTGCAACTTGCTTGTAAATGAGTCCCCGACAAAGGCCCAGTTGCAACTTTCTTGTAACTAAGCTCCACCGAGGGAGCCCCTTCGAGGACCAATTGTCTAAGCCCCTAGCTAGAGAGGGGGCAAGTTTTCAACTTGCTTGTATTTGATCCTCCATTGACAGCTAGTTGTAACTTGATTGCAACCTAGGGACCACATCGGTGGGATAGTTGCAACTTGCTTGTAACTGAGCTCTGTCGGGGGAGTTCCTTTGAGGGCCAGTTGTCTGAGCCCCCGACGAGGGGGTGCCAGTTGCAACTTGCATGTAATTGGAGCCCCGCTAGGGGGGTCAGGTTTGTAACTTCCTTGTAACTGAACCCCCGTTAAGGGTCAATTGCAACATGATTGCAACCGAGGGACCCCATCGGCGGGCCAGTTTCAACTTGCTTGTAACCAACATGGGCCTAGTTTGCAACTTGCTTGTAACTGAGCTCCGTCGGGGGAGCTTCGTTGAGGGCCAGTTGTTTGAACCCCCGGCGAGGGGGGGCTAGTTGCAACTTGCATGTTATTGTGGCCCCGTCGAGCGGCCAGGTTTGCAACTTGCTTGTAATTGAGCCTGCGTCGAAGGCCAGTTGTAACTTGTTTGCAACCGGGAGACCCCATCAGCGGGCCAGTTGCAACTTGCTTGTAACTGAGTCCCCGACAAGGGCCTAGTTGCAACTTGATTGTAACTAAGCTCCACCGGGGGAGCCCCTTCGAGGACCAGTTGTCTGAGCCCTCGGCGAGGGGGGGCAGGTTTTGAACTTGCTTATATTTGAACCCCCATCGAGGGCCAGTTGTAAGTTGATTGCAACCTGGGGAAGCCATCGGTGGGATAGTTGCAACTTGCATGTAATTGGGGCACCGCCGGGGGCCAGATTTGCAACTTGCTTATAACTGAGCCCCCATTGAGGGTCCAATTGCAACTTGATTGCAACCGGGGGGGCAGTTGCAACTTGCTTGTAACTGAGCTCCGCTGGGGGAGCACTTTCGAGTACTAGTTGTCTGAGCCCCTGGCAAGGGGGGAGGGAAGTTGTAGCTTGATTGGAATTGAGCCCCCGTGCGAGGTGGGACAATTGCAACTTGCATATAATCAGGGCCCCACCGGGGGTGGCAGGTTTCAACTTGATTGCAATCGGGGACGCCATCGACGGTCCAATTGCAACTTGCTTATAACTAAGTCCCCGACAAGGGCCCACTTGCAACTTGGTTGTAATTGAGCTCCGCTGGGGGGAGCCCCGTTGATGGCCTGTTGTCTGAGCCCCCGGCAAGGGGGGGTAGGGAAGTTGAAACTTGCATGTAATTAGGGCCCTACCGGGGGGAAGGTTTGCAACATGTTTGTAATTGAGGCCCTGTCGAGTGGGCATTTGCAACTTGATTGCAACCGGAGGGAGGGCATTTGCAACTTGCTTGTAGCTGAGCTCCGCCAGGGGAGCCCCTTCGAGTACCAGTTGTCTGAGCCCCCGGTGAGGAGGGGCAATTGCAACTCAATTGTAATTGAGTCCCCGTGTAAGGGGGCAGCTGCAACTTGCATGTAATTGGGGCCCTGCCGGGGGCAGGTTTTCAACTTGATTGCAACCGAGGACCCCATCGGTGGACCAGTTGCAACTTGCCTGTAATTAAGTCCCCAACAAGGGCCCAGTTGTAACTAGGTTGTAACTGAGCTCCGCTGAGGAGAGCCCCATTGAGGGCATGTTGTCTGAGTCCCCGGCGAGGGGTGTCAGTTGCAACTTACTTGTAATTGGAGCCCCGCCGGGGGGCAGGTTTGCAACTTGCTTCTAATTAAGCCCCTGTCGAGGGACAGTTGCAACTTGATTGCAACCGAGGGACCCCATCGACAGGCCAGTTGCAACTTGCTTGCAACTGAGTTCCTGACAAGGGCCCAGTTGTAACTTGCTTGTAACTGAGCTCCGCCAGGGCGGAGCCCCGTTGAGGGTTAGTTGTCTGATCCCCTCGGGGGAGGTGCCAATTGCAACTTGCTTGTAATTGGGGCCTCTCCGAGGGAGACATGTTTGCAACTTGCTTCTAGTTGAGCCCCCATCAGCGGGCTAGTTGCAACTTGCTTGTAACCGAGGTCCGCCGAGGGCCCAGTTACAACTTGCTTGTAACCGAGGTCCGCCGAGGGGGCAATTGCAACTTGCATGTAACTGGGGCCTTCCTAAAGGGCAATTGCAAGTTGATTGCAACCAGGGGGAACCCCGTTGGTGGACCAGTTGCAACTTACTTGTAACTGCGAGGTAGTTGCAGCTTGCTTGTAACTGAGCTCCTTCGGGGACCAGTTGCAACTTGCTTGTAACTGAGCTCTGTTGGGGACCAGTTGCAACATGCTTGTAATTGATCTCCGTCGGGGGAGCCCATCGAGGTACATTGTCTGAGCCCCCAACGAGGGAGGCCAGTTGCGACCTGCTTGTAACTTAGCACCCTTCGGGTAGGGGGGCATTTTCCAACTTGCTTGTAATTGAGTCGTCACCGAGGGCTAGTTGGAACTGGATTGCAACCGAGGGACCCTGTCGGTGGGCTAGTTGCAACTTTCTTGTAACTGAGCTCCACTAGGGACTAGTTGTAACATGCTAGTAACTGAGCTCCACCGGGTGAGCCCCGTCGAGGTCCAGTTGTCTGAGCCCTCAGCGAGGGAGGCCAGTTGCGACCTGCTTGTAACTGAGCACTCGTCGGGTGGGGGGCATTTTTGCAACTTGCTTGTAATTGAGCCCTCGCCAAGGGCCAGTTGAATATTGATTGCAATCGAAGGACCCCGTCTGCGGGCCAATTGCAACTAGCTTGTAACTGAGCTCTGCTGGGGGCTAATTACAACATGCTTGTAACTGAGCTCCGCCAGGGGAGCCCGTCGAGGTCCAGTTGTCTAAGCCCCTGGCGAGGGAGGCTAGTTGCGACCTGCTTGTAACTGAGCTCCGCCGGGGACCAGTTGCAACATGCTTGTAATTGAGCTTCGCCGGGGGAGCCCCGTCGAGGTACATTGTCTGAGCCCGCAGCGAGGGAGGCCACTTGCGACATGCTTGTATCCGAGCAGTCGTCGGGTGGGGGGCATTTTACAACTTCCTTGTAATTGAGCCCCCATCGAGGGCCAGTTGAAACTTGATTGCAGCCGAGGGACCCCGTCGGTGGGCCAGCTGCAACTTGCTTGTAACTGAGCTCCGCCAAGGACCAGTTACAACATGCTTGTAACTGAGCTCCACCTGGTGAGCCCCGTCGAGGTCCAGTTGTCTGAGCCCTCGGCGAGGGGGGCTAGTTGCGACCTGCTTGTAACTGAGCACCCATCGGGTGGGGAGGGGGGCATTTTTGCAACTTGCTTGTAATTGAGCGCCCGCCAAGGGCTAGTTGAATCTTGATTGCAACCGAAGGACCCCGTCAGCGGGCTAATTGCAACTAGCTTATAACTGAGCTCCGCTGGGGCATAATTACAGCATGCTTGTAACTGAGCTCCGCTGGGGGGGCCCGTCGAGGTCCAGTTGTCTGAGCCCCCGACGAGGGAGGCTAGTTGCGACCTGCTTATAGCTGAGCACCCCCGACTGGCATGTGGGATCTTCATATGGCGACCTCATATGTCAGCATTCAAAGGCACCTTATGTTCGATGATCCAAGCGCCGTGTCTTCCTCATCTTTTTAAGCAATTTGCTAAGGTGCCATGGCCTTTTGCCATATAAATTGGCTTTTGTGTCATTGTGGAAAATTCACTGTATATTATAACATTTTTATAACATGAAAATATAATTAAGGCTGATTATGTAGATTGGTTGTGGGAATCAGAAGTTCCTTAAAGACAATTGCACTTTATTTACTCTGTCGATATAAAGACACATTATTACCAACTTTGGAATAAATACACATAATATTAGCACTAATACTCCTAAAAAACATTGTTATTATATTTTTTAACATGGGACCATTTTTTGGCCCATTTTTACAGGAGAAACATGCTTTTTACGTGTGGGACCGTTTTTGGCCGCGTGTCCATTTTGGCTGCATGTCCATTTTGGCACTGTTTCAAAACTGTTTCTGCATACTTCCTTCTAATAGTAAACAAAAGCCTAATAATAAATTAAAGCCCGGCAAAAACTATAGGAAACAACCCAGTCAACATAAACAGAACAGGCAAAGCCTAGAAACATGCAAAAGCCCAATCACTAGTTGCTCGCTGGGCTTCCAGGGAGAAACGGGATCGGTTGAGTTTTGTCCGTGACATCATGCGACTGAGACTTAACTAAGTCTCAGTCGCCTGATACGTAGACACGTTTTTTGGAATAGTCATAGTTGTTTGACCAAAGGTTTAGGAAAAATATAATGATCTAAGATACTATATAGATGTCATATAAAAATATATCTCATGATGTATTAAATGATGTTAATCCTGGATTGTACACATCACCAATGTTTTCAAAAAACTTAGTTAAACTTTACGAGTTTTGGAAAAAAATATAAGCCGTATTCTTTGAAACCGAGGGAGTATACCAGGAGGACACTTGCGCTACCAGATCACATGTAATGCCCCGAAAATTTAACCTCGATTTTAGTAGTTTTTTCTGTACCTTGGAACTTATTTCGTTTTCGAAAAGGTTTTTATGGACTTGTCTTTGGTTTTTATCTCTCTGGAGTTTCCCATGCTCCTTGACCTTTGTTCAACCTTCACGAAATATCTATGCCATTAGGCTGGTCATAGTGGTAGTATCATACTACTAGTATCATGCCTATTATACTAGTGTATGCTACTATCTTCATATTGCATGGTATCGTATAGTATCATATTTGTACTATATTTAATGATTTATAGAATATCAA
The DNA here is from genome assembly GCA_910589775.1 of Avena eriantha. NCBI lineage: Eukaryota > Viridiplantae > Streptophyta > Magnoliopsida > Poales > Poaceae > Avena > Avena eriantha. The sequence continues at coordinate 113,349,992 of OU342742.1, read as the reverse complement.
TGCAAAATTGTGTACAAGATTTATTTGCATGAGGATTTCTAGTTTTACGTGTTATGATACGGTATCTACCTATGATACTATAACCATCTCTTTTTCATTAATTTTTATGCCACATCACATTTTTGCCAACATGGCATGCATGATACCTATGATACTTCCACTAGGACCCGCCTTATCTTATCCCCATACATATTAGTCCTTTTATCGACCCCGAAAACCCTTCCAACTACCCTATCAAGGCAGCTACCATTTCTATATCTTGGAATGTGCCACCAAGCTATCATAGGAACCACGAACATCCATGAGGTGGAGACGGTAAGTTGTTCTTCACGGGCCCCATGACCCAGCGGGAGGGGAGCACTCCAGCGCTCTAGACGCCTCTCACCGAGTGTCATCGCACCAACGTTTACTGACGCTAGGCCCAACGCGCACGCGATCCACTCTCGAGCGATGCAGGGCATGTAAGGAGGCCACGAGGTGGGGGGAGGGGTGAATCTCGCGTCCATCTCCACTGCGGGGCCGTCCCCCGGAATAGTGGTTCTCTGCTGCAATGGCGCGTTCTATGCATCCTCTATCCCACTACTATAAATAACCGGGGCGAGGTAGATACAAGATTCGTCCGAAATTTTTAGTAGCTATTATTGACAATAATAACTATTTAGCCATATTGACAGCTAGCCCCAAAAGATTTTCTTTGGTGTTTAGGGAGAAGTTGGTTTTCATGCTACTCAAGGTGAAATTTTGTTAAAGTTGTGATACAAATTTATAAGAAGGCTAACTCCTAATGGAGCGTAGCGAGACCTCTCGATGGGACGCTTGGACCGAAGCGTAGGGTTAAAGTTTATCACTTCATTAAAAATCCACGACTTCATGTATACACTCTTGTGAAAGTAGTGAAGTTTTGCTAGCGGGAGGCTGTGATTTGTCTCTTTCTTCTTCGAGGGTTTGTCCACGTTAAAACATTGTGTCCCAAGTGATTTATTTGTTTGTTCTTCATGCTTTTCCTTGTCCCATTAATATTACACCTGACTATCTCATCTACAACGACCGCAGTCACTATTTTATAGACATCGACACCGTCACTATTGTCGTGGTGTGGAACACGGCAGTGCCATCTAGGATAGCATGAGAGGGGATAATTAGGATGCTATCGATGGTTACTCGCAACGGGTTGGGCACAGATACTGCAGACACAGTGATGTACCCAGGTTCGGAGCCCCCTTGGCGCAGTAACACTCCTACTCCTGGAAGGATCTACTACATCAGGGGCAAGCGCCCAGTATAGGTGCTCCTTGAGCTGTTTCCTTAGCTACTATCAGAGGCTAGAGGAAGAAGATGAACAGTGGACTATGAGAATGAACTTGAGCTTACCTAGAACCCTAGCTCTGCCCTCCCTTATATACTGGTTGGGAGAGGTGGGGTAACAATGTGGGTTCTAGGGTTTACTCTTTGGGCTTTGGGTTTACAAAGCTGGCCGGCTGGCAGGGTCCAGCCAGTGGGCCAGGACCCAGTCAAGCCTCTAGTACAGAGGGGCAGCGCTACAGTGTCCCAGCACAGGTGCTCTAGGCGTCACTCGGTGCTTTAGCGGTCAGCCGATAGCGCCTCGCTCAGCTTCCAACTTTGTTGCTTTGGCGCAGTTGTCTTCTAGCATCGGCAGGGCGGCGCGCCAGCCTGTTTTATGATGCAAGGAGTTAGGGGGGCGCTCATCAAGGAGCGTCACCCCCTTCGTAGCCTTGCCACCGAATCCGAGGCAGCTGGGTGAAAGCTGCCACCCAGCCTGTTCTTCTGGCCATCCGGCTAGACGGGCCAGCCGGGGAATCTAGAGGGCAGACCGGTTGGAGCGGTCCACTTGGGGTTGGTCCTCTGTCTTGCGACCATCTGGCCAGGCACTCCTAGAGCCGACCAGTTAGGCGTAGCGTAGCCTACCCGGTGGTCATCCCCCCGACACTAGTCCCCAAGCGCGTTGGGATTTCGCCTCGCGGAGATGTTCTTGCATGCACATTGATCGTACTGAAATGGTTAGTGTTGAAAAAATTGGCTGTAGATTTAGCTCGAGGTGTTTGTCATTTTCCGGCTCAAACTGCTTGTTTTTCCTGGCTGGAGTTTTACCCGTGGCCACCCACTAGGTGTGAGCGGCGGTTGTATTGACCGGATGCCACATCCAAAGAAGGGAGATGAATCGCCTGGTCACTGAGGTTAGTTCCTACGCCTAGTGGTTAGGACGCTGGTCGCGTCACCTTGACCATTTGCTTTTGCGACAACAATTTTTGGTAACCACGCACATGTCTGGTCAATGTAGTTTCTTGGAGATCGTGCACACGCCTCGCCTCCTACAGTAACGCTTGCGGAATCTTCTATGGGGGAATGTGTTGGCGCATTTTCCGCTGAATCGTCATGGGGGAGGTGGAGAGGTTGCTTTCCACATGGCAGAGGGGAGCGGAAGGGGCTTGCTTGGCCCGTGGCGATAAATAGGGCTGCGGGGATGGGGGTTTCCCCCACTTGGTCTCTTGCCTACCGCTTGCCTTTCTCACCCTTCTCACCCTTACGCTTCGCCTTCTACTTTCTCTCTGTCACCAGATTTTGGTCACCGGTGCCGCCGCATTTTCTCGCGACGATGGGACCCTATGTTTCCGCCACAGCCGTCACGGAGGAGGAGATGCTTCCTGAGCAGGGCAGAGGGTGGTGCGGCTCCTACGTAACTGAGGAGCTCATCCATAAGTACCGGCGGGGAAAATTTCTCCCGTTGGAACGGGTGGTGAAGCACCACCTTGCACTTGAGGGGGAGCGCATCTCTAACCCACATCCTGGCGAGGCCGTTGTCTTCCTCGCACACTTCTCCCACGGCTTCGGCTTGCGGGCGACCAACTTCCTCCTTGAGCTCTTCGGCATGTTCGACCTCCAGCTTCACCATCTGGGGGTGAACGCCGTCGCGCAGCTATCGCATCTCGTGGCCTGCTATGATTCCTACTTGGGGGTTCGCCCGGACACGTTGAACTTCCTAAAGTTCTTCAATTTCAAGGCCCAGACACTGCAGAAGGATGGGCAACTGGTGGAGGCCTGCATCTGTGCGATCTACCCGCGGTCATCGTCCGTGATGTTGTGGCTTAAGATCCCTGACACGGTGAAGCTATGGAAATTCTCATATTTTTATGTGCACAATGTCACGGAGGTCGACTGGTTCGGGCTCCCGGTCTTCGCCAATGTCCCCTCCACGCGGAAGGCCTAGACCGCGTGGGGGTTGGGCGCCTAGGCAGACAACGACCCGATGGCCGCTCGGGTGAAGGAGCTGGTGGATAGGGAGCGGCTGACCGGTTGGGACATCGCCTTGTCCTAGATGGCTCATCGGGTGCTTCCGCTATAGCGGCGATCGCACAAGAAGTGCCACCTGTCCAGGCCCACTGACCCCACGCGGGTTTCCCGGTTGGAGGTTCCCTACGAGGCCCTCCGAAACTTCCTCACCACCATCTCGAAGGAGTCTTTGGTGGAGGGTTGGCGGTACTCCTTATAGCCATATCACTGGGGCTGCCTGTCTCCTAAGGTTATTCTTATGTATCTGCCGGGTAGATTATTCCCGAAGGGTTTCTTCTCGTTCTTATCCTCCCCTTTTGAGTAGCTCTTTACGGCATAGCTAGCATAGGACTGTAAGGGTAACGATGACCTCCCCAACTTCTCGGCCGACCTTAAGTCACCGAAGGACCCGCCGATGGAGTCGGAGCGCTTCCCCACCAAGGGCGATGAGGGATGTGAGGACCCGCCCGGTGAGTGTTTTCTCCTTGCGCTTGTCCGCCGGTCTACTTTCTTCGGCCGGATGCTGATGTTTACTTGTATTAATGTAGCCGCGCACGGCGACAATGGCACTTCCGCTTCTAGCGTCGCGACGAGGGCCAAGGGGAAGCGGGCGGCAGCCGGCACTGCTCCAGCTGGCGGCGGTGCAAAGAAGCCTCGCTGGCAGAGGCCAGCGAAGGTGATGTCGAGTGTTCCCTGGTACGTGCCTTTGCTCTTCTCAGAATTCTTGTTGGCTTTCCTTCTACTTAGCTGTATTTTCCTCGTTCAGCGAGGCATCGTCGCTGGACGGCTCTAGCGTCATCGCCACCCTGTCCGCCCCGGCTCTGGCTACAACTGAGGGGCCAACTGAGCCGACTGCGCCCTCCTCCACCAAGCCGGCTGGAGCTGCCGCTACTGCGTCGGATGGTGCCCTTGTCACCACGTCGAAGGCACTGACACCGGCTGCACCAGCGTCCTGCAGTTTTCTCGGACCGCCTCCAAGCTCGCTCAAATGATTGCGGCTAGGCACAGTGTCGCTCCTCCTCCACTCCTGCTAGTGGAGGGCAGGGACCCGGTCTCAAGCAATGCTCAGACGGGCCCGACCACCTCTCAGGTCGAGAAGCCAGTGGAGGCGGTACCGGGTGCTTCCGCACGGCCGGCTGCAGGTAATGGCGGGTAGGCGGGGACTTATGGCTCTGGCGACGCATGCGTTAGGGCCGAGGTGATCGTGGAGGGGGCTCTGTGGGCCACCGCTAATGATGAGGCTGATGTAGAGATCACCAGCTATAAGCCCGCTCTGGCTATGCTGATGCCGGTTGACATCCTTGCCCAGCTCTCCGAGTCGACTCCTGTATCTGTCGACCGAGCATGCCGCCTGGTGGAGGTGATGGAGTAGGGGCCCGGCGAGGCCAAGGCACGGGGTGTTTCTCTTGGGGTAACCATCTTCTCATTCTTTTTGCTCCTTTGCCTTAGTTATTTTGCTCATTCTCCTTTTCACTTCTTTCGTTTCTCCGTAGAAAGTGTGCAAGGCCTGGGGCGTAAGATTGCTCGCTCTGCCATGTCTTCCCAATTTCATGATTTTTTGCGGTTTTTGTTGACTATCATGTATGCTCTCGCAACCATGATAATGGACAGGGAGCGGGAGGTGGACCAGCTAAAGGCGGAGGTGACCCGACTACAGAACTCCAATGATACATGCACGGGCCAAATCAATGACCTGGTGGAGCATCAAGAGAAAATGGAGATCTCACCGGCGAAGCCCAGAAGACTGCCGATATCCGCCACGATGCTCTCAAGAGACTTGGGGGTCTTTACGAGAAGCAGGAGGAACGACTGAAGAGGGTGGAGGCTCAGTAGAAGGCCGCGCACACGCAGCTAGTGCGCATTGCCAAGATGGACGTCAGTAAGTTTTTCTTCTCCTTTGCTGGACTTTCTCCATTTGTCGCTATCGGTTTGTAATAGCTGTTGTCTGGCCGGGTGCAGCTCATTATCCTGAGCCAACCGATCGGTAGCATGACGCGGAGGCCGTACACGATCTGCTCCCTGAGGAGCTTGTCGCGGTGGTGAGCGAGGACGCCGACCGGCTGCGCCTGGCTTGCTTGGATAACTTCGCTTATCTCTGGCCTGACACTGCCGCCCCACCAATATCGATGCGCTGGCCGCCGAGCTTGGGCTGACTGCCGACTGGATCAAGACGAGGCGGGAGTGGTCCACGCGCGGAGGCATGGAGATGGCCCTTGTGCTGCTTAAGTCCTTGTATCCGTGTTGGGGGATACCCCTGGGTGGGGTCACGCCAGGGTATAAAGGCCGAGTTAGCCGAGGAACGGCACGGTCAAAGCAATTGCTGGCCGGGTCTTCTCAAGGCAGGCCGACTTACGGCGTAACCCAGCCTGGCAGGTATTCAACTAACATTAACCTGGCCGACATAAAATATATGTCGGCTATACATGATTTACCATATATGCAGGTACCCTCGTAGCCGGGTTAGCCAAGCGCTAGCCGGGTTACCACTTGGCTTCCAAGAGAATGAAGAAATCCCCCGCTGGTCAAAAGGTGGCCTCTGTCCACTATAGCATGATCGAAGCGAGCAGAGGGAAGGACCAGCGGGGCATGGCCGACAAAGGTGATGTGGGCAGTGTCGGCTGACGTGATCCATGTCTGGTGACACCAAAAGACAAGGAGCTCATAGAGGATTACGCCCATAGTCCGGACTAGCCGTTTAAAGTGAATAAAGAGGCATCTAGCTTTAACCAAAGGGCATATTTGGGGAATATGCCTCCACGTATGCCCTAACTTTGTAACCTGGGTTCCCCTATATAAGGAGCACCAGGGCCTCCTTAGAAGGAGATCGATCATTGTGTCTAGGAAGAACTCTAGAGCATTGTAGTGGGGATAAGAGAACTTGTATCCTTCTCACGAACTGCTCAAGGAGCCCTTGTAATCCCTCATTGATGGAGTGAAAATACAAACACTTGTGTATGGAATCACCACACTATCCCTCCCTGGATTCCTCTAGTGCTCATTGGCCCCATCTTTAGCCTATCCATGGCATCTACCGTCCAACCACCACGACAGTTGGCGCCCACCGTGGGGCTAGCGGCGCTAGCAGGGGTAAAAATCCGGACGGGAAACATCTTTGGCACCGGCGAGCGCGTTGTCTCCGGGCTCGTTCAGCGCTTTGGAGCGTTGGACTACATCAGGGGCAACGCGGGGAGCTTCGGCAGGAACCCTCCTCCGTGCAATGGCCTCTTCATCAAGCTTGGCGCGCACAAGATCTATGTCGGCATCAACGAGTCCTGCATACATCCACGACACATCATCGAGGGAGGCAAACCACCTCTCAGCATGGCTCGCGGCATGCGTATCACTCGCCCCACAAGTTGCATTGAGGTCATAATGATAGCGCCAGACGCAAGAGAAAGCAAGGATCCAGCACCAGAGCCGAAGGCAACGCCAAAGCAGGCAAGGTCTAGATTTCCTCCACTAGAGAGGCAGCAGGAAATAGATAGCTTAGCAACACCCATAGCGAAAGTAGTAGATCCGTCTCATGCACAAGCCGAGTTAGAGGAAACTAGGCAGAAGATGCTAGCTCGTGCGAAGAAAGTAGTTGAGTTGCAGCAGTCACTAAATAATACTCTACAGGAGTATGCAAAGGCAAACCGTATAGATGGACTAAGAATCCGAGGTAGAAACCTGATTACTGAAATTGACAGGGAGTATGTGCCTAGGCTGGGTCAGACAGATACAATAGTAACTGTCGGACTGGAGAGATACAGTACTCTGGCTACGACCCTCGGGGCTCCCAATGCAGCTGCGTTCGAGTTAGAAGGTTCAACCGGAGAATCCCGAGACAGGCAACAAGAAAGAGTTAACCACCTGTTGAGGGTGGCATGTCAGCAGAATGAGGAAATAAACAAGGCAAACCCGGCGTAGCCCAGAGGATCTCATGTGGTTCATTGGCGAGAAATAACCCGTCAAAATCTACAGGAGCAGCGTCGTCCCCGGTTCATGGTCCTAGGAGAGAGGAAGTGGTAACCTTGGAGAGACGAGATAAATAGATGGTCCCGTATGACCCGGTTTGGGCAGGGAAAGGAAAAGTAGTACAAGTTGATGCGGATCGCCACAGTGCTAGCGGAGGTGAGGCTGGCCGTGGTAACCGCGACCAAGGCAATGCCGGTCAGAGGAATGTTGTCAACAACAATGTCAGACAGCGTAATCCGGCAAAGACAGGGAAAACACGCCTCGACAACATCAGTAGCAGTACGCACCTCGGCAGGAGAGAAGTGCAGGCCAAGCAATGCAACTACAAAACGCTCGTCAGGATCAGGATAGATACAATGATGGTTACTCAGCAATGGCATACGCCATATTCCCAAGACCAGAGCACCATGTGATTGGATCAAGATTGGGAAACAGGAATGTTCATCCAGATGACGCAAGGCTAAAGCTGGACCGGATTTATAGGTCGGAAATGATCGGGGTATAGGGACCATCGGGTCCGGCATGCTTTGGACCTCGGATCATGATAGAGCCACCTGTGCCGAACTTTCAGTTAGCCAGAGGACAAAGACATACGATGGCTGCACAAAACCAGATGATAGGCTCATTGATTATGCAACCGCGGTTAAAATGCAACAGGTAATTTGAGATGGGCTGTGAGATATGTACCACAGATGCTGGAAGGACCAGGAAGGGTTTAGCTGAACAACTTGGCACCAGGGAGTATCAATTGTTGGCTGGATTTTGAGGAGCTGTTCGTCGGCAACTTCTCAACCATCTACAAGAGGCCGAATAGGCTGCAAACTTTGGCATTGTGCAGGAAAAGACCAAATGAGCTGGATCGAGAATTCTTGACTCGGTGGTGCAACGTGCGCAACTCATGCGAAGGGGTAATTGAATCACAAGCTATAGCATGGATCACCCAATGTTGTAGGTATGGGATTATGTTGTGGCAGAGATTGTTGTGAGATTGTAGCTGAGACGATCTGGATCGTAGATTCGTATGCCTTGGGAGACCCAACGCAACCCCGACTAATGTCAAGTAAGTCGAATAAGGAATACTACAACAAAGATGGATCGGAATCATCCAGGAGGAATGATCTCCGAGGTAAAAGAAGAGATGAACGCCCAGATTACCAGTACAGTTCGCAGCAAGTGGATGCTGTGGACCAGGATCAGCCCAATGCTGGTGCAAGCCAGCACTAGAAAACTAGAGGGCAACAATGGCAACAGAAGAGTGATGTTAAGAAGCATTGGACCCCGGAACAGAAGAAACAGTGGCAAGAAAGAAAGGACCATTCGAGGTACACATTCAAGTATATGCTGGATTAGCCATGCAAGTTCCATACGCCAAGTCCAAATAGTCCGGCGAACCATACAACCCGTCATTGTGAATGGATGAGGAAGCTAGAGGAAAGTAGTTCGGAAAATGCTCAGGCACCTCGGCATGATGGACCTTGGAATGAAGCACCTCGGCAAAAACTGCTCACTGGGGGAAATGGACAGCAGCTGATGTTGCCTCCACCTTCACCAAAATATGAGAATCAGCAAAGGAGGGATAGTGTGCACCAAGTGAGTAACCAGCAGCAACAAGACCAAGGGTATCACGGAAATGAGGGAAGAAATGAGTATAGAGAGCATCATGAAAGTTACTGTGTGTTTACCACAGAAGAGACTGACATCAAGAGTTTGCAGCGCCGACATATGGAGGTGAATGCAGTAATGATGGCTGTGGTGAGGTATATACCTTGGTCAGATCAGGAGATTAATTGGAGTATCAAGGATCACCCAAACCTTATGCCAAGCCTAGGGACCTACGCGCTGGTACTAGATCCGACGTTCATTTGGCCCAATATCAATGTGAGGTTCTCTAAGGTGCTGATAGACAACGGTAGTAGCGTCAACATCATGTACAAGGATACCATGCACAAGTTGGGGATATCAGAGAACATGATCCAGGCAACAAGGACCACTTTCCACGGCATCGTGCCGGGTATATCCTGCGGGCCAATTGGTAAAGTCCGGGTCGATGTATTATTAGGCATAAGAGATAATTGCTGGACTGAAAACTTGGAGTTTGAGGTGGTGAACTTGGAGAGTGCATACCACGCGTTACTCGGCATGCCTGCTCTGAACAAATTTATGGCAAGCACTCACATCAGTTACCTAAAGATGAAATTACCCGGACCAAGGGGGGTGATTACCATAGTCGGGGACTTCAGGCGTTCTATTGAATGTGCTTCTGCCAGATCTAACCTGGCCGAGTCACTTGTGATCGCCCAGGAGAAGAGAAAAATCCTAGAAGTGGCTGCACTGGCACAGTCCGTGCAACATCATATGTCGGCTCTGAGTAACCCGCATGGGAGTGTTTCATTCCAAGCGACGAAAGATACAAAGAAAGTGCCTATTGATGATTAGTTTCCGGAGCGCACCATAACTATTGGTGCCGGGTTAAGTGACAAATAGGAAAGCGAGCTCGTCAACTTCCTCCATGAGAATCGGGATATCTTTGCTTGGTCTACACAGGACCTGAGAGGTGTGCCGAGGGAGTTGGCCGAGCACTGTTTGAACGTAAGACCCGGGGCAAAGCCGGTGAAGCAACCTCTCCACCGCTTCGCCGAAGATAGGAGAAAAGCTATTGGAGATGAGATAGCTCATCTCCTCGCAGCCAGATTTATCTTGGAAGTACTTTACCTGGATCGGCTCTCTAATCCAATGCTCATGGATAAAAAGAAGGATGATTCGAATGTGGCAGTGGTATGGCGCATCTGTATCGATTACACAAACCTGAATAAGGCGTGTCCAAAAGATCCATTTCCGCTTCCAAGGATAAATCAGGTCATAGATTCAACTGTTGGGTGTGAGTTGTTGTCATTCATAGATGCATATTCTGGTTTCCATGAGATACCCCTGAATCCGGATGATCAAATAAAGACTGCGTTTATCACCCCGAATGGGGCTTATTGCTATCGCACTATGCCGTTTGGATTACGTAATGCAGGAGCAATGTACCAACGATGGATGCAAAAATGTTTACATGACCAGATAAGTCGGAATGTGCAAGTTTATGTGGATGATGTGGTGATAAAAACCAAGGAAAGCAAAAGGCTCCATGAGGATATCCGACAAACATTCTCGAACCTAAGGAGGTTCCGGATGAAGCTTAACCCGGAAAAATGTACCTTTGGTGTGGCGGCAGGGAAATTACTCAGTTTCCTTGTCTCCAGCCAAGGTATTGAAACCAATCCCACGAAAATCCGAGCCATAGAGAAAATGGAACTGCCGAAGTGCCTTAACGATGTGCAGAAGTTCACTGGTTGCTTGGCATTGTTAAGCCAGTTTGTAAGTCGGCTAGGAGAGAAGGCATTGCCCCTCTACCCGTTAATAAAAAGGTAGATAAATTTACCTGGACACCGCAAGCTGATAAAGCATTTTGGGAGTTAAAAAAGATGTTATCCTCTGAGCTGTGCCACTACCCAAGGATCCGATGTTGCTCTATATAGCCACGACCAACCGAGGCGTAAGTGCGGTAATAGTAGTGGAACACAATGAGGAAGGAAAGTCAATGCAAAGGTCGGTGTATTAATTGAGGAAGGTATTGTCGCCTTCAAAACAGAATTACCCTCACTATCAGAAGATGGCGTATGGTGTGTATATGTCGGCTAAGAAACTCAAACACTACTTTGAGGAGCACCCCATCAAGGTAGTGTGTGAAGCACCCATATCCGAAATTATGGGTAACAAAGATGCTAGCGGCCTAATTGCAAAATGGGCAATTGAATTAGCCCCGTATGCACCGCAGTTTGATAGAAGAGATGCAATCAAATCACAAGTTGTGGTGGATTTCTTCGTGGATTGGGCCGAGATGCAGTATGAACCACCTCTGCTAGACTCAAATTACTAGCGAATGCACTTGGATGGGTCAAAGCTAAAGGAAGGACTGGGGGCCGGGGTAGTGCTGACCTTGCCCAAGAAGGACCGGTTGAAATACGTCCTCTAGATCCATTTAGCGCATCAAACAATGTAGCCAAATACGAAGCGCTTGTGCATGGACTCAAAGTAGCAAAGGAGGTAGGCATACATCAGATACTGTGTTTTGGAGATTCAAATTTGGTGGTACCATAGGTGTCTGGCAACTGGGATGCTCCGGATGCAAATATGGCACTTTACAGATTTTATGTCCAAAAGATAAGTGGTTTCTTCGAGGGGTGTGAATTCCATCACGTACCTCGGATTGAAAATGAGGTAGCTCATGTATTATCCAAGTTGGGGTCATCCTGACAACCAATTCCCCTAGGCATTGCATTGGAACACTTGAGAAAACCTTCCATTACACAATCTCCGGAATCCGAATCAATTTATATCCCAACCCTCTCTGGATCAGAAGCTACCCCCATGGAAATAGACTGGGAAGCACTTCAGCTAACCCGGGGACTGCTTCGGCAGACCCGGGGACTATTGCGCAAAACCCGGGGACTGTTCAGCTTGGTTCAACTGGAGTTATATCAGTGGATGCAATGGAAGTTGATGAGGAGATTTTCTCCGTCCGAGCTATACCCGCATGGGCAAAGCCGATATTTGAATTCCTAAAGGAGGGAACTTTGCCAGATGATGAGATACTATCAAGGCAAGTCTAGAGAAGAGCAAAGGCATAAACTATCATTAATGCCGAGTTATACAAAAGAAGTGTCACTAGTGTTCTACAGCGATGCGTAGACCCGGACGAAGGGCTTGATATACTCCGAGATATTCATCAAGGAGAGTGTGGTCATCATGCATCTTCAAGAGCATTTGTGGCAAAAGCTTTTTGGCATGGATTTTATTGGCCAAGTGTCCTGGATCAAGCAGAGGATCTAGTGAGAAAATGCAATGGTTGTCAGATATATGCCACAAAAACCCATATGCCAATGTCGGAACTCAAGACCATCCCCATTACCTGGCCATTTGCTATGTGGTGCCTGGACATGGTCGGACCATTTAAGCTGGCAAGGGGAGGTATGACCCACATCTTGGTCATTGTGGACAAATTCACCAAGTGGATTGAAGTTAAGGCAGTCAGGAAATGTGATGGGGCCATAGTAGTAACATTCCTCAAGGATATAATCCTGAGATATGGTTATCCCCACAGTATCATAACTAATAATGGCACAAATTTTGCTGAAGGAGCATTTGCAAGGTTCTGCTGAGAAAAGAAGTTTCGGCTAGATGTTGCCTCTATGGCCCACCCCGCATCGAACGGACAAGTGGAAAGATCCAACGGACTAGTATTGTCCGAGATAAAACCCTGGCTCATTGAGCCGCTACAAAGATCAGCGGGGTGCTGGATAAAAGAACTACCAGTAGTACTGTGGATTTTAAGAACAACTCTGAATCGATCAACATGCTATACGCCATTATTTCTGGTGTATGGGGCAAAAGTTGTACTACCAGCCGACATAGAGCATGATTCGCCAAGGGTCACCCAATACACAGAAGCCGAAGTGCGTGAAGCCCGGCGAAATGATGTTGATCTTCTAGAAGAAGCGAGAGAACTGGCCTTGTCTGGAAAAATCTCCAACGTTACCATAGCCGGAAAGTAAACCCCCGAGTTTTCCGGGAAGGTGACCTTGTACTTCGGCTGGTGCAACGCACTGCTGGCATGCATAAGTTATCCCCTCCATGGGAAGGACCTTTCATTGTAAGCAAAGCTTTGCACAATGATTCCTACTATCTTATCGATGCACAACCATAGGAGAAGAACAAGGCGGACAGGTCTGGAGAGGAATCTAAGCGTCCATGGAATGTAGCTCTACTTCGTCCATTTTACACCTGACAAAGAGGTGAATGTATCCGAGTTACTCATATGTCAGTATGTATATCGACCATGAGCTTATCAATGAAACTTTGGCACCCCTAGTAGAAACTCGGGGACTGCCTTAATAATTTCTTTATTTGTTTTTACCGTTTTAAATGTTGGTTGGCTTAAATTACTTATACCCTAGCCGGAATAGTAGTGTGTAAGCACCAAAAATCTAACTCTCGACTTTGTTGTTGTCCAACAAGAATTGGCTTCATGGAAAGCAAGAGAACAAGTTTGGAATTGCAAAGCACATGAAAAACGACTAAGGAAAGAAAAGTAATCGAGCCAACATTTATTATTTGGACTAACCCTGTATTTACTTTATCTATATTGCGTCGGATTATTTTGAGCTAATCTCAAAGTTTCAAGTAGTGTTAAGTCTATTTTTTGAACCTCAGACTCGTAAGTCGAAAATCGAATCAAGGTAGACGCGAGCTGAGTCATAAAATTGGAGGAACAAGAAAAGGAAACTCGGGGACTTTTCCCAAGTTAATCCGGCATTAAAAGCTTAGTAGAAAAACGTAAATAATTGTAGCAAAACAAACCATTGTGCATAGATACAACCGCACACGACATAGCGGGCATCTTATGAATATCATTAAGTGTTTGTAGTTCATCGAGCAGCAGGTGGAGCGAGATCATTGGTTGAGGGAGGAGGTACTTTGGCGTCAGTAGGCGGGGCACTCGTCCTGGCCTCATCTTCGGGGTTATCCTCCTCATCCTCCAGGTCTTCGGTATCGTCGCCAAGCTTGGAGGCTTCCTCTTAATCCTCTTCACCCTCAACACCATCAGAGACAGAGCCGTCATCAACTGCATCTAGGTAGGTCGGACCCTCATTCTAGCTATGGCAAAAGGCATACTGGATAAGCTTGTTGACACAGGCCTTGCGTTGAGAAATGCACTTCGGATCATCGGACCACTTAGATCCGGTGCGCAGGCGATCAAGCAATTCCAAGTCCAGCTCCTCGTACAACGAGAGAACGAAGTTCAAAGCCGTATCAGCCCCAGCACGTGCCGCTGATTCCCGCCACAGGTGCAGCTAGGTCTCGTACTCCATCAGTTTTGCTATAAAAGCAGTGCTTCCTTTGGGAGTGGGCTCAGTGGGCCAGAGAGTGTTGATCATCCGAACTGCTAATGGCATAATGTCTGTGCCATAGTTTTTCATAACTTCAATGCAGACAACGAGGCTCACCAGCAAATCCTCCATGTCGTAAGGAATTGACTCGGCAGCAGGACCGGTTGGAATACCCTGCTGCAGGCGAAACATAGACACGGTAGTAGAAGCAAGAGGTTCACTCTCTAGGAACTTGCCTGTGAGTAAAACAGAAAGTTTCAGTGAGTAAAGGCACATGACACGGAGAAACAAATGTCGGAGGAAGGAAAAGTACTCACGAGCGATCTGGCTAACAATCCGAGTTAGCTCGTTATGCTCAAATGCATTCCTGGCCTGGATCTTCTCATATTCGGAGGTCACCGACTTAAGTTTAATGTCGGTTTCCCGCAGCAAGTCATTTTCCTTGGAGATCTGGGTCTTCAAGAGCTCTTTACCCTAGGAGAACCCCTAGTCATCCTTGTCCAGCTCGGATTTATGTAGATCCTTGAGCTTCTGGATTTCGGAGTTCAGCCGAATAATTTCATTGTCCTTGAGGCGCAGTTGAGAATTTCATCATCCTTTTTCTTCAGCTCGGCCTGGTGCTTTCCTGCTTGTTTGATAAAGTGAAAAATCATGTCAGGAATGGGCATGCTCTCTTCAAGTGTAACTGGAATAGTGGGTTGACCCGGTAGAGCCAGAGTATAAATACCTGCCGATTCAAGAAATGAGCATGCAGAGGCTAAGTGAACAAGAGGAGTTACCTTGGATCTCAGCCAAATTCTTGTGCATAATAACATTCTTAGCCTCGGCCTCGGATCTTAGCCAGAGTAGGTGTTTGGATATTCAAAGTCTACAAGATCCGGGCCAAGTGGAACTTAACCCGGCTCTAGGTGTGTGGATATTCGAAGTCTACAAGATCCGAGCCAAGTGGAACTTAACCTGACTCTAGGTGTGTGGATATTCGAAGTCTACAAGATCCGGGCCAAGTGGGACTTAACCCTGCTCTAGGTGTGTGGATATTTGAAAATACTAAGGACTTCCGCTAATTATCTAAGAGCATATGACCGAGTAATGAAATACTCCGCCAGAGGCTCAGGGACTAGTGGGTATATCTCTAAGTGTTTGCATATATAAAAGGCATAACGGAAAAGGGCTTACCTCCATCATCCGGCCAGCAAGGGAGATGGCCTTGGTAGCAGAGTTCATCTGAGCGCTGAACTCCGCCAGACCAAACTTCTCCGGGAGATCATCCTGCGGGTTAATAAACTTGGTGTTATTCCAATTATTGCCATACTCAATGACAGCCGGACTGTAACTCTCCCCGCTGGGCGACTGGATCGTCACCAAGCCCTTAGCATGGGCCTCCCGCCTCGCGGACTAAGCAGCAGCTGGACTAGTGTGAACGGTCAGTTGCTTGTGGCTCTCTGATCCGATAGTAGAAGGGCTAGAGGATGAATACTTGGCTGGCTCAGCGGCCTTCTTGCTTTTGCCGGATGACTTTGGCTGCTGTAGAAGAGCCGAGGATACCACTCCGGATTGAGCTTGAGAGGCCAGCTCAAATATGTCTTTAATAGACATAGTTGATCTAGCGGAGGCAGCTTGAGGCTTTTTCTTGGTGGTTGGCTTCGCTGTGGCTGCTACTGGTGTTGTTGTTGCTAATGTTGGTGCTGCTGGTGTTGTTGGTACTTGTGCTACTAGTGCTGGTATTGGTGATACTGGTTCTGCTGGTGCTGGTGTTGCTGGTGCTGGTGCTGCTGATGCTACTGGAGAAACTAGAACAGGGGAAGAAATTGTCTTGGGCGGTGCCGATGAAGCTGGCACCTCAGAGGTTGACGTTTGCGGTGGAGCAGAAGAGGTAGGGAGATCCGGCATCGCCGTATCCTTGGCAGCTCCACTGCCCCCACGTCGATGTTGCCATCCTCCTGGTGAGGTGGGCTCAGGTCCGGCGCTGCCGCGGACCCTCTTGGATAGGGCTCAGCGGATGAAGATCATCGTCGCGGGGGGGGGGGGGGGGGGGGAGATGGGCCACTCAGGATTGGAGAGGAGATGCTGGGGCCACTCTAGGGAATGACCCTGGGTGTTCTGCAGAGACATAGAACAACAAATCAAAGGGAGAAAGAAAAGAAAGTAAAAGGCAAAAAACAAATGGGGCAAAACCACGGAAACGAGTAGGGAAAGAAAAGTGACTTACTCATCCGAGGTTTGGGCACTCTCCGGACGGTGCTCTTGGCCACAGGCTTGGCCGGACCCTTGGCCCCGGATTTCTTCAGCCTCTTCCTGGGTGGGGCACCTCCGAAGCTGCGGCCGAGGTTGCCAGACGCTTCTGAGAAGGGGCAGGAGCCGGATCATCCATGGCGAGAGGAGGAGCCTCATGGACTTGCCCGGCTGGGTTCGCTGAAGATTCGGAGATAACCAGAAGCGTGTAAGAGATGGGCACCGGAGCAAGTACCTCCATAGCCTCAAGATTGGAGTCCTCATCATCCGGCCAATCCCTTAAAGAAGAGGCCTTACCAGAGGTTCGCTTGGTGATTTCCGGAGTAGGGAAGAATCTCTCCGAGTCAGGCTCCTTCACGTCCGGCTATGTGCGGTCCACCACCCATTTGAGAGCTAGCTCCTTGCCATCCTCAATTGTCTGCTAGAGAAAAAACTGAGAGCAAAAGTACTAAATGGTTAAGTTAGGAAGCTATCCGACATATCACAAGACTCGGAAAGAATTCCAGGAGAAGAACATACCTTAGGTGGCAGGTTGGCTCGGGTGAAGGGTGCAAGCCCCCACTTCCATGCCTCGGTGAACTCCTTCTGTATCTTGAAAATGGCCTTAACCCCGCGGAACACTTGCAATTGTTAAGCTCGAAGGAGGAGGTCCGGTTGGGGTGAAGGGGCCCGCTCAAATGGCAGATCTTATGGGAGCATTTCTGTAGGGGTGAGACCCGGCTACGGACGAAAGTGATCATGACGTCCTCGCTCCGCAGTCCCAGCTTGACTAGCTCCTTGATCCGCCTATCAACCTGATTCACCAGGGAAGTAGGCCACTTCAGGATCTTCTCCCACAGAGAGGTACCTGGGACACCATCTTGAACGGGAGCAGCCATATCAAATCTTCATTCATGTTGTTCCTAACATAGAATAAGGTCTAGGCCTAGCCTTTGGAAGATTTAAGGCCGGTAACTTGGGGAAAGGCGGAGTTCTTGCGGGGAGAGATTGAGGCTCCATCGCACAGGGGAGAGATGAGGATCCGGGATAACATTCTTAAGGAGGCCAAAGAACTTGATCCATAGTTCTTTGGCGGGCGAGAGGCCAACATATCTCTCTTTGTCGGAGGCAAAAGAGGAAAGGGATGTGTGTCGAGGGGATGACCCCCGGGTAGGCCAAGATGGGACCAACTGGCTGGCTCCAAGGAGCGCATGCCGTCTGGACCCAGATCAAGGAACCACAGCCGGGTGGAATTCCCACCCGGTCTGCACTCAAGTTTCCTTGGCTGGCCCGTCTAGCCGGGTAGCTATAAGAACCGGCTGGGAAGCCGCTCCTAGCCGACCGCCTCGGATCCGCTGGACACTGTATGATGGGGATGACGCTCGTTGCTGAGCGCACCCTTGACCGGATAGGCTGGCTAGCTTGGCCGGCTACTCGACAACTGCGCTGAAGCTGGAGGCTGATGAGCAAAGCAAGGGAGGACGAGGAAAGCCCCGGCTTACGCATAAAGAGTCTGCTGACGAATAAAGAGCCGGATGACAAGTAAAGCGGGGGCGCTAAGCGCTAAAGCATGGTCCACCCCTATACTGGAGGCTCGACTGGAACCGGGCCTACCGTTTGGCCTTGTCCAGCCGTCCCACTTTGTAAAGCCCAAATCCAAACAGTAAACCCTAGAACCCATCTTGTAAACTGCCTCCTCGACCTGTATATAAAGGGGGTAGCGCTAGGGTTCTAGGTAAGCTAAAGCAGAAGGAAAATAGACACCAGAAGAAGGACTTAGAGAATTCTTAGCAAGAAGCAGCTAAGGAAACAGCTCAAGGAGCACTTGTATTGTGCATTCGCCCCCTTTGATATTAGATCCTTGTAGGAGTAGGAGTTTTACCTTGACAAGAGGGCTTCGAACCTAGGTACATCACTATGTTTGTAGTATCTGTGCCCAACCCGTTGCGAGTAGCTACTGATAGCAACTGATTGTCCCATTCAAGCCATCCCCGATGACACTACCATGTTCCACACCACGGTAGTTGGGCCCACCGTGGGGCATAGTGTTTCGACTGGGATCATCTTTTGCACGAGACTTCCAGTCATCGCTGGTGAGAGAGTAGCCTCTGGCTTCGTCCTGACCCTCGGCTCCTACGACTGTGTCCTCGACAACGCGTCCTACTTCGCTGGCGGAATTTCCCAAGTGGGGGCTCCATCATGCACTTCGGCGAGCACCGCGTCTACCTCGTCACCGTCCCTGAGGCCTTCCCTAGTGAGGCCGTCACCATCTTCGGCGCACCCCCTGGCTTCTCCGCCTCGTGCGTCGCCAGCAGCAGCATCGAGGTCATGATGGCAGGCTCGGTGTGGAACCACCGCCCACCTCTAGAGCGCAACATGGACGGCCGGGCCAATAACTCACGCCTCCCGAACCCAGACCTGATCAATGCATCCATCGAGCATCTCCGCAACCCCATCACCCCCATCGAGGCGGATCCAGTTGCAGCTGCGGCATCCCTGGAGACCACCCGCTAGAACCTTCTGGAGGAGCCCGGCAAGGTGGTAGCCGCCCAACAGCGGATGAACGCTACCATGCGGGAGTACAACGTCCTGCATGGCTTCGCACGCCTACCCAGCAACAGCCGCCTGGCTCAGCCGCAATGCCGGAACCTCGGTTCGGAGATGGATCGTGCCACTGATCCACGCACACCCGCGGTGCAGCCGGTTTACAGCACCCCCGCCAAAAACATGAGAGCCGCAGAGGCGGCAGTCGTAGAACTTAGCCACCTAGAGGGCGAGGAATTGCTCCATCAGCAAGCGCGCGTCCAGCTCCTCGTGTTCACGGTGAACAAGCAGCAGGCTGAGGCAGAACTTAGCATAGTCGGCAACAGCAGAACCTAGTCGGCTCGCCAGATGGCGGACCCGGTTGCAGGTGGTAGCAAGGCGTCTTCCCCAAATGGCACAAGACAGAGCAACCGCCAATGCGGTGGATCTGTAGGCCGTGGGCACAACGCCTGCGACGCCGCATCCGTCACTAGCAAAAATCGTGAGCCGACTGACGAAGCCGGAAAAGGCCAAGCGCTCCCAAAGTCCCGCCTATCTGGCCGACTGGGACCGCTCGAACCGGATGAACAACGAGATGCGCGCCCGCGAATCGACCTGTTGGTGCAGTCACACGCGCGGGAGGAAGAAAGTCCAGCTGGACCAAGATGTTTCGGACCGCGCATCCAGAACGAACTGTTTCCAAAGGGATTTTCGCTCCCAAGGGATATGCCAAAGTACAATGGCTCGGTCAAGCCAGAGGACTAGCTGATGGACTATACCACCGCTGTGGGCATCGCCAACGGCAACTGCCGGGTAGTAGTGCGCTACGCCCCTCTCGTGCTCCTCGACTCAGCCAAAACGTGGCTAAACAGTCTCCTCGACAAGAGCATCAATGCTTGGATCGATTTTGAGCAGGCGTTCGTTCGCAACTTCACCGGCACCTACAGGCACCCAGGCCGGCCTGGCGAGCTTGCTCTCTGTGTGCAGGGCCCGGATGAAACTGATCGCTCCTACATCACCTGATGGACGAGCATGCACAACTCCTGTGAGGGGGTACGGGAACATCAGGCGGTGGATCTCTTCATCAACGACTGTAGAGACGGCACTATCCTCAAGCACAAGCTTCGCCAGGTGGAGCCCACAACCATGGCAAAGACCATGGCCATCGCGGACAAGTACGCCACGACCGACACAACAATGAAAATATCTGTTCGGGTCGATGATCAAGGGCAAATAATCTTCAACATCGGCATAGATCGGCGCCAGCCAAAAGGGAACGAACACAACCCCAGGCGGCACGACAACCGCCACGGCAAGAGAAAGGACGATTAGCCAGATAACCAATATGGCTCCAGGCAGGTGGCGGTAGTGCAGGAGGATCCAGCGGCCGGCGAAAGCCGGAGACAGAAGCCTGATAACCGGCCTCCAAGGTCCAAGTACACCATTGAGTCAATGCTTGATGGGCCATGCAAGTTCCACAGCGGAGGCAACAAGCCGGCTATGCACACCACACGCCAGTGCACATGGACGAAGAAGATGGCGGAAATTGCTGGCGCATCGGCTGGACAGGCGCCACCACCTCCAGCCAGCGGGCCACCAGGCGATCGCAACAACCAACGTCGAAGGGAGGATGATGATAACAACTACCCTCGTCAGGTGGGAAATTACCACATCTTCACCACGGAGCCGGATACCAAGCATAACAAAAGGCGTCGCGATGCGGAGGTGAACGCAATGGTTCCTCCCGTTCCCCAGTACCTCAACTGGTTGGAGCAAGAAGTTGCATGGAGCCGGAAGGACCAGCCGGCTGAGCTGCCTCACCCGGGCACCTACGCGATGTTTCTGGATCCTATCATTGTCTCCTAGAAGCATTCCTGTAGATTCTCCCGCGTCCTCGTAGACGGAGGGAGCAGCATCAACCTCCTGTACCACAGCTCGCTCGACCGGCTCGGTTTCAGTGAGTCATAACTAGAGCCGCCTGATACGTTGCTAACGTATACATAATTTCTGATGTTCCATGCTTGGTTTTATCTACTTTCTTATGTTTTGTTCCAACTTTGGAGTACTTTTCATATGATTTCTTACACTAACCTATTAACAAGTGCCATAGTGCCAGTTGCCTGTTTTCTGTTTATTTTGGTTCCAGGAAAGTTAGAAAATGAATATTCTCGGAATTGGACGGGACAAAAGCCAAAGTTGATATTTTACTAGAAGACAAGACGGAGAGGGGCCACAGGGCAGCCACACCATGTGGTGGCGCATGCTAGCCCTGGCCACGCCACCAGGTGGTGTGGGCCCCCTGTCCGCCCACCGACCTTGCATCTTCGCCTATAAGATGGCTCCCGATGCAAAAACCCTAAGTCGTCAATCAGAAATCCACGAAAAGTTCCGCTGCGGCGCCGCCACCGAAGGGGAGATTCAGGGGATAGAAAGTCTCTGTTCCGGCACCCTGCCGGGACGAGGAAGTGCCCTCGGAGCCATCTTCATCGATCTCCACCGCCATCTCCATCACCGTTGCTGATTCCCATGATGATGAGGGAGTAGATCTCTCTCAAGGCTAAGGGTTCTACTGGTATCTATGTGTTCATCTCTCTCTCTATGCATGATCATATCGTGATCATGAGCTTTGTAATCAAGTAGATCTACCTTGCTACTCAAGTGCTTTATTAGATCTCTGCTCTCCCCATGTGTGTGAAGTTACAGTGTGCACACCTTGGTGGCACTTAGGCTAGATATTACACTTGTTATGAGTTATATTTGGAGTTGGATGTCTTTATGAAATTGTGGTGTTTGCTGGAACCATCTAGTGCTCAAGGTGACAGTGTGGGGTTATCTTGATGTGGAAAGCAAACTTTGAGGTGTGTTGTTATAGCCCTACCATGGATTAGAGTGTCCAACCGGAGAGTAGTTTAGAGTAGTATCATAAAGAGACGATATTTATATGAGAGTTTTCACTGGTGAAAGTATGATCCCTAGGCCTTGTTCTTAGAATTGAAACACCGTTTGCAACTAGATCTGTTACATGTTTGCTTGCTTCCTTCTTTATTTCAGTTTGCCTTTAGTCTCTTCCACGCCATCAAGCTATTTTCTAGCACCATTATCTTATATCCATACCACTTGTATTTTACAATCTCTTTGCCGAACTAGTGCACCTATACACCTGAAAGTGTATTAGGTGTGTTGGGGACACAAGAGACTTCTTGTATCTTGATTGTAGGGTTGCTTGAGAGGGATACCTTTGACCACTTCCTCCCTGAGTTCGATAAACCTTGGGTAATCCACTTAAGGGGAACTTGCTGCTGTTCTACAAACCTCTGCACTTGGAGGCCCAACAAATGTCTACAAGAATAGAAGTGCGTAGACATCAAGCTATTTTCTGGCGCCGTTGCCGGGGAGGTAAGGTAAAAGGTACTCACATCCTCTGGTGTGAGTGCTCGAAGTTTATCCACAAGCAAAATTTTGTATTTTTGTGCAATTTTGTCTTTTTTGTTTCTTGTTTTTATTTTCACTAGTTAGGCTTAATGGAAAACAACAACAAAATTAGAGAGCTTTTTAGTATTTTTCCTAATGTAGAACATGAATTGTCTGAAAAGAAAATTAAAAAACCCATGGAACTTTCTTTGCATGCTAATAACAATGTTATTAGTATGAATCTTTTGAACACCTTTGTTACTGATGCTATGGAAACGTCTAAGCTTGGGGAAGTTAGTTTTTATGAAAATGATCTTTTTAATTCCGATCTTTAAAGAAGAAATTTTTCTCTGATGATCTCCCATATGTGGTAATTCTAATGATACTTCTGATATTTTAAATCCACATTCTGAAAGCATCTCTTTTAAAATACCTATAAAAATTGTTGAACATGTTATGAACAACTGTTATTTGGGAGATGGAACTGTCCATCATGGTGATCATCTACTCTTTATACACGAATTATGCGAGTTCTTCAAATGTGCAGGTATTTCAATGAACCAAGTTAAGAGGAAGCTATTCCTTTTTTCACTTAAGGGCAAAGCAAGGGAGTGGTATGAGCTACTAGATGATCCTCATCATTTGGAGTAGAAGGAACTTGAATCTCTCTTTTACTCTAAATTTTATCCTCCTCATGAAATTCATAAAGATAGGAATTACATTTATAATTTTCATCCACATGATGGAGAAAGTATTGCCCAAGCATGGGGGATATTGAAGTCACTAATGCTCAAATGTCCCATTCATGAGCTCCCTAATAATATTGTTATTAATAATTTCTATGCAAGGCTTTCAGGACATTACAAGGACTATCTAGATACTTGTTTAGAGGGATCCTTCACAAGTAAGGAGGTCAAAGCTAAGTGGGATCTTCTTGAAACAATTCAAAGCAATACCGAATATTGGGATAACGACAAAGGTAGAGAACCAGGTATAAACTATGAGTATGATTGCATTAAGTCTATCTCTAAGACTGCTAATTTTCAAGAGGTTAGTGCTAAATATGGTATTGATCCTCAAATTCTTATTGATTGTTTTAGAGCCTTTGCTTCTCATATTAATGCTCCTAAAGAAAAATGGGACATGTATCATGAGCCTTTTAAAGACACTTGCATGGAAAATGAAATTGTTATTAATGATAGCAATAAACATGCTCAAACCTCTAAAAGTACTATTTCTTATAAGCATGTTAATTTTTGTGGAATACATAGACCTTGTGAGTATAATCAGATTGAAGAAGAATATTGTATCACCCACAGGAATGAAAAAACTAGAATGTGGTATAGGGCTCTAAATGATCTTGGTAAAAAAGTTTGTGCCCTCTATCCTTTTATTTGTGAACTTTCCTTTGAAGTGGGTCATTTCAATTTTCAATGCTCAGGCCATAATAATAGCCCTTCTAGTCCAATGTGTACTGCAAGTTTGTATTGTGATGACATGATCGCTCCTAATCAGCATGATGAACTTACATTATTTTTGGGGTGTGAAGAGTTATCAAGAAAAACCTATTTGGTAGATATGAGTGCTTTTGATATGAATAGCGTCATGCATGGTTGTCATCTTTATTGTGTTGATAATTGACACACAAATACTTACATACAAAATATTATAAAAGATGAAGTTTTACCAAAATATGACAGGACTAATATGTGTTTTGAACTTATTAATGAAAAGGAGGAATCCTCCAAAGTTTCTTCTATTGTCTCTAACAATAAACCAAGGTATATGGAGAAGCTTCCTTTCAAGCCTCTCCCTCCTAAAGAGAAGAATAAAAAGAAGAAAATGAGGAGTAAAAGAAGAGAGGAAACGGTATTTTCCCCTAAGCACGTTGCTCCTATTATAGTTTTTGATGAGTCTGAACTCGATGATGTTCCTATGCCTGTTACCTATAGTAGTGGTCATGATTGGGAAAAGCACACTTCTTTTTATATTGAAAATCTCTTTGGTACCAATTCTAAAAATGAAGATGTTAATAATTGCTGCACTATTAGTATTATCGATGTTCCTTCCAATGATGATATGTTTACAAATGAACACACTTTGGAAGATAACTATTCTATTGCTTATGATGATACTATACCTCCAATATATGATGATCACAATGATGAATATGATATTTTCAGTCCACCTACTATTGAGGAGAAAATCAATTATGATTACAATATTCCTCCTATATTTGATGATTATGGTGATGAGAATAATAATGATAGCTATTTTGTTGAATTTGCTCCTACTACAATTAATAAGAATGACTATGCTCATAGGGAGAGTAATAATGATTATATGCATGTGGCTCATGATAAGAATGTTTTATGTGATAGTTATATTGTTAATTTTATTCATGATGCTACTGAAAGTTATTATGAGAGAGGAAAACATGGTTTTATGTATCTCAACAATATTAAGTTTCCCCTCTTTATGTTGAAATTTTTGAAGTTGCACTTGTTTTGCTTTCCTATGCTTGTTGCTTTGTGCTTTCATGACTTGTTTCTTTACAAGATTCCTATGCATAGGAAGTATGTTAGACTTAAATGTGTTTTGAATTTGCTTCTTGATGCTCTCTTTTACTTCAATTCATATTTCGTATGTGAGCATCTTCTCAAACTATCATGCCTAACTTAAAGGCGTTAAAGAAAAGTACTTATTGGGAGATAACCAAAAAAATTAGATGAGTCTTGGAAGGTATTACCTCTGTAATAACCGCTCCTTATCCTTTTTATTTTCTTTTTGTGCCAAGAGTAACCTCTAATGAGAGAGAAGTAGTGCTTGGGAAAGTTGCTGTCCCGAAACAGATTTTGTAAAAATTTGTGTAAAGTCTCTGTACGTCATTTTGAGGCGTGAATTTTTGTGCTTCTGCCCCAGGTTGTTATCTAACTTTCGTTAGTTCAACACTGTTCGATTTGAGCAACAGAAGGTCTTCGAAAAAATCGTCTTTACCTGCTGGTCTGTTTTGACAGATTTCTGCCATTATTTGCATTTGCTTCTTGTTGGTTCCTTTTTGAGTTCTTTTGGGGAATTGATATTTTTGAGGGAAGTGCTACAGTAGCTTGTGTTTTAATGGAAGTTTTATTAGTGTTGAAACTGAACCCAAAGACTTATTATCTTCAGTGCACTAATGTTACTAATAAAGATTGTGTGAACTTTTGTATGAAGGAAAAATTTCAGGTGTATGGTAGGAATGAGTAATGAGATGAAGAATGGACTAAAGATCAAGCTTGGGGATGCCACGCGTGTCACCCCAAGAAATATCCAAGAAGTACAACTGTCAAAGCTTGGGGATGCCCAAGGCATCCCCTTCTTCATCCAAAAAAAACCCAGGTTTCTTCCAGACACTTCATTTTTATTGTTTCATGCACAGTTGTGTTGTTCTTGGAACGTCTTCTTTTTCGTTTTAGTGTTGTTTTTTGTTTGCTTGGTTTTCTTAGTTTGCTGAATAAATTGGTTGGACCCCCCTGTTTCATACATTGGTTTTCAATTAGTTTGGTTTGGATTGGAAAAGAGTAGGAAAGTTCATGCTTAAGTGGTAAAGAGAGCTTGGTTTTGACTATGGCCTATGCTTTGTCATGCCATGCTTGATATTGTTTTGGATTTATGCTTACTATTCTTTGATGTAGCATGGCATGTTATAAACAATTGAGATTTCTTAATGTGCCTTGGAAGGATTATGCGTTGTTTTAGCATATTAAAGCATAGTATTGTGGTATTCTCCTTTAATGCTTTATTTGGGTTGACTTGGCACATGCTCACACCATGTTATGACTATCCCAAGTAACCATAGCCTTGATGATTCTTTAGTTTTCAACTTGTAATATCACTTTATGCTTTGATCAATGATGTTTCGTCGCTCTGCATGATTATGGCCATTATTGCTCTCTTAGTTTGTCGCTACCAGTATTTTGCTAGCCTCCGTAACCAAGTATGAGTTCCATTCATGCATCCAACTCCTTAAACCAAGTTATTCCAAAGAGTCCACCATACCTACCTATTAGCATATGCTATTCCAAGTATATTCATGCTTTTATCTACCTTCCGAATTAAACTTGTTATGTGAAAATTAGTGATTAAAGCTCTCACGAACTTGATGTCACACTTTACTTTTCTTGCATTTAATAAACTTGAACCATTGGGTCCTTCTTTGTTGCGTATATGCTTCCGCTTTATAAGTTGAAATTAGCAGAACCATGTATCATGGTGAACACTTTCAACATTGCACTTGTACTTTGTACCCCATTGATATCATGTTCTTTTGCTTATGGATCCCAGCGGTGTGAAATAAAAGTGGAACTTGCAAGATCATGGAGTTTGTATGTGTGTTAGAGAAACGCCTGGGCCGCTGGTCTAATCCATGCCTAATAATGGTGGAAACCTGCAGCGTAACCATAATGAGCAATCTATGAAGCATTCTTCTTATAAAATAAGAGATAGAGATTGAGAAAAAATATAAAAAGAAAAAAAGAGATGAGGAAAGAGGAAAGAGAGAAAACAACACCATTTTCCCATGGTAAATAAGAAGATTGCTGAGATGCTCGTTGTCTACTTGCCTTGTCATTTTGATATGGGGATTCTTCCGTATCATCGGGCAAGGGGTACCCCGTTGGCGGTTCTCTATGATACATATGTACTTACATTGACAAGAGCTTACTTGTGACTAAAGTTGAGTAGCATGAGGTTCGGTGTTCGTAAGTAAGGGGCATGAGATTTTTGCTTATAACTTGTCAAGCATATCCTCTTAGTTGTGTCACTTTAACCTTAATCACTTAAAGATGCTTATGATAGGGGCAATGAGAGCTGAAAGCTAACAAGTACCATAATTTTTGGAAGCTCTTTATGAAACTTGAATCTCTACTTCATTCTATGAAGGCCTTTCTTTTACTTTTATATTGAGTCTCCACCTTCTATATTTATGCACCTATTTTGAGAGCATAGTGGCCATTCTTAGTTCTATGTGCATTGTCCCAAGACTTGTCGATTGATGCATAACTTTGATATTGCTTGTTTTAAACTATTTGTATCTAGTCACTCTTATGAATTTTGAAGGTGTCCTATGCATTTATATTTGCTACACTATGAAGGACAAGCTGAATGCCACTAGGCTATGTTTTCTTTGTGTGAAACAAACAAACGTCTTGCAAAGCATTGTTATTCATGAATATTTTATTTGTGCCTTCTCATGTTGCAACATAGTTGCTTTGTCTTATTGTTAGAACTTTATCTTTCATGCTATGTTGAAGTACTACGATCCCAGCTATCAATGTTTTACAAATACTTTGATCAAGTTTATGATGGTGCATGTCACCTCAAAAATTATTCTTTCTTTTTATCACTTACCTACTCGAGGACGAGCAGGAGTTCAGCTTGGGGATGTTGATACGTTTCTAACGTATCCATAATTTTTGATGTTCCATGCTTGGTTTTATCTACTTTCTTATGTTTTGTTCCAACTTTGGAGTACTTTTCATATGATTTCTTAGACTAACCTATTAACAAGTGCCACAGTGCCAGTTGCCTATTTTCTGTTGTTTTCGTTCCAGGAAAGTCAGAAAATGAATATTTTCAGAATTGGACAGGACAAAAGCCAAAGTTGATATTTTACCGGAAGACTCATAGAGCCAGAAGACGAGATGGAGAGGGGCCACAGGGCGGCCACACCATGTGGTGGCGCGGGCTAGCCCTGGCTGCGCCACCAGGTGGTGTGGGCCCCCTGGCCGCCCACCGACCTTGCCTCTTCGCCTATAAGATGACTCCCGATGCAAAAACCCTAAGTCGTCAATCAGAAATCCACAAAAAGTTCCGCTGCGCCGCCGCCACCGAAGGGGAGATTCAGGGGACATAAAGTCTCTGTTCCAGCACCCTATCGGGACAGGGAAGTGCCCCTGGAGCCATATTCATCGATCTCCACCGCCATCTCCATCACTGTTGCTGATTCCCATGATGATGAGGGAGTACATCTCTCTCAAGGCTAAGGGTTCTGCCGGTAGCTATGTGTTCATCTCTCTCTCTATGCATGATCATATCGTGATCATGAGCTTTGTAATCAAGTAGATCTACCTTGCTACTCAAGTGCTTTATTAGATCTCTGCTCTCCCCATGTCTGTGAAGTTGATAGTGTGCACATCATGGTGGCACTTAGGCTACAGATTACAAATACTTGTTATGAGTTATATTTGGAGTTGGATGTCTTTATGAAATTGTGGTGTTTGCTGGAACCATCTGGTGCTCAAGGTGACAGTGTGGGGTTATCTTGATGTGGAAAGCAAACTTTGAGGTGTGCTGTTATAGCCCTACCGTGGATTAGAGTGTCTAATCGGAGAGTAGTTTAGAGTAGTATCATAAAGAGAAGATATTTATATGAGAGTGTTCATTGGTGAAAGTATGATCCCTAGGCCTTGTTCTTAGCATTGAAACACCGTTTGCAACTAGATATGTTACATGTTTGCTTGCTTCCTTCTTTATTTCAGTTTGCCTTTAGTCTCTTCCACTCCATGAAG
This sequence comes from Avena eriantha, assembly GCA_910589775.1. Taxonomy (NCBI): domain Eukaryota; kingdom Viridiplantae; phylum Streptophyta; class Magnoliopsida; order Poales; family Poaceae; genus Avena; species Avena eriantha. The sequence goes on along the minus strand of OU342742.1, from coordinate 113,321,122 downwards.
CTATTTTCTTGGACCATTGTCTTATATCCATACCACTTGTATTTTACTATCTCTTCGCTAAACTAGTGCACCTATACAACTGACAAGTGTATTAGGTGTGTTGGGGACACAAGAGACTTCTTGTATCTTGATTGCAGGGTTGCTTTAGAGGGATACCTTTGACCACTTCCTCCCTGAGTTCGATAAACCTTGGGTAATCCACTTAAGGGAAACTTGTTGCTGTTCTACAAACCTCTGCACTTGGAGACCCAACAACTGTCTACAAGAATAGAAGTGCGTAGACATCATCGTCAAGCACCTCCTTCCACAGAGCCGTCCCCAGCCCTTCGCACTCCCCCATCGGAAAAATCCGGCTGGACGTCATCTTTGGCACGGAGGACAACTTCCGTCGCGAGCCCATCTGGTTCGAGGTGGTCAACCTCTGCAGCGTGTACCACGTGGTCCTGGGGCGCCCAGCGCTCACCAAGTTCATGGCGGTACCACACTACGCCTACCTCAAGATGAAGCTACCAGGGCCCAAAGGGGTCATCATCGTGGCCGGCTGCTACAGACGTTCTGTGGAATGCGCCAGAGACGGGTCCAAAATAGCTGAAGCCATGATCATCGCGGAAGAAAAATGCGTAATCATGCAGAACGTTGCGGCCCTGCAGAAGGACATGCCGGCTGGCGAGCCCAAGCCGTCCGGAGAGGCACAATTCAAGCCATCCAAGGGCACGAGGAAGATCCTGTCGAACGAGGCTGAGCCGGACAAGTTCGTGCTGGTCGGAGACAACCTCGATAGCAAATAGGAAAGAGCGCTCGTCGACTTCCTCCGTGAGAATCGGGACATCTTCGCATGGTCCCCCAAGGACATGCCAGGTGTTCCGAGGGAGCTCGTCGAGCACTCTTTACATGTCAGGCCGGATGCAAAACCGGTCAAGCAGTCACTGCGCCGCTTCGTGGAATAAAAAAGAAGAACTATTGGGTAAGAGATCACCCGGCTGCTCGCAGCTGGATTCATCATGGAAGTTTTCCACCCGGAATGGATGGCAAACCCAGTAATTGTGCTGAAGAAGAACAAGACTTGGCGCATGTGCATTGACTACACCAGTCTGAACAAAGCATGCCCCAAGGATCCATTCACCCTGCCAAGGATAGAACAAGTGATCGATTCCACGGCCGGCTGCGAGCTGTTGTCATTTCTGGACGCATATTCCAGATACCACCAGATCCGGCTGAACCCCGCTGATCAAATAAAGATGTCGTTCATCACTCCTTCCGGAGCCTACTGCTACACCACAATGCTGTTCGGATTGAAGAACGCTGGAGCAACATACCAGCTCTACATGCAGAAGTGCTTGTAGACTCAGATCGGCAGAAACGTACACGCCTACGTCGACGATGTAGTAGTCAAGACCAATGAGCACCAGACACTCCTTGAGGACCTGAAGGAAACATTCACTAACCTCCGCCGATTCTAGATGAAGCTGAACCCTTAGAAGTGCATGTTCGGTGTCCCAGCCGGCCAGCTACTTGGTTTTCTCGTATCTAAGCCAGGAATCGAGGCGAACCCGGAAAAGATTGGTGCAATTGAGTGCATGCAGCCGCCCAAGAAATTGAGAGATGTCCAGAAGTTCACCGGCTGCCTGGCCTCCCTCAGCCGGTTTATCAGCCGGCTGGGCGAGAAAGCACTCCCACTGTACCAGCTCATGAAGAAGTCAGACAAATTCATCTGGACATCGCAGGCGGATGAAGCTTTCTATGACCTCAAGCGCATGCTTACCTCGCCACCCATTCTAGCAGCACCAGCAGCAAAGGAACCCATGTTGATGTGCATCGCAGCAACAAATAGGGTCGTCAGTGTGGTGTTGGTAGTGGAGAGGCCGGAAGAACGAAAGGTGCAGCCGGTGCAACGACCGGTGTACTACATCAGTGAAGTACTCTCGCTCTCGAAGCAAAACTACCCTCATTACCAGAAGCTGGTGTATGGCGTGTACATGGCCGCCAAAAAACTGAAGCACTACTTCCAAGAACACTCCATCCGGGTGGTGGCGCTAGCGCCACTTGCAGAGATCATTGGCAACAGAGGCGCCACATGCCGGGTGGCGAAATGGACCATAGAGCTCGCTGCCCACAACATATAGTACGAGCCAAGAACGGTGATCAAATCTCGGGCCTTGGCAGATTTCCTCATCGATTGTGCGGAAACAGAGTACCTGCCACCTTGCCCTGACTCCACGCATTGGAAGATGCACTTCGACGGCTCCAAGATGTATGGAGGTCTCGGAGCCGGAGTGGTCATCACCTCCCCAAAGGGAGACCGGCTGGAGTACGTGTTACAGATCCACTTCCGTGCATCCAATAACGTCGCTGAGTATGAGGCGCTCGTCCATGGCGTCAAGATGGCAAAGGAAATAGGCATCCGGCGCATCCTATGCTTCGGTGATTCTGATCTGGTGGTGCAGCAAGTGTTAGGCGATTGGGATGCCAGAGATGCAAACATGGCTCTATACCGTTTCTATGTACAATAGTTATGCGCCTGTTCCGAAGGGTGCGAGTTTCACCAAGTTCCCAGGGCAAACAACGAGGCCGCAGACACACTCGCCCGCATCTGGTCGACAAGACAACCAATTCCGCCTGGAGTTTCCCTTGAGCACCTGCGCAAGCCATCGATCACACTGTCTCCCGAATCCGACTCCATAATATTGGACATGGACCCGGGGACTGTCGGCTCCAAGCCCTCCACGAGGGCTGCACCGCACCCGAGGAATGCTTCTCCGCACCCGGGGACGGCCGGCTCCAAGCCCTCCATGCCGGCTGCACCGCACCCGGGGACTGCTTTGCCGCACCCTAGGACTGCCGGCTCCAAGTCCTCCACGATGGCCGCACCGCACCTGGGGCCTGTGTCGCCACACCCCGGGACTGCCGGCTCCAAGCCCTCCACGACGGCTTCGCCGCACCCGGGGACTACCGGCTCCAAGTCCTCCACGACGGCTGCACTGCACCTGGGTACTACTTCGCCGCACCCGGGGACTGCCGGCTCCAAGTCCTCCACGACTGCTGTACCGCACCCGGGGACTGCCGCCTCCAGCCTGTCAGCTCCACCACTCCACCCGGTTAGCCTCCGGGTGAGCATGACCTAGCCATCCAAGCAAAAGTGAATCTGCTAATGCAAGCGGTATGCGCCATCCGGGAAACACCAACATGGGCTAAGCCGTTCATGGATTTCCTAGCCAACAGAGAGCTGCCCGAAGAAGAGGTACATGCCAAACAGGTCAAGCGCAGAGCTAGCGCCTACACCATCATCAACAACGAGCTCTACAAGCGCAGTGTTGGCAGCATCTACCAACGATGTGTGAGCCAAGAGGAGGGAGTCCGGCTGCTGGTAGACATCCACCAGGGCGAGTGCGGACACCACCCATCGTCACGAGCCATAGTGGCAAAGGCATTCTGCCACGGGTTCTACTGGCCCACGGCATTGGAAGACGCTGAACATATTATCAAGGCGTGCAACGGGTGTTAGCGGTTCAGCCAACAGAAGCACACTCCGTCTGCAACACTCAAGACGATTCCCATCACCTGGCTATTCACCGTCTAGGTGCTGGACATGGTGGGCCCCTTCAAAACAGCTAGATCTGGCATGACCCATTTGCTGGTGGATAGAGGCAGAGCCAATAAAAAAGCTGGATGGGCCAACGGTGGTCAAGTTCTTCACAGACATAATCAAACGCTTTGGCTACCCCAACAACATCATAACCGACAACGGAACAAACTTTGACAAGGGAGCTTTCGCGCGATTCTGCGGAGATAAGGGTATCCGCCTGGACCTGGCTTCTGTAGCACATCCCCAGTCCAATGGGCAGTGCGAGTGACAAAATGGCCTGGTCCTAGCCAGAATAAAGCCCAGGCTGATCGAAGCGCTGATGCGATCCCCTGGTTGCTGGATTGAGGAGCTGCCGGCTGTACTCTGGAGTCTGCGCACCATGCCAAACCGGTCCACCGGCTACACTCATTTCTTCCTCGTTTACGGGGCGGAGGCGGTTCTGTCCACTGACATCGAATTCGACGCACACTACAAACTGCTCTACATAGAACAACAGGCCAAAGAAGCACGGGAAGACAATGTCGATCTCCTGGAGGAAGCAGGCGAACTAGCCTTGTCCAGGTCAACCATCTACCAGCAGAACCTGCGCCGCTATCACGCGAGCCGGATACGCAGCGTCTCGTTCCGCGAGGGTGATCTGGTACTAAGGCCGGTCCAAGACACCAAGGGAAGGCACAAGCTGTCTCCACCTTGGGAGGGCCCATTCATAGTCAGTCGGGCACTGCAGAGAAACTCATACTACCTCATCGACGCCCGCAAGCCGGAAAAGAACAAGATGGACCGCTCAGGCGAAGAAACTGAACGCCCATAGAACGCGAGCCTGCTCCGCCCCTTTTACACTTGAACAAGAAGTGTATGTACCTTACTTTCATGTAATGAACAATCATAGGAGCCTCAACACAGTCTCGGGGACTCTGCAATAAAATAAGCAAGTCATGCTACACAAGTTAGTTTTTTTGGCTGCATTACTCTAACCACGGAGCCAGGTATCCACCTCGGGGACTTGCCGATTGGCCCAGACGGCTGCGCGATCCACATGGTGAAGTACTGTACACGGTTCCTAGGGCTTCGTCTTCGGTTCTGGCTGCAGACCGCAAGCCGGCTGACAGATCTGGCAAGAGCAGAATGCTCAAAGGCCCCTACACGAAAATGCCACGAGGAAAAAAAAACGTCTGGACGACCTGGATGCACTCGCTCGCTCAACAACAATGACCCAAACCCGGAGTATCGTGCAATACGACTACTAAGCTACCCCTTCGACTCTGGCTAAAAGCCAGCAAGGGAACAACATTGAAATTGGCCAATGCTCACCGAGAAAAGGGCAAAGACATTGAATTTGCGTGAAACAGCAAAAATCTGAAAACTAGTTCATCTAAGATTACAGTTCGAACTTGCATATGCTTAACCAGGCAAACAACTTGTTTGTTTCTATGTTTGCATGAGCCAAAGTTCAACGACGAACACCGCCAAGGAGGATGCGGAAAACTTCCAGGCGACAGCAGAGCAGGTCAAGGAGCTTTGACCCGGCTGTATTCTCCAGCCGGCCCAAACCTCGGGGCCTACACCCTATGGGTGCGCTTGCGCGCCCCCACAAAGAAACCTGCAAAACAAAGAACATAAAGGAGCTTCGAACCTCGAGAACTACACCATGTGGGTGCGCTGGCGCGCCCCCACAAAGAAGCAGGCATGCAGAAGATGCAAAACAGAAAGTGCAAATAGAAGAGCACAAGCAAATAAGATAGAGGGCGGCGATGCTCCCACAGAAGTTCAACATGTCACAGATGGACAATTGTTCACATGGCGCACAGAAAAGACAAAATTTTCAAGGTCACAAATACTCGCGGCATACTGGGGATCAAATTCATTGAGGGGAAGAAGGGCCGGTGGCATCAGCTGGAGCACGGCTGCAGGAGGCGACGTCCGTCGAGGTGGTCTGCGGCGCAGCCGGAGCATCGGTGCATGCCGCATCCGGGCTGTGGAAGTACCGCTCCGTGCCGGCCGGGTCGCTGAAGTCCCTGTCCAGCGCGACGTAGCTCCCGATTTTCACGGCAGAGGAGTGGCTGTCGGGGACGTTGGTGCGAAGCTGGTCGTAGCTTGTCCCTTGGCGGAATCCACGGGAAAGGCTCCGCAGATCCACATCTGGGTACCAGGACTTAAGTAGCGCCAGCACCATCTCCGCGCCACCGTGAGCCGCGCACTCCCGGGCCACGTTTATGAGCTCCGGAGTGCCCCAGAGATGCTTAGCCAGGTCATCCATGGTGGCAGGCGGGGCGGCCTCGGTCCAGACATAGTCAAAGACCACGAGAGCGGCAGCGCGGAGCCGGTTAGCCTCCTCGCTGATGACCGCCACCAGCTGCCCCGGGTGGAGATCCCGATCCGGATCCGTCTCGGGAATCCGGCCCAGCGCCTGGTCAGTTGCCTCAGGGTACTGAGCTATAGCTAGAAAAGAAGGCAACAATCAGTATTGGTCACAAAGGACAAATCCGCAAAAGGGGCCCAGGTCAAGAGCACTTACTGACAATGATCTCGGCAATCTGACAAAGCTCCGACAGCATCGCTGCCTCCTTGGCCTTGGAAGCCTTGAGGGCATCCGTTTGGGTTGCATAGAGACCCTCCAGGTTCTTCACTGTCTCGGCCCGGGTGTCTGCGGTTTTCTTGGCCCTACTAGCCTTGATCTCCATCTGCTGCTGCTGCGCAGTCAGTTTGGCAATCTGGTCCTGGCGGGTCATGTTGGCCTCCTCCAGCAGGGCGACCTCCCCTTCATCTGGGCCACCTCACGGTCCCGGGCCATCAGCCGAGCTACAGGAGGGTAACCAATACTCAGCAAAATGCGCGAGAAATCACGCAATTGGGAAGATACGGCAGAGCGAGCGATCTTACAGCCCAGGTCCCGCGAAGTCTTGGCGGCATCAGTAAGAGCCCTCTGTGCAATAGAAGAGGGATAAGAACCAAAAGAAACAGCTACGTCACAGGACGACAACAAAACAATAAAATTGGCGACAAAGCACATACCTCGATAGTGCCAAGCCCGGGCGCTGGGAGACGGCCCCAGCTCGGTGAAACGTTGTGGGCTCAGCCGGCGGCACCACATCCGTCGCAGATGCCTCGGGACCCGGAGTCGATACAACCTTGGGAGACGGAGCCGGTGGAACCTCGGACACCGGAGCCGGCGCAGATCCAGACACCAGAGCAGCGCAGCCTCGGATGCCGAAGCTGGCGTGCCCCCCTCAGAAGCAGACGGAGGGGCGGATGCGGTGGCGATGGTCGCGGAGCCGGGCAAGGACATAGCCTCGCTGCGGGAACACAAGAAGTGAGCAACACAAATGCGAGTAAGGCAATACCCACACCAGAAGGACAAGGGCACCTACCCGGCAACACTCGGCATGACGGGCGCAGGGCGGAGGCGGCGCGTCTTCTTGGCGCCACCTGCAGCCGGGGCGACGCTGGTAGGGGCGGCCCGTTTCCCCTGCCCCTGGGCGCGGCGAGCTCGGCCAGCTCCATGTCCTCGCCGTGGGTAGGTATACCAAGGACAAGCGAAAAGTCAAGATTACAACTACAAGCATAGCAGGTGCTAGCACAACAAAGGCAGGGAACAAATTCTCACCGGGTCAGAACTCACAGCCCTCGTCGGCCCGCATGGGGAACCGCTCTGCCTCCGCAGGCTGAGCCTTCGCCGGCTTGAAGTTCGCGGCAAAGGTGGGGAGCTCGGTGTTGCCCATACCGTCCTCCGCTAGCTACACCGTGAAAAGCTACTCAACAAGGGAAGATAAGAGGCACGAAACGGGAGTCCCTCAGGAAAATCCACCCGGAGAGGAGCAGGGAAAAGCATACCTTCGGTGGCAGCCGGCTGCGATGGTATGGCCGGCAGGAGAACTGCCAATCCTCCTCCAGCGCCTCCTTCGAAATGGGGGCGAGCCATTCGCGGAGGGCGGCGTACGGCACGTCTAGCCGGGATACCTAGGGGGATCCAGAGGGCCAGAGAGATGGCACACCTTGTGCGACTGGTGCTGCAGCAGGAGCACGCGGGGCGCCATCTAGGACAACATAATGTCCCAGGCGGTGAGCCGCTCCTTCTCCACGGGGACGGCCATCCGGGCGCCCATCCGGTCGATGTCGCCCTAGGCACCCAAGTCCACCTCCGTCTCATTGCGCATGTAAAAATATGAGCGCTGACAGAAGTTGACGGTGTCGGGGAGCTCCAAGCGGGGTATGGGCGCTGACGGCCGCGGGTAGATGGCGCAGTAGCCCGACTCCGTCAACGGGCCGCCCTTCCCCACAACCTGCACCTTGAAGTGAAATAACATCAAGAAATTGGTGGCGGCGGGGCAAACGCCGAGGAACGCCTCGCACCAAGCCGCGTGATGCGACAACATCACCACGGTGTTGGCTCCGACATGGTGAAGTTGAAGATCGAAGGTGACCAGCAGCTCTAGGACGAAGCAGCTCAGTGGCATCCCGAGGCCGCGAGCGAAGTGGGCGAGGAAGACAATGGACTCTCCAGGCTGGGGGTGCGGCACCCGCTCACCCTCCGGTGCGAGGAGATTCTTTACCAACGGCAGGAATTTCCCTTGCCGGTACTTCTTCACGAGCTCCTCTATGACATAAGAGCCACACCAGCCGCCGGCGACCTCTAGCAGCATATTGCCTGGGAAGGTAGTTGTGATGGAGGCACGGGGTCCCGTGGTCGAAGAAGAGGAGCGGCGCCGGCGACCAAGAAACGGTGGCATGGAAGAGCAGACAGAGGCTTGAGTGCGGGGAAGAATAAAGATGGCAGGCGCAGGGAGGCGAAGTGAGGAATCACTGCGCCTCGCGCACGTATTTATCAGCGAAGCGTAACCACGACGGTTCCCTTGCCTCCATGCCACGTGGCGAAGCAACCACCCCACTAACCCGCGACGGTTCGGGGCAAATCGCGTGCGCCAGCACCACGTGCACAGAGGATCTCGTAGAAGTTACTGCGGGAGGCAAACCGCTCCTACGATCTCCAAAGAGACACAATGATGAAAGCGTGCGCACGGTTACCAAAAACTGCAGCAGCAGACCCAGAAGTCAAACTAACGTGACACGCGCTAGAAATGGCAGGCGTGGCTTATGCAATCACCGACGACAGTAGACTGGCGATCCACCTCCCGGCTGGGTGCGGCAGCCGGACAAGAAGATCACCTATCACACCCTATGGGTGGGTCCATCGGCTCCGTAGCCGGTGAACCCTAGCCGGGAAAACAACACAGAATCTAAAGCCCGTACAGGACAAAGACTACAAGACAAAGGCTACAAGACAAGCAAAAACGCCAAAGCATCTACGTAATCAATCATTTCAAATGAGCCTGCAAGAACTTCTCCACGAGGCCAAGTCCTAACGCGCTCGGGGACTAGTGTCAGGGGGATGACCCCCGGGTAGGCCAAGACGGGACCAACAGGTTGGCTCCAAGGAGAGCATGCCATCTGGACCTAGATCAAGGAACCCACCCGGTCTGCACTCAAGTTTCCCCGGCTGGCCCGTCTAGCCGGGTAGCCAGAAGTACCGGCTGGGTGGCCGCTCCTAGCCGGCCGCCTCGGATCCGCTGGACACTCTACGGTGGGGATGCCGCTCCTTGCTGAGCGCACCCTTGACCAGACAGGCTGGCTGGCCTGACCGGCGCTACTGGACAACTACGCCAAAGCTGGAGGCTGACGAGCAAAGCAAGGGATGATGAGGAAAGCCCCAGCTTACGCATAAAGAGCCGGCTGACGGATAAAGAGCCGGATGACAAGTAAAGCAGGGGCGTTGAGCGCTAAAGCTTGGTCCACCCCTATACTAGAGGCTCGACTGGACCCGGGCCTACCGTTTGGCCCTATCCAGCCGGCCCACTTTGTAAATCCCAAAATTCAAATAGTAAACCCTAGAACCCATCTTGTAAGTTGCCTCCTCGACCTGTATATAAAGGCGGTAGCGCTAGGGTTCTAGGTAAGCTAAAGCAGAAGGAAAATAGACACCAAAAGAAGGACTTAGAGAATTCTTAGCAAGAAGCAGCTAAGGAAACAGCTCAAGGAGCACTTGTATGGGGCATTCGCCCCCTTTGATAGTAGATCCTTGCAGGAGTAGGAGTTTTACCTCGCCAAGAGGGCTCCGAACCTGGGTACATCGCTGTGTTTGCAGTATATGTGCCCAACGCATTGAGAGTAGCCACCGATAGCAACCTAATTGTCCCCTTCAAGCCATCCCCGATGGCACTGCCATGTTCCACACCACGACAATGTGATTGCATTCGCAGGAAGGTGGTGAGGCTAAAGCTGGTAGATGGAAATAAAATCATGGAAGAAATGAAAGTGAGAGAGAAAGACGATGAATTCACCGGGATTTGGAGAGGGAGCTATCTCCTGGGCAGCGAGGCGGCAGGTGACACCCACAGGGATGCGGCGGGTCACGTACAACCAGTCAATGTTGTCCTGATAGAAGAACGCACCCGCCCAGGCACCACGCTCGTGAGCCTCTTCCTCCTCCTCCTCAGCAACAGTGGACTCCTTAGTCATGGCTAGATCGAGGCCTTCAAGGAAGTAATCTGAGAAAGAATAGCCCGCGGCGGGGAACGGACATTTGGAGCTCAGGGCCCCATGACGAAGAGCTTGTGCAGAAGTAGGGGCGCCGTCGTGGAGGAGCGGCAAGGCACGACAGTGGCGGCGCTATGCTAAGGCAGCGGCAGCAGCGGTGGCGTCGCTATGGAGAAGAAGGGGGCAAGGGGAAGGGGAGCGTGCGAAGTGGGGGAACTTCCCCAAGAGTCGCCCTTGTCCCCTATTTAACCGCACCTCACGGGCGCGTAGTGGGATCAACCGCTCCAGCGTGAACACACGATGTGGTCGTGTATTTATCGAGCCTGCCAATCAGGATCATGCCACAGCAAGGGCCACAAGGAGCAGGGGATTCCACGACACAACATTATGATACAGTAAACGAGGGGCTGCCACGACGTGATGCGCGTAGCAGTTATTCCTGACAATCAATACAGTAAATGGTGCAGTAAACTAGCGTGACCCTTAAAATGAGGTAAAGTGATGATTACCCTCCACGTGGGACGTGGGGAAGTATATGAGAGAAGGAAAGATAACCCAGAAACATGGAAAAATACCCGGCCAACAAGGAGTAACTTGGATTGAGTCAAGGGAACGCCAAACCAAAGAGACCGCTTATGGAATAACTCGGCAAAGAAAATGTAGATCTAGATAGTTGGATCATGCCGGGGCCTTATCAACTGAAGTTGCTAAGACCACACCAGCTTCGGGGACTAATGTTGGGGGGATACCCTCGGGTAGGGTCATGCTGGGGTATAAAGGCCGAGTTAGCCGAGGAACGGCACCATCAAAGCAAGTGCTGGCCGGGTCTCCTCATGGCAGGCCGACTTACGGCATAACCCGGCCTGGCAGGTATTCACCTAACATTAACCCGACCGACATTAAATATATGTCGTCTATACATGGTTTACCATATATGCGGGTACCCTCATAGCTGGGTTAGCCAAGCACTAGCCGGGTTACCACTTGGCTTCCAAGAGAAGGAATGAATCCCCCGTTGGTCAAAAGGTGGCCTCTGTCGACTATAGAGTGAGCAAAGTGAGCAGAGGGAAGGACCAGCGGGGCGTGACCGACAAAGGTGACGCGAGAAGTGTCGGCTGACATGATCCGTGTCTGGTGACGCCAAAAGACAAGGAGCTCACAGAGGTTTACGTCTATAATCCAGACTACCGTTTAAAGTGCATAAAGAGGCATATAGCTTTAACCAAATGGAATATTCGGGGAATATGCCTCCACGTATGCCCTAAGTTTGTAACCTGGGTTTCCCTATATAAGGAGCACCAAGGCCTCCTTAGAAGGAGATCGATCATTCTATCTAGGAAGAACTCTAGAGCATTGTAGTGGGGGTAAGAGAACTAGTCTCCTTCTCACGAACTACTCAAGGAGCCCTTGTAACCCCCATTGATAGAGTTAAAATACAAACACTTGTGTGTGGAATCACCACGTTATCCCTCCCTGGATTCCTCTAGTGCTCATTGGACCCATCTTTAGCCTATCCATGGCATCTGTCGTGCAACCACCACGACAATCCGGGTGCGGATCTTCAGAGCCTTGCCCGAGGATTTTGGCAGGGGACATGCTACGACTAGCTTCGCGCCGAGATTCCCAAAATTTTCTCCTACAGTGTCAAGATCGCATGTTGCGTCCAGCTGGACCGGGAATTCAGCGACCCAGCTGGGACTGATCCGTTCGTTTGGATCCCGCCGTCGGCTCCACCGCAAACTTATGATTTTCCTGCACTAGCCTCTGACTCGGCTGTCACCGACAACGCCTCTTGCAGTAAGCCTCGAATGGGCGCCCCCGATCCCTCTACTGAGCCCCATGCTTCATCCTCGGAATGCCAAGAGTATTTGTACTGCTTGAAACTTTTCTTTTATCTATATGCGTGAACAACTTGTGGTACTTTGAATTATGATCGGATCTTTGTCTCCCCTTTGTGTTACAATATTGTCTTGTTATCTTGAGTTTACACTCTCTTATTGCTTGATCCGGTTTCACCATTTGTGGGTTTTTGTGTGGGAGCGCACCCACTTGGTGTAGTCCCCGAGGTTCGTTCTGGCTGGAGGATCCATCCGGGTCGAAGCTCCTTTCTGTTGTTGTCGTTTGCAAGTCTTTGTGTGGGGTCGCGGGAGTGCACCCACTTGGTGTAGTCCCCAAGGTTTGGGCCTACTAGAGGATCCAACCAGGTCGAAGCTCCTTTCTGTTGTTGCCGTTTGCAGGTTTTTGTGTGGGAGCGCAAGAGCGCACACACTAGGTGTAGTCCTTGATATTCGGGCGGCTGGAGGATCCAACCGGGTTGAAGCTCCTTTCAGCCTTCTGCTATTTGCGTGGGGTAATCAGCACCCGGCCCTAGTACTTGGCGTGGTTTTGACTCGTGAAAAAAAACATAAACGGTAATTTTTGCGTTAGATATGTATGGGGAGAACCTAGTTTGCAGTTCATTTGTTAAGGTTGGAAATTTTTCCATTTCGTGCTAGGACAACTACTTTGTCCTTTTCTCAGTGAGCATTGGTCGTTTAAGCTATGTCCTTGCCGCCTGGGAAGCGAGTTGCGGTCGGCAGCCGAGACCGAAGGGGTAGCTAGTGAGCGTACTGCATGGTACTTCAGATTTATGTTATCGGTGTCGAGCGAGAAAGCACAACCGAAACGTCCAGAAGTTTTTGTTTTCCTTATGTTTTTCATGTAGGGGTCCTTGAGCTTTTTGCTCTTGCCAGCGTGGCATCTAGGTTACGGTCTGCAGCCAGAACCGGAGAGTGAGCCCTTAGAGCCGCATACAGTACTTCGCCATTTGGAATGCGCGGCCGTCTGGGGCAGCCGGCGAGTCCCCGATAGAGATGGTACAAGCCGAGGTAAAAAGAATGCAACAAGAAATGCCAATTGATGCAGCAAGAAATGCCAAATCATTACGGAGTCCCCAAGACTGTGTCTAGGCTCCTCAGCTTGTTCATTACACAAAAGTAAGATAGATACACTTCTTGTTTAAGTGTGAAATGGGCGAAGCAGATTCGCGTTCCATGGGCGCTCAGTTTCTTCATCAGAATGGTCCATCTTGTTATTTGCTAGCTGTCGTGTGTCGATGAGATAGTATGAGTTGTTCTGCAGTGCTCGACTGACGATGAACGGCCCCTCTCAAGGGGAGACAACTTGTGCATCCCCTTGGTTCTCTGTACCAACCGCAACACGAGGCCACCCTCTCGGAATGAGATGTGGCAGATCCGTCTAGCGTGATAACGACACAGCTTTTGCTGGTAGATGACGGATCTAGACAAGGCCAGCTCGCGTGCCTCTTCGAGGAGGTCAACAGTATCCTCATGTGCTGCCTTGGCTTGCTGCTCTGTATATATAATAGCATGCGAGGTGCATCGAACTCGATGTCAGCTGGCAGGACCACCTCCGCTCTGTAGACAAGGAGGAAGGCATGTAGCTGGTGGAGCGGTTTGGCATGGTGCGCAGGCTCCACATCACAACCGACAGTTCTTCTATCCAGCATCTCGGGGATCTAATTAGTGGTTCGATCAGCTGGGGCTTGTGTCTCAGACCAGGCCGTTTGCTCGCTCGCACTGCCCATTTGACTGGGAGTGTCCGACGAAAGCGAGGTCCAGGCGGATGCCCATTTCTCTGCAAAAGTGCACAAAGGCCCCTTTGGCGAAGTTCGTGCCATTGTCGGTGATGATGCTGTTGGGGTAGCCGAAGCGTGTGATAATGTATGTAAAGAACTTGATCACTTTTGGTCCATCCAGCTTCTTGCTGGCCTTGGCCTCAATCCACTTGGTGAATTTGTCCACCGCCACCAGCAGGTGTGTCATGCCGGATCGCGCTATCTTGAAGGGGCCAACCATATCTGTCCGGAGGATGACCCCCGGATAGGCCAAGCTAGCGCTAACTAGTTGGCTCCAGGGAAAGATGGCCGGCTGGGCACAAGATAAAGTAGCTCAGTCGGGTGATACGCTTCACTCGACCCGCATCAAGATTCCCCGGTTGGCCCGTCTAGCCAGGTGCCAGGATAGCTGGCTGGGTGTCAACCTCTACACGGCCGCCTTGGATCCATTGGCCAATGGTACAGGAGGGGGTGACGCTCCCTGATGAGCACACCCTTGACCGGACAGGCTGGTGCTACCAGACAAAGGCGCCAAAGCACTAAGGCTAGGGGATGACCGACGACGTCCCGGCTGACGGATAAAGTGCCAAGCTAATGGTTAAAACGCCACGTGACGCCCAAAGCAGAGGCGTTGAGATGTTGGGGCACTGCCCCACCACCAGCTGGACCTGGCCAGCCAATCCGCTTTGTAAACCCAAAGCCCAAAATAGTAAACCCTTAGAGCCCACATTGTAACCTACCCTTCTAGCATTATATAAGGAGGGGTAGAGCTAGGGTTCTATGTAAGGGACAACAAGTTAGAAGTTAGCTAGAATCTCCAAGTCTTGTGATCCGTCTTCCTCTAGCTCCCAAGAGTATCTAGGGAAACGGCTCAAGGAGCACTTGTATTGAGCACTCGCTCCCCATATAGTAGATCCTTGCAGGAGTAGGAGCATTACCTTGACCAGAGGGTCCCGAACCTGGGTACATCATTGTGTCTGCAGTATCCGTACTGAACCCGTTGCGTGTAGCCACCGATAGCATCCTGATTGTCCCCTCTCATGCCATCTATCGTTGTGTTGGGAATGGCAGTACCTGAGGAGGTTAGATAGAGGTGTGGGGACTAGCAGGGAAGCTATCGACGGCGTCCGCAGGCGGGATTGGATACAAGCGAGCGTAGCGGGACGCAAGAAGTGCCCAGGTTCGGGGCCCTCGTGGTGAGGTAAAGCCCCTACTCCTGCCGGATCTGACTATGTGGAATACCAGAACTACAAGTGCTCCTAGAGCTATATACGCTAGCTACTGCCTTAAATGCTGTAAGACCATCCCTTTCTACTGAGGCCTTGCCTCTCCTTATATAGGCAGAGAGGCAAAGGTCTCACTAGCCAGTCCGACTAGCGGGCCCCACAGGCGCGTCCCAGCCGACTAGTCATCTACAGTGTCTGGTATGGCTTGTCCTGTCGGAGTACGAGCGGTATGGCTGTCATAGGCACAGTGGACGCCGTGCGAGCCTATCGTCAGCACCGGCCACTGTTCCTGCGTCACCCACGTAAAGTCTTCGGTATGCCCGGGTAGTTGCGAGTCTTGTCACCGTATAGGGCGTACCGTGCACTGATACACACCTCGCCCTGTCCCATTGATTGAGTCCGGCTACGCCGCCGTATCCGGCTGCCTCCTGTTGATCCGGCTACCAGGGGATAGCCGGCCTATCTTGCCCTGTCCAGCTGCATCTGTTCAGCCGGACGCGATCCGACTGTCTTGTTCTATTCGGTTGGGGTACATGGGGATCATCCCCCTGACACTAGCCCCCGAGCGCGTGTGGATTCCGCCCTTAGGCGAAATGTGCGCGCGCTTCCTCTTGTTTTTGAATTTGTGTCCGGCTGAGCTTGGCGGTTGCGCTACCCGTGACGTCAGTGCTGACGTCGGCCACGTGCGCACGCGCCATCATTACTCTGCGGTGGGCAGCCTAACGTCTCGTCGCACGTCGCCTCGGGAAACCGCTGTCCGGCGCTTCGGTTCTCGCTCCAGGATCTTCTGTGCATCCTGCTCTAGCACACGGGATCTTAGGCGGCGGTTGGGGTGTGGGTCGCCCGGATGCGTGCCACGTGCCCCGTCGACGGTTGCCCTTCTGGCTCCTTAAAGGGACACCGCGGGGGAGGCGATTTCTTTCCTTCGCTCCACCGCTACAGTTCCTTCTCTTTCGTTGCCTCCGCTCCTGCGCCCTTGCTCTTTGCGTCGCATGTTCGCCGTCGTCAACGCTACGGGCCACCATCAATCTTCCTTCACCGCTCCCTCTTGTCAACCGGAAATGGCCGCCGACCGTGGGGCCTGGTGCGGCTCCGCCGTCACCGAGGACCAAATCGCCAAATACCACGCCACCCGCGTCCTCCCGTCGGCGGAGGAGATGGCGGTGCTGCTGGCGCCGGCCGAGGAGGTGTCGCCGCACCCGGAGGAGGGCAAGCGCGTCATCTTCCTTTCGCACTTGGCCCGCGGGTTCGCCCTTCCGGCGAACCCGTTCCTCCTGACCTTCCTCGCTTTCTTCGACCTTCGTCTCCACCATCTCGGCACCAACGCAATCGGAACGTTGGCGCACTTTGTTGCTTTCTGCGAGAGCTACCTCGGGATCCAGCCGGATCTCGGGCTCTTCTGCCGGCTCTTCCGAGTCCGGTCGCAGGTGCAGTTCACCCAGGGGCCACTAGTCGCCTGCGGCGGTGCCTCCATCTACTCCCGCACGCAGACCGGCTACCCCAAATTCCTTCTTCATGATACGGTACGACTGTGGCAGCAGTCGTACTTCTACATGAAGAACCTCACCAACATCGACCGGATCAATATTTCGGCCTTCTAGGACGTCGAGTCCAGCCGGCAGAACTAGGACTTGAAGTTCCACGGCGACAAGACGGAGACGGACGACCTGCTGAAGCGCATGCGCTCCCTCGTCCACTGCCGGCTGACCGGCCTGGACGTCACTCTCAGCTGGATGTCCTGGCTGATGATGCCGTTGCAGCAGCGAGCACACAAGATGTGCTACTACTCCGGCCGGCTGGACCCGACCCGGCTGTCGCGCCGCGATCCCCGCTACCCCAACCTGAAGGAGTGGGTGTGGACGATCACCAAGGAGCGGCTGCTAGAGAACTAGAAGTTCAGTCTAGCGCCTTATACTCGGGAGAACCGTGCGCCTCGGGTAAGCTCCTCAAACCGGATGCATTTTTGGTGTTTTCTTGTGCTTGTCCTTTGTATTCGTCTGGCTAACTTTTGTATTCGGCAGATGTTCCCATGCATCATCCGCGAGAATGGCGTGACGGCCCTCGAGGAATTCACGCCCGACCTGCCAGAGTCACGCGCTCGGTGGTCCGGCGAGGAATCGGATGGGGACGGCGACGCCTTCCCCAGCCGGAACGACGAGCCGGCCGCCGACCCGCACGTGGAGGTGCACGAGGAGGAGGCCACGCCGACCATGGAGCCGGCGACACGCTCCGCGACGGACGGGGAAGCGGGTGGGAGCGTCTCCAGACGCTCCGGCTCCCACCGCCCCGCGACGGAGGAGCCGGCGCCCAAGAGGAGCCGGTCCGGCGCCCTGCCGCCAAGCCGTCTTGGCCGGAAGAAGGGGCCGCCTCCTGTTGTGCCGGGGTATGTTCTTTCTCCCCCTTCCCTTTCTGCCTGTTCTCTGTCTGCCTGCCTTTTTCCTCCTTTTCTGACTTTGGCTTGTTTTGCTCTTGTCTTCTTCTCTTTCTCCTTAGCACGCTGGTTTCCTTCGGAGCCGCGAGCCCGGCTTGCGCGCCAGCCGGATCATCGCCCCGTACCCCGACTGCGCCGACCAGCGCCCCTCCTTCCTCTAACGCGCAGCCTTCGCCTCCCCCTCGGGCTGAGCCGACTGCCTCCGCCCAGCCGGAAGTCCCCCAGCCGGAGGCGGGGTCCTCCCAGCCGGAAGGCTCCTCCGTGGGCGCGCGGGGGGCTGCTGGCAAGGAGCTCATCGTCGTTGGCGACAACAACTCCGACGAGGAGCCTAGGGAGGAATGGCAGATGGCGGTGGACGTGGCGAAGGAGTCCTTGGCCGTCAATGCCGTGGACGACGACGCTTCCTCCGCCGCCTCGCTGTCGGACCTCGCCGCCACGCTTGAGCTGGCGGTGAAGGAGATCCGGGTGCTGGAGGCCACAGCCGGTGGGAATCGGACGTTGGAGCAGAAGCTTGCTGCCGCCAACGGGACCTCCCAGAGTAAGTTAGCTTCATCCGACTTGCCTTTTTTTTGAACTGACAGCCAGTCTTGTTGCAGCCATCCTCGTGTGCACCCAGCGCGAGATCGATCGCTTGAAGAAAGCGAACGACCGGCTGAGCAAGTCCAACTCCACTATGCGGCTATAGAACAAGGATTGGCACGCGCGGGTGGACGGTCTGGAGGCCACCATCAAGGAGCGCGACGCCTCGCTCGCCAGCCAGACCGAAGCTTTCTCCCTTCTCGAGGCCCAGAACAAGGACCAAGAGAAGGAGATTAAACGGTTAGCGCTCAAGGAGAAAGTGCTGGTGGAGGAGCTGATGCAGGTTGGCCACACTGCCAAGGGTGAGTTTTCTTTCCGTCTTATTTTCTTTCCGGATCCGGTAGCCGGATCTAACTTCTCTTTTCTGACAGCCCTTTACCCCGGCATAGACCTGCTGGCCTACAACCGGCTGTAGGAGAACTGGCCCGGAGCACAGCCGACGGCCCAGGAGCTCGTCGTCCTTCTTGGCGAGGAAGCTGCCAAGCTTCGCCAGGCGGCACGGGACGTCTTCTCCTTCGTATGGCCGGAGGCTCCGGTTCTGGAGACAATGGCGCAGCTGGCTGCGAAGGTGGGAGAGGTGACGGCCGCGGTGGACCGACTGCGGGACCTAGCTGCGCGAGCCGGAGCGGAGATGGCCTTGGCTCTGATGCTCTCCTGGTACAAGGACGCCCGCGTCGATAAGATCGACGGAGGCTTCCGAGCCGGAGCTGATCTTGCCGCTATCCGCCAAGCCCATACGGAGCTCCGCGGGTCCGCCATCAAGATCGCCAACTACGTGGACCCCGACGAGGTGCTCACCGACTCGGAGTCCGTCGGCACTCCTGATGTGGAGGCCCCGATGCCACCGCCTGCCAGTGTTGGAACCGGCTCAAGCTCCGCGCCTCCTCCGCCGCCCGAAGCCTCTGCCGGCCAAGGACTCCCCCACGGCAAGGGTCCTGCCGCCTAGATATCGCCTAGATATCGCCCCGAGATACCGCCTGCCACTTGTCTTGTGTTACATGTTTATGAACCTTGTCTGTTTGTGCCGGCCGTCTTTGACGCCGGGTAACTTATGGGGGCTTCGTCTCTCTTTTGTTTGTCATTGTTGAAATTCTTGAGTTTCCCTTGACTTGTGTGTTTCAAATTTTCTTTTCATACTTCATCTCTTAGCTTTCGCCCGGCTACACACTTTTAGTTGGGAGAATCGCACCTCCAGTGGGGGCGCGCGAGCGCACCCACTAGGTGTAGCCCCCGAGATTCGCAGTAGCTGGCGTAGCCAGGTGCTTCGAATCTTCCTTCTTTCCTCATTCTTCTATTTTTATCCGACTAGACTCGTCTCGGTCAGTTGCTTTCGCCGGCTGAATGCCTTCAGCCGGGGGAACTAACATTCCAGTGGGGGCGCGCGAGCGCACCCACTGGGTGTAGCCCCCGAGATTGGGAGTAGCTGGCATAGCCAGGTGCTTCGAATCTTCCTTGTCTTCTCTTGCTCCTGCCCTTGCCCTCACCTGGGCTCCGATCGGCTGGCTAAACGCCTTTAGCCGGTCGGGAACCACAAGATTCCACTGGGGGCGCGCGAGCGCACCCAGTTGGTGTAGCCCCCGAGATTCGGAGCGCTTGATGAAGGCAAGGACTTCGAATCTTCTTTCCTTCTCCTGAATTCCGACTCTAGGTAGTCGGACAAACGTGCATACGCATACACACAGGCCCACATAGGTTAGTAGGTTAGTCTGCCAAATTGTAGCCGGAAAACGGCTTGTTTTTTCGAAAACTGGCTTGTCCCTTTCTAGACACTTAGTCGCTTTCCCGTGTGCTCTGTTGTTTTCGCTGCGTCCTTGCCAGGCAGCCGGGTTGCGGTCTGTAGCCAGAATCGAAGGGAGCTGACAGTACATTGCATACGGTACTAATGGCTTAGCAGCTGGATTGGTTCGAGCTAGTTGCAGGGCCGGGACACCCGATCTGTCGCGTCTCCTCCCCGTTTTTCGTGTGGGATGCCTTGGGCTTTTGCTCTTGCTAGCCGGACAGCTGGGTTGCGGTCTGTAGCTGAGACGAAGAGTGGGCCTCTGACATCGTCGCACAGTACTCAGCCGGTTTGTTGACTTAGCAGGCCGGGCCAGCCGGCGAGCCCCCGGGTAGGGGTTGCCGGGGCAAGAAAATAATAACCGGAAAACTGATGCATACACATTTCTTGCAAGGAGCCCCCAAGATTCTCGTGGGGGTCCGCATTTTTATTCATAGGGTTTTTGGGATACATACGCTGCCTGGCGACTAGGTGTAAAACGGGCGCAGCAGGGCCGCGTTCCAGGGACGCTCGGTCTCCTCGTCTGACTTGTCCATCTTGTTCTTGCGCGGCTGCTGCGCGTTGATGAGGTAGTAGGAGTCGTTGGGCAGCGCCCGGCTGATGATGAAGGGGCCCTCCCAGTGTGGCGATAGCTTGTGCATGCCCTTCGTGTCTTGCACCAGCCGGAGAACCAGGTCGCCCTCGCGGAATGCGACTGGGCGGATCCGGCTTGAATGGTAGCGACGTAGTCGCTGCTGGTACATGGCTGATCTGGACAAGGCCAGCTCGCGGGGCTCCTCTAGGAGGTCCACTCCGTCCTCCCGCGCCTCCTGGTTGGCTTTTTCATTGTAGAGGAGCTTGCGAGGGGAGTCGAACTCGATGTCGGCGGAGAGGACGGCTTCCGATCCGTAGACCAGGAAGAACGGCGTGTAGACGGTTGACCTATTCGGCGTGGTGCGGAGGCTCCACAGCACAGCCGGAAGTTCTTCGATCCAACATCTGGGTGAACGCTCCAACGGCTCGATGAGACGTGGCTTGATGCCGGCTAGCACTAAGCCGTTTGCTCTTTCGACTTGCCCATTGGATTGCAGGTGCGCGACGGAGACAAGGTCCAGTCGGATGCCCTTGTTGCTGCAGAACCGGGCGAAGGCCCCCTTGGCGAAGTTCGTGCCGTTGTCGGTGATGATGCTGTTGGGGTAGCCGAAACGGCTGATGATGTCGGTGAAGAAGGTGACAACCATCGCCCCGTCCAGCTTCCCGATAGGCTTGGCCTCGATCCACTTCGTGAACTTGTCCACCACCACCAGCAAGTGGGTCATGCCCGCGCGCGCTCGCTTGAAGGGACCGACCATGTCGAGGCCCCAAACCGCGAACGGCCAGGTGATCGGTATGGTCTTGAGTACCAAAGTTGGCATGTGCCTGAGCTGTCTGAAGCGCTGGCACCCATTGCATGCGTGGACCAGCTGCTCGGTATCTTCGAGGGCGGTGGGCCAGTAGAAACCATGGCGGAATGCCTTGGCGACTATCGCCCTTGACGAAGCGTGGTGCCCGCACTTGCCCTGGTGGATATCCTTGAGTAGCCGGTAGCCCGTATCCGCATCGACGCATCTTTGGAAGATACCGGATACACTGCGCTTGTACATCTCGCCTTTTATGATGGTGTACGTGTGCGCGCGGCGCCGGATTTGCCTGGCCTCCACCTCGTCGTCCGGAAGTTCTCCATCGGCGATGTAGCTCATGAAGGGCTATGCCTAGGATGGCACTTCCTGGATGACGAGGACGCTCATGTTCTCCGGTTGACGGGTGTCGGGGGGTCGTCTGGGTGGCGTACCCGGAATAGCAGCCCCCGAGCCGCTAGGCGAGCCGGCAGTCCCGGGTCTTGCGAGCCGGAAAGCGCTGCCTGGCCGGAATTGGTGCGGGTCTTCTTCTTTGGCGGTTCTGCCGGCTCCGCTTCCGCAGTTCCGTCAGCCGGAACGGTTCCTCCCCAGAGGATGGAGTCCGATTCTGGCGATGGGTTGATGGATGGCTTGCGCAGGTGCTCCAAGGAGACCCCTGGTGGGATGGCCTGCCTGGTGGAGCCGATCTTGGAGAGCCCATCGGCTGCCTCATTGTTGACGCAGGGGATGTGGTGAAATTCGCACCCGTCGAAGGAGGCGCTGAGCTTCTGGATGTGGAACCGGTAGAGAGCCATGTTTGCATCTCTGGCGTCCCATTCTCCGGATACCTGCTGCACCACCAAGTCCGAATCGCCGAAGCACATGATCCGGTTGATGCCGATCTCCCTGGCCAGCCGGAGCCCGTGCACCAGTGCCTCGTATTCGGCTACGTTGTTGGAGGCCTTGAAGTGGATCTGCAGTACGTACTCTAGTCGGTCTCCCTTGGGCAAGGTGAGCACAATGCCGGCTCCCAAGCCCCCGAGCATCTTCGATCCGTCGAAGTGCATCCGCCAATGGTCCGAATCCGGAACCGGTGGGAGATACTGGGTCTCGGCCCAGTCGACAAGGAAGTCCGCCAACGCTTGCAACTTGATCGTGAGCCGGGGCTCGTACTGGATGGAGTAGGCGGCAAGATCGATGGCCCACTTGGCGACCCGGCCCGTGGCGTCCTTGTTGCCGATGATTTCCGAAAGGGGTGCGGTGCACACGACCTTAATCGGATGCTCCTGGAAGTAGTGTTTGAGCTTTTTGCATGCCAGGTACACGCCGTAGCACATCTTCTGGTAGTGGGGGTAGTTCTGCTTGGAGAGGGAGAGGACCTCGCTGAGGTAGTAGACGGGCCTCAGAACCGGCTGAGCCTTGCCTTCCTCGGGGCGCTCCACCACCAGGATGACGCTGACGACCCGGCTGATGGCTGCTATATAGAGCAACATCGGCTCCTTAGTAGCCAGCGTGGCCAGAACCGGTGTTGTGGATAGCATGCGCTTGAGGTCGTGAAACGCGGCGTCAGCTTGCAAGGTCCAGGAGAACTTGTCCGTCTTCTTCATCAGCTGGTACAACGGGAGTGCCTTCTCCCCCAGCCGGCTGACGAAGCGACTGAGGGATGCTAGGCATCCGGTGAACTTCTGGACTCCAAGCAGGTTCCTGGGTGGCTGCATCCTCTCGATGGCTGCGATCTTCTCTAGATTCGCCTCGATACCTCGCTGCGAAACGAGGAAACCGAGTAGCTGGCCGGACGGTACTCCAAAGACGCACTTCTCTGGGTCGTCCACGTAAGCGTGCATGTTTCGGCCTATCTGCGAGTGCAAGCATTTCTGCATGCATCGCTGATAGGTGGCGCATGCGTTCTTTAGGCCAAAAGGCATGGTTACATAGCAGAAAGCCCCATAGGGGGTGATAAATGATGTCTTAATCTGATCAGCCGGGTTTAGCCGGATCTGATTGTACCCGGAATAACAATCTAAAAAAGACAACAAATCACAGCCGGCCGTGGAATTGATGACTTGATCGATACGGGGCAAGGCGAAGGGGTCTTTCGGGCACGCCTTGTTCAGGCTGGTGTAGTCGATACACATGCGCCAGGTCTTGTTCTTCTTCAGCACCAGGACTGGGTTCGCCAGCTAGTCCGGGTGGTACACTTCCATGATAAACCCGGCTGCAAGGAGCCCGGGTGATCTCGTCACCGATTATCTTTCTCTTTTCCTCTGCGAACCGGCGCAGAGGTTGCTTGACCGGCTTGGCATCCGGATGCATGTGAAGTGAGTGCTCGGCGAACTCCCTCGGCACACTCGGCATGTCCTTGGGGGACCATGCGAAGATGTCCCGATTCTCACGGAGGAAGTCGACGAGTGCGCCTTCCTATTTGCTGTCCAAGCCGGCGCCAATGGTGACGAACTTGGTCGGATCGGAGGGGTCGAGCGGGATCCTCTTCGTCTCCTTTGCCGGCTGGAAGGCTCCTTCTCCAGCCGGCTTGCTGCTAGCTAGAATGTCCTGCTGGGCCATGGCCACATTGTGCATGATCACGCGCTTCTCCTCGGCTATGATGAGGGCCTCTGCCAGTTTGGAACCGGCTGAGGCGCACTCCATCGATCGCTTGAAGCAGCCGGCGACGGTGATCACGCCGTGGGGTCCCGGCATCTTCGTCTTGAGGTAGGCGTAGTGGGGGATGGCCATGAACTTGGCGAGGGCGCGGCGCCCGAGGAGAGCGTGGTAGGAGCTCGTCAGATTTACCACCTCGAACCAGATTGGTTCGCGGCGGAATTTCTCCTCGGTCCCGAAGATGACGTCCAGCTGGATTTTCCCCAGCGGGGCGCAGGCTGGCCCCGGCAGAACGCCGTGGAACGTCGTGGTAGTCGGGCGCAGGTCGCTTTCACGAATGCGCAGCTTCTCCAGCGAGGACTGGTAGAGGAGGTTGAGGCTGCTGCCTCCGTCGATGAGGACGCGCGAGAACCGGCAAGTGCGCGCGTTGGAGACGATGAGGGGGTCGAGCACCATGGCGTAGCCCCCAGGAGTCGGTAGATGCTCAGGCTGATCCGCCCGGCTCCAGGTGATGGGGGTTTCCGACCAGTTCAGGTACTGGGGGACCGGAGAGGCGATGGTATTGACCTCCTTGGAGCGTCGCCTGCGGCTGTGCTTGTCGTCTTGCTCCATCTCGAAGATATGGTAGGCGGCGTGCGGCTGGGGGTAGCCGTTGTTGTTGTTGCCGCCGTTGCCGCCATTACCATCATTGCCACTCCCCTAGCCGGTGGTGGAGGTCCACCTAGGGGGGAGGCGGGGGACGAGGCTGGTTGCCCTAGTCCTTTAGCTGGCGGGTCCAGCTGCAGTTCCGGGTGGTGTGCGTAGCCGGCTTGAAGGGACCGCTATGCCATTTTCACGGGCCATCGAACATCTGGTCGAAGGTGAGCCGTGGCTTCTGCCTCCTTGCTTCATTAGCCGGCGCGTCGGGCGTGCCCTCCACAGCATTGACCTGCCGCGCGTGGTAGCGAGGCTTCTGCTGTCCGGCCTGGCGGTCCCCCTGGAACCGGTTGTCGTTGCCGTGGCGTCTGGAGGATCCGGCTTCTCCAGCCGGATTGCTAGGTCGGTCGCGAGCCGGCTCCGTGGGAGTCGGGCGGCCGTCCGCGTTTACTCGGAGGGGCTTCTTCATGGCGGCATCCGCCATGGCGTACTGGTCCGCAACCGTCATGAGCTCCGCCATGGTTTTCGGCTTGTCACACAGTAGCCGGTGGCGGAGCATGGTGCCCTCAGGGCAACCCTCGATGAAGAAACCGGTGGCTTGGCTCTCCAGGATGCCCTCGCAGGTGTTGTGCAGCTCCGTCCACTTGGCGAGGTACTCGTGGTCAGTCTCGTGGTCGCCCTGGATGCACAAGGCCAGGTCGCGCGGGCGCCCTGGGCGCTTGTACGTGTCGTTGAAGTTGCGGACGAACACCTTCTCGAAGTCGGGCCAGGCGTTGATGCTGTTGGGCGTGAGGCTATTGAGCCATGTCCTCGCCGACCCGGTTAGCATGAGGGGGACATAGCGCACGGCTGTGCGCTTGTTCCCGTGGGCGATGCCAACTGCCGTAGCGTAGTCGGTCAGCCAGACTTCTGGTTTCATGCTGCTGTCGTACTTGGGGGTGTCCCTCGGCTGGGAGAATTTATCCAGAAACGGCTCGTTCCGGATGTGGGGTTCGAAACAGACCGGACCGGTAGAATCCTCCTCCTCCGTGACGCGCGCTTGAGCGAGGAGCTCGATGCGGTCGCGGGCATCCGGACAGTCCGGGTTGGGCGCTCCCACCCGGCCCGAGAGACAGGAACCGGCTGGTCTGGGCGCTCCGGCTGGCGGAGGGGGAGGTGGCGGGTTGCTGTTCACCGTCTGCTCCTGGCGCGGCTGGCCCCTGTTGCCAGAGCTACGACGCCTACTACGGGCCCTAGGCGGCTGAGGGGAGGACGCCTGCTGGGTGTCACGCGGCGCGCCCCTGCTGTTGGCGGGTAGCCTGCTCCCCTGGGTGTCACCCGACGCCGTACCTGGCCGCGCCGGCTCGGCTCCACGGTAGCCAGAGTGAGGCCGTGCACGCGGTCGTACTCGCGCCGGGTGATCTCGAGCTGCTTACGGGCTACAGCTAGCTCCATGGCCTCATGGAGGAGGATCTGTCTCTCCATGCTGAAGTTGGCCTCCGCCTCCTCCGGGTTATCCCCGAGGTTAACCGGCGTCAGGAGCCGATCAATGGCGTCCTCCACCGGGTTCCGGGGCGGCGGGGGAGCGGAAGTTCCGACCTCGTCCGTGCCTCGCTCCCGCGGCTGGCGGGGATGGGAGCTGGAACCGGCCATCATGACCTCTACGCCGCGAGGTGCGGCGGAG
The DNA here is from genome assembly GCA_910589775.1 of Avena eriantha. Classification (NCBI taxonomy): domain Eukaryota; kingdom Viridiplantae; phylum Streptophyta; class Magnoliopsida; order Poales; family Poaceae; genus Avena; species Avena eriantha. The sequence goes on along the minus strand of OU342742.1, from coordinate 113,295,127 downwards.
GCGCTGCCGCCTGAGCACGGCAGCTCCGCGACAGAGACGATTTCCCTAGGGAAACGCTCCGGAATGGTGGCGACATAAACGGGAAGGTCGCCGAATAGCAGGACGGTGCCGTTCGCCGGGAAGGAGGTTCTGGCGAAGCAGGAAGCGTTGTCGATGACGCAGTCGAACTTGCCGAGCGTGAGCACCAGGCCGGAGGCCACGCGCTCACCGGCTGAAGTGCGGGGTCCCGTGCGGAACGTGACTCCGGGCGAAGCCATCTAGCCCCACGGTGGGCACCAACTGTCGTTTTATTGGGAACGGCAGTACCTGAGGAGGTTAGATAGAGGTGTGGGGACTAGGAGGGAAGCTATCGACGGCGTCCGCAGGCGGGATTGGATACAAGCGAGCGTAGCGGGACGCAAGAAGTACCCAGGTTCGGGGCCCTCGTGGTGAGGTAAAGCCCCTACTCTTGCCGGATCTGACTATGTGGAATACCAGAACTACAAGTGCTCCTCGAGCTGTATACGCTAGCTACTGCCTTAAATGCTGTAAGACCAACCCTTTCTACTGAGGCCTTGCCTCTCCTTATATAGGCAGAGAGGCAAAGGTCTCACTAGCCAGTCCGACTGGCGGGCCCCACAGGCGCGTCCCAACCGACTAGTCATCTACAGTGTCCGGTATGGCTTGTCCTATCGGAGTACGAGCGGTATGGCTGTCGTAGGCACAGTGGACGCCGTGCGAGCCTATCGTCAGCACCGGCCACTGTTCTTACGTCACCCACGCAAAGTCTTCGGTATGGCCGGATAGTTGCCAGTCTTGTCACCGTACAGGGCATACCGTGCACTGATACACACGTCTCCCTGTCCCATTGATTGAGTCCGGCTACGCCGCCGTATCCGGCTGCCTCCTGCTGATCCAGCTATCTGGGGATAGCCGGCCTGTCATGCCCTGTCCGGCTGCATCTGGTCAGCCGGACGCGATCGGACTGTCTTGTTTCTATTCGGTTGGGGTACCTAGGGATCATCCCCCTGACACCATCCCCGATGGCACTGCTGTGTCCACTCCACGATAGTTGGCGCCCACCGTGGGGCACAGCGCTTCAGCTAGGGTCCTCTTTCGCAAGGGACTTCCGCTCGTCACCGGTGAGCGAGTCACCTCTGTCCTCGTCCTCACCTTCGGCTCGTTCGACTGCGTCCTCGACAACGCATCCTGCTTCAACGGGGAAATTTCCCAAGTGACGGATCCGTCATGCACTTCGGTGAGCACCGCGTCTACGTCGCCACCATCACCAAGGGGTTTCCTCCAGGATTCTCCGCCCCGCTCCACGCGAGCGGCAGCGTTGAGGTCACGATGGCCGGCACAGGAGAAGGAAGCCGCCCACCTCTGGAGCGTGACGCATGCGCCTAGGACCCTTCCCTACAAAGGCAAGGCGCAGACCCTCTAGTGGATTCCATCCAAAACCATCGCATCCCCATCGCCACTAAGCTAGATCTAGCTGTCGTGGCAGCTGCACTGGAGACCACACGCTAGAGTCTCCTGGAGGAAGCCAACTTAGTCGCCGCACGCTAACGGCACCTGGACGCCACCGTGCATGATTAAAACATTGCACATGACTTTTCTCGCCTACCCGGCGCAAACCGGCAGGTGCCGCCATAAGGTCGTAACCTAGGCTCAGAGCTAGACCGCGCTACTGACTCGCGCGTGGCAGCGCCTCGCCCAGTCTACAGCACTCCGTCCAAAAACATGAGGGTGACGGAAGCTGCCGCTGTGGAGATAGCCACCTAGAGGGTGAGGAGCTGCACCGCCAGCAGGCACGCGTCTAGCTCCTTGTGGCAACAGCTAACCGACAGCACGCCGAGGCAAGCGCAAGCCTAGGCGGCAACAACAAGAACAAGCCATCTCGCTGGGCGGGCGAGCCGGCTGCAGGAGGGAGCAAGGCCTCCTCTCCAAATGTCACAAGGCAGGACAACCGTTCGTGTGGCGGGTCGGTGGGCTGTGGACAAAACCCACGCGAAGCCACCAGCAGAAACCGAGACCTGGCCAACTAAGCCAGAAAGGCAAACGCGCCACCCCGGTCCCGCCTTTCAGGTCGGCTTGGCCCGGCCGAGCCGGAGGAACCACGAGACGCACATGAACGCATCGACCTGCTGGTCCAATTGCGTGTGCTGGAAGGAAGAAAGTCCGGCTGGGCCAAGGCGTTTCAGACCACGCATCCGGAACAAACCGTTTCCAAAGGGATTTTCGCTCCCAAGGGACACGCCGAAGTACAACGGAACCGTCAAGCTAGAGGATTGGCTGGTGGATTATACCACTTAGGTGGGCATTCCAAATGGCAATCACCGGTTGGCTGTGCGCTACGTCCCACTCATGTTACTAGATTCAGACAGAAGCTGGCTCAACAACCTCCCCGACAATAGCATCAATGCTTGGATCGATTTCAAACAGGCGTTTATCCGCAACTTCACGGGCAACTACAAACGCCCGGGTCACCCTGGCAAGCTCACCCTCTGCACCGAGGGCAAGGACGAAACCGATCGCTCCTACATCACCCGGTGGACAAGCATGCACAACTCCTGCGAGGGAGTACGCGAGCACCAGGAGGTCGATTTCTTCATCAACGGACGTCGGGTATATCCCACCACCATCGCCAAGACCTTGGAGATTGCGGACAAGTACGCCACCGTGGAGGCGGCAATGAAAAGGTTCGTCTAGCTAGATGACTAGGGACCGATCGTCGTGGAAGCCACATCGGATCGGTGCCAGCCGGAGGGAAACAACCACAACTCCAGGCGGCATGATAACCGCCATGGTGATAGGAAGGACGACCAGCCGGATAACCAATACGGTTCCAGGTAGGTAGCAGAAGTCTAGGAGGATCTGGCTGCGGGATGCAGCTGGAGACAGAAGCCCGACGACCGGCCACCTCAGCCAAAGTACACCATCGAGTCGATGCTTGATGGCCCATGCAAGTTCCATAGCGGCGGAAACAAGTCGGATACACATACAACATGTCAGTGCACTTGGACAAAGAAAATGTCCGAAGTCTGCGGTCTACCACCACCACCCCCTCCTCCGCCAGCGAGCCGGAAACCAAGCACAACAAGCGGCGCCACAAGGTGGAAGTGAACGCAATCATCCCTCCCGTCCCCCAGTTCCTAAAATGGTCGGAGCAGGAGGTCAAATGGAGTTAGAAGGACCAGCCAGGCGTTCTACCGCACCCAAGCACATACGCTATGGTCCTGGACCCCATCATCATCTCAAAGAAGTACCCGTGCAGGTTCTCCCGCGTCCTGGTGGACGGAGGAAGCAGCATCAACCTCCTGTACTGCAGCTCCCTCGACCGGCTTGGCATCAGTGAGTCTGAGCTAGAGCCGTCCACCACCTCCTTCCACGAGGCTGTTCCGGGTCCATCGCATTCGCCCATTGGCAAGATCCGACTGGATGTCATCGTCGGCATGGAGGACAACTTCCGCCGCGAGCCTATCTGGTTTGAGGTGGTCAACCTCTGCAGCGCTTACCACGCCATCTTGGGACGCCCCGCGCTCACCAAGTTCATGGAGGTGCCATGCTATGCATATCTCAAGATAAAGCTCCACAAGCGAAAGGGAGTTATCACCATGGTGGGTGACTACAGGAGGTCGATGGAATGCACCACAGACTGCTCCAAGATCGCTGAGGCCGTGATCATTGCAGAAGAGAAACGCATCATCATGTAGAACGTGGAAGCCCTCCAGGCGGACATGCCGGCTAGCGAGCCAAAGCCAGGCGGAGAGGCACAATTCAAGCCGTCGAAAGGCACCAAGAAGATAATGCTGAACGAGGCCGAGCTAGACGTCCTGGTCGGAGACGATCTTGGTAGCAAATATGAAAGCGCGCTCATCAACTTACTCCGTGAGAATCGGGATATCTTTGCATGGTCCCCCAAGGACATCCATGTTGTTCCGAGGGAGCTCGCCGAGCACTCTTTACATGTCAGACCGAATGCAAAGATGATCAAACAGTCACTACATCGCTTCACGGAAGAGAAAAGAAGAACCATACGTGAGGAGATCACCTGGCTGCTTGCAGCCGGATTCATCATGGAAGTGTTCCACCATGAATGGCTAGCAAACCTAGTACTGGTGTTGAAAAAAACAAGACTTGGCGCATGTGTGTTGACTACACCAGCCTCAATAAGGAATGCCCCAAGGATCCGTTCGCCCTGCCATGGATAGACCAAGTGATCGACTCCACGGCCGGATGCGAGTTGCTGTTGTTTCTGGATGCGTACTCCAGCTACCACCAGATCCGGCTGAACCCCGCTGATCATATAAAGATAGCATTCATCACCCCATACGGGGCCTACTGCTACACCACCATGCCAATCGAACTCAAAAATGCAGGCGCCACATATCCGCGCTGCATGCAAAAGTGCCTACAATCGCAAATTGGCAGAAACGTGCACGCCTATGTCGATGACGTGGTGGTCAAGACAAAGGAGAAAAAGACCCTCCTCGAAGATCTGAAGGAAACCTTCACAAACCTTCGACGGTTCCAAATGAAGCTGAACCCAGAGAAGTGCATATTCGACGTCCCAACCGGCTAGCTCCTTGGTTTCATCGTCTCGGAGCGTGGGATCGAGGCCAACCCGGAGAAAATCAGCGCAATCAAGCGCACATAGCCACCGTAGAACCTACGTGACGTGTAGAAGTTCACCGGATGTCTGGCCTCCATCAGCCGGTTCATCAGCCGGCTGGGCGAGAAAACAGACAAGTTCGTCTGGACCGCAGGCAGACGAAGCCTTCCGCGACCTCAAGCGAATGTTATCCTCTCCGCTGGTACTAGCATCCCCATCCGTGAAGGAGCCAATGCTGATGTACATCGCAGCCACTAACCGGGTTGTCAGCCTCGTACTAGTGGTAGAGAGGCTAGAAGAAGGGAAGGCTCAGTCGGTCCAACTCCCGGTGTATTACTTGAGTGAGGTACTCTCGCTACCAAACCAGAACTACCCTCTGGCCGCCAAGAAGCTAAAGCACTACTTCCAAGAGCACTCCATCCGGGTCGTGGCATGATGGCCCAAAATATATCGAGCTTGTTGGGGAACCCTAAGAGGAAGGTATGATGAGCACAGCAGCAAGTTTTCCCTCAGTTATGAAACCAATGTTATCGAACCAGTAGGAGCAAGGAAACACCTCCAAGGTGTTGTTTCCAACTTGGAATCCTGCACAACACAACCATAGAACTTTGCCCCCAACTTATAGTGAGGTTGTCAATCTCACCGGTTTTGCTGAAAACATGGATTAAACGTATCGTGTGGAAGAAAATAGAAGCTTGTAGAAAGTAAACGGAAAGTAGTAAACAGTTGTAGATTGATGGTAAAAGAAAGGACCGGGGTCGTTAGTTCACTAGTGGTGATTCTCCTTAAGATAGATAGCATGTTGGGTGAACAAATTACAATGGGGCAATTGACAAACATCGAGAAAGCATACATGCATATACTAATCATATTGACTCCTTTGAGATTTGATTGGGCATTACAACATTATACATAGACTGTAATCCAACTGCATCTATGACTAATAATCCACCTTCAGGTTATCATCCGAACCCCCTCCAGTATTAGTTGCAAGCAACAGATAATTGCATTAAGCATTGCGTGTAAAGTAAACAATATGATTGTTCTATGAACAAAGGATTGATGTTTTCTCCCTAGTAGCAACAACACATCTAGTACCTTAGAGATTTCTGTCACTTCCCCAAATTACTAGAGGCATGAACACACTATCGAGCATAAATACTCCCTCTTGGAGTTGCTAGCATCTACTCGGCCAAGATATCTACTATCAACAAAGAGCATGCAAGATCACAAATAACAAAGACATGATAGAATCAACAATCAATATGAAATAGCATCTCAATATCCGTCAGATCCCCACAAACACAACATCTATGATTACAAATTGATGATCTTGATCATGAACGGAGCTCACAAGATCTAAACATGATATCACAAAGGAGAAGAACCAACCATCTAGCTACGACATGGACCCGTAGTCCAAGGATGAACTACTCACGCATCACACAGAAGGCTTGCATGGTGATGAAGAAGGCCTCCAGGGTGAATTCTCCCCTCCAGCAGGGTGCCGGGAAGATCTTTAGATCCCTCCTGATCTAGGGATGGAGATGACGGGGGCTATAGACTCTTTCACGGAATTTTGATTGTGTACTTAGGGTTTTTGTATCGGAGGCAATATATAGGCGAAAGGGGAGGTCGAGGGGGTGCCCTAGGCGGCCACACCACCCCTTGGCGCGGGTCAGGCCTGGCCGCGCAGCCAGGTGGTGTGGCCGGCGTCTGGCCCCTCTCCGTCTTGTCTTCTGGCTCCGTGTCCCCCTCGGTGAAATATTGACTTTGGCTTTTGACCCGTCCAATTCCAAGAATATTCATTTTTTGACTTTCCTGGAACCAAAAAGAACAGAAAACAGGCAGCTGGCACTATGGCATCTTGTTAATAGGTTAGTCCAAGAAAGTGTATAAAAATACTCCAAAGTGTGGACAAAACATAAGAAAGTAGATATAAACCAAGCACGGAACATCAAAAATTATAGATACGTTAGCAACATATCAACATCCCTAAGCTTAACTCCTAGTCGTCCTCGAGTAGGTAAGTGATAAAAAGAAAGAATATTTTTTTAGGTGACATGCACCATCATAAACTTGATCAAAGTATTTGTAAAACATTGATAGCTGGGATCATAGTACTTCAACATAGCATGAAAGATATAGTTCTAACAATAAGACATAGCAACTATGTTGTAACATGAAAAGGCATAAACAAAAGATTCATGAATAACAATGCTTTGCAAGAAATTTGTTTGTTTCACATAAAGAAAGCATAATGAGAATGGCATTCAGCTTTTCCCTCATAGTGTAGCAAAACATAAATGCATAGGACACCTTCAAAGTTCATAAGGGTGACTAGATACAAATAGTTTAAGAACAAGCAATATCAAAGTTATGAATCAATCAACAAGTCTTGGGACAATGCACATTAAACTAAGAATGGCCACTATGCTCTCTTAATAGGTGCATAAAGATAGAAGATGGAGACTCAACATAAAAGTAAAAGAAAGGCCTTCAAAGGAAGCAGGGATTCAAGTATCATAAAGAGCTTCCAAAAATTATGGTACTTATTAGCTTTCAGCTCTCATTGCCCATATCATAAGCATCTTTAGGTGATTATGGTTAAAGTGACACAACTAAGAGGATATGCTTGACAAGTTATAAGTTGAAATCTCATGCCCCTTGCTTACGAGTACCGAACCTCATGATACTCAACTGCAGTCACAAGTAAGCTCTTGTCATTGTAAGTACATATGTTATCATAGAGAATAGCCAACGGGGTACCCCTTGCACATGATACAGGAGCTATCCCATAATCAAAATGACAAGGCAAGCAGACAATGAGCATCTCAGCGATCTTTTTATTTGCTATATGCATAGGCTTTTATTGAGGATGCTTCATAGAGTTCTCATTATGGTTATGCTGCAAGTTTCCACCATGATTAGGCATGGCTTAGGATAATGGACTAGGCATTTCTCTAACACACATACAAACTCCATGATCTTACAAGTTCCACTTTTATTTCACACCGTCGGGATCCATAAACAAAAGAATCATGATATCAACGGAATAATAAGTGCAATGTTGAAAGCGTTCCCCATGATACATGGTTCTGCTAACTTCAACTTATAAAGTGCAAGCATATACGCAACAAATATGGACGCAATGGTTCAAGATTATTAAGTGCAAGAAAGTAAAGTGTGCCATCAAGTTTGTGAGAGCTTTAATCACTATTTTTCTCATAACAAGTTTAATTCGGAAGGTATATAAAAACATGAATATACTTGGAATAGAAAATGCTAATAGGTAGGTATGGTGGACTCTTTGGAATAACTTGGTTTTATTTGGAGTTGGATGCATGAGTGGAACTCATACTTGGTTATGGAGGCTAGCAAAAGACTGGGAGCGACCAACCAAGAGAGCAATAATGGCCATAATCATGCAAAGCGACAAAACATCATTAATTAAAGCATAAAGTGATATTACAAGTCAAAAACTAAAGGATCATAATGGCTATGGTGAATTGGGATAGTCATAACATGGTGTGAGCATGCGCCAAGTCAACCCAAGTAAAGCATCAAAGGAGAATACCACAATAATATGCTTTAATATGCTAAAACAACGCATGATTCTTTCAAGGCACATTAAGGAATCTCAATTGTTTATAACATGTCATGCTACAGAAAAAATCACTAAGAATAAATCCCAAACAATATCAAGCATGACAAAGCATAGGCCATAGTAAAAAACAAGCTCCTTTTACCACTTAAGCAAGAACTTTTCCTACTCTTTTCCAATCCAAACCAAAATTACTTGAAAACTAATGTATGAAAGAGGGGGTCCAACCAATTTATTCAAGCAAACTAAGCAAACCAAGAAAACGAAGACCAAAAACAAAAACAAAAACTAAGACGCTCCAAGAACAACACTACTATGCATGAAACAATAAAAATGAAGTGTTTGGAAGAAACCTGAGATTTTTATTGATGAAGAAGGGGATGCCTTGGGCATTCCCAAGCTTGGACGCTTGTACTTCTTGGATATTTCTTGGGGTGACACGAGTGGCATCCCCAAGCTTGACCTTTAGTCCATTACATCATTCTCTCCGTACATCTGAAATTTTTCCTTCATACAAAACTTCACACATCTTTATTAGCAACATTAGTGTACTCAAGATAATAAGTCTTTGGGTTCAGTTCCAACACCAATAAAACTTCCATCAAAACAAAAGCTACTGTAGTACTTCCCTCAAAAAGCTCAATTCCCCAAAAAAACCCAAAAAGGAATAAACAAGAAGGAAATGCAAATAATGGCAGAAATCTGTCAAAACAGACAAGCAGGTAGAAACCATTTTTTTCGAAGACCTTCTGTTGATCAAATCGAAAAGTGTTGAACTACATAAAGTTAGATAACAACCTGGGGCAGAAGCACAAAAAATCACAGCTCAAACCAACGTACAGAGAGTTTACACGAATTTTTACAGCAAAGCACAAAAATCTGTTTCGGGACAGCAACTTTCCCAAGCATTACTTCTCTCTCATTAGAGGTTACTCTTTGCACAAAAAGCAAATAAAAAGTATAAGGAGCTGTTATTACAGAGGTAATAACTTCCAAGACTCATCTAAAACTTTTGGGTTATCTCCCAATAAGTACTTTTCTTTAACGCCTTTAAGTTAGGATAAGAAGCAAGAAAAGAATCAACTATTCTCAAATGAAGAAGCATTAAGAGCAAAAAAAATTTTAATAGGAGAGGCAAAAGGAATCTTCTCTCTCTTCTTAGGGAAGTGCTCTATACCTTTCTTGAGTGAGAGTTGATATTTAATGGTGCCTTCTTTCATATCAATAATGGCACCAACAGTTCTAAGAAAAGGTCTACCCAAAGTAATAGGACAAGAAGCATTGGATTCAACATCCAAAACATAGAAATCAACGGGGACATAGGCATTGTTAACCATAATAAGAACATCATTAATACTCCTCGTGAGTTTCTTTTTAGCATTATCATGAAGTGGGACATTTAAATAACAATCTTCTAATGGTGGCAAATCAAGCATTTCATAAATCCTTCTAGGCATAATAGAAACACTACTATCAAGATCACATAAAGCTTTGAGATCAAAGTCATTCACTTTCATATTAATGATGGGTTACAAACCATCCTCTAGTTTCATAGGAATAGAAGCTTTATGTTTCATCTTTTCTTGTTTAATTTCTCTGAGAGCATCAGTAATGTATTTTGTAAAGGCCATGTTCATAGCACTAGCATTAAGACTTTTAGCAAGCTTTTGTAGGAAAATAATAACTTCAGAGATGTTGCAACCATCAAGATCAAAATCATAATTATTATCTAAAGTAGTAGACCTATTGTTTCCCATATTTCAAAGAATTTCAACATTTTTATTAGAAAAGGTTTCATTGGGTTTATTAGCTTCAACATTAGTGGTAGTGATAGTAGAAACACTAATATTTCTAGCAATTTCATCTTCTATTTCCCAATTAGCATGCAATTCAGCTAATATTCTAATATTTTCATCAATTATAACTTGTATGGCATTAGTAACAGCAAAGGGATTTTCAATAGTTTCAGGTTTAGCAGCCATTTTATTCAAAGAATACTGTGCTTCAGCCAGTGATGTTATGTTTCTTTTAGCATTAAAGAGTTTTTCCTCAATAGTTTTATTGGAAGCAGTTTGTTTACTAATAAAATCTTTAAGCATAACTTCAAGTTCAGAGGGTACACTCCTATTATTGTTGTAGGAATTTCCATAAGCATTACCATTATTGGGAGGATATGGCCTATAATTATTATTACCAAAATTATTCCTATAGGCATTGTTGCTAAAATTATTATTTCTTATAAAGTTCACATCAACTTGCTCTTCTTGAGCAAACAAAGAGGCTAAGGGAACATGATTTGGATCAATATGAGCTTTCCCATTAACAAGCATAGACATAATAACATCAAGTTTATCACTCAAGGAGGAGGTTTCCTCAACAGAATTCACCTTCTTACCTTGTGGAGCTCTCTCAGTATGCCATTCAGAATAGTTAACCATCATATTATCCAAAAGCTTTGTTGTAGCACCCAAAGTGATTGTCATAAAGGTACCTCCAGTAGCAGAATCTAGTAGATTTCTTGAAGAATAATTCAGTCCTGCATAAAAGGTTTGGATAATCATCCAAGCAGTCAGTCCATGAGTGGGACAATTCTTTACCAAAGATTTCATTCTTTCCCAAGCTTGAGCAACATGTTCATTATCAAATTGTTTAAATTTCATTATCTCACTTCTCATAGATATAATCTTAGCAGGAGGATAGTATTTTCCAATGAAAGCATCTTTGCATTTAGTCCAAGAATCAATACTATTTCTAATTAGGGATTGCAACCATTCTTTAACTTTTCCTCTCAAAGGGAAAGGAAACTATTTAAGCTTAATAATATCCCCATCGATATCCCTATGCTTTTGCATCTCACAAAGTTCAACAAAGTTATTTAGATGAGCAGCAGCATCTTCAGTACCAGTTCCGGAAAATTGTTCTCTCATAACAAGATTAAGCAAAGCAGGTTTAATTTCAAAGAAAGTAGCTTCAGGAACAGGTGGAGCAATAGGTGTGCACATGAAATCATTGTTGTTGGTGCTAGTGAAGTCACAAAACTTAGTGTTTTCAAGAGTAGTCATTTTTTATGTTTTTAATATAGAAAACAAACAAGTGTAACTAATTTTTTGTGTTTTTGATAAAGAAACAAGCAAACAAAGCAGAAATAAACTAAGCTAAACAAAAATAACAATAAAGAGATTGGTTATGAGGGACTCCCCTTGTGAAGATGTCCTTGACTCCCCGGAAACGGCGCCAGAAAAATAGCTTGATGGCCCAAAACATATCAAGCTCGTTGGGGAACCCCAAGAGGAAGGTATGATGAGAACATCAACAAGTTTTCCCTCAGTTATGCAACCAAGGTTATCGAACCAGTAGGATCAAGGAAACACCTCCAAGGTGTTGTTTCCAACTTGGAATCCTGCACAACACAACCACGGAACTTTGGGCCCAACTTACAGTGAGGTTATCAATCTCCTCGGTTTTGCTGAAAACAAAGGATTAAACATATCATGTGGAAGAAAGTAGAAGCTTGTAGAAAGTAAACAGAAAGCAGTAAACAGTTGTAGATTGATGGTAAAAGAAAGGACCGGGGTCCATAGTTCACTAGTGGTGATTCTCCTTAAGACAGATAACATGTTGGGTGAACAAATTATAGCGAGGCATTTGACAAACATCGAGAAAGCATACATGCATATAATAATCATCTTGACTCCTTCGAGATTTGATTGGGCATTACAAAATTATACATAGACCGTAATCCAACTACATCTATGACTAATAATCCACCTTTAGGTTATCATCCGAACCTCCTCCAGTATTAAGTTGCAAGCAACAGATAATTGCATTAAGCATTGCGTGTAAAGTAAACAATATGATTGTTCTATGTACAAAGGATTGTTGTTTTCTCCCTAGTAGCAACAACACATCTAGTACCGTACAGATTTCTGTCACTTCCCCAAATTACTACAGGCATGAACCCACAATCGAGCATAAATACTCCCTCTTGGAGTTGCTAGCATCTACTCGGCCAAGATATCTACTAACAACGGAGAGCATGCAAGATCACAAATAACAAAGACATGATAGAATCAATAATAAATCTAAAATAGCATCTCAATATCCATCGGATCCCCACAAACACAACATGTATGATTACAAATGGATGATCTTGATCATGAATGGTGCTCACAAGATCTAAACATGATAGCACAAATGAGAAGAACCAACCATCTAGCTACTACATGGACCCGTAGTCCAAGGATGAACTACTCACGCATCACACCGGAGGCTTGCATGGTGATGAAGAAGGCCTCCAGGGTGAATTCTCCCCTCCGGCATCGTGCCGGGAAGAGCTTCAGATCCCTCCTGATCTAGGGTTGGAGATGCCGGCGGCTACAGACTATTTCGTGGAATTTTGATCGGATACTTAGGGTTTCTGTATCGGAGGCAATATATAGGCGAAAGGGGAGGCTGAGGAGGTGCCCTAGGCGGCCACAACACCCCCTGGCACGGGCCAGGCCTAGACACGTGGCCAGGTGGTGTGGCCGGCCTCTGGCCCCTCTCCGTCTCGTCTTCTGGCTCCGTGTCCCCCTCGGTGAAATAATGACTTTGGCTTTTGTCCCGTCCAATTCCGAGAATATTCATTTTCTGACTTTCCTGCAACCAAAAACAGCAGAAAACAGGCAGCTGGCACTGTGGCATCTTGTTAATAGGTTAGTCCAAGAAAGTCTATAAAAATACTCCAAAGTGTGGACAAAACATAAGAAAGTAGATATAAACCAAGCATGGAAGATCAAAAATTATAGATACGTTAGCAACGTATAATGGCACTGGCCCCCTTGGCGGATATCATCGGCAACAAAGACGCCACGGGCCGGGTTGAAAAAATAGGCGATAGAGCTCGGAGCGCACTGCATCCGGTACGAACCAAGAACGGCGATCAAGTCTCAGGCACTGGCAGATTTCCTTGTCGATTGGGCGGAGACACAGTACCTTCCTCCGTGTCCCGACTCCACGCACTAGAAGCTGCACTTCCACGGCTCCAAAATGTACGGTGGGCTCAGAGCCGGGGTCGTCATCACTTCCCCAAAGGGAGACCGTCTAGAGTACATGCTATAGATTAATTTCCGTGCATCCAACAATGTTGTAGAGTACGAAGTGCTTGTTCATGGCCTCAAGATGGCAAAAGAGATCGGCATCAAGCGCATCCTCAGCTTTGGTGCTCTGACCTGGTGGTGCAGCAAGTACCAGGCGATTGGGATGCCAAGGACGCGAATATGGCACTGTACCTCTTCTTCGTACAACAACTATGCGCTTGCTTTGAAGGATGCAAGTTCCACCATGTGCCTCAAGCAAACAACGAAGCCGCGGACGAACTCGCCCGCGTAGGCTCCACAAGAGCAGCAATACCACTTGGAGTATCCCTCGAGCATTTGTGCAAGCCCTCCACCACGCCATCACCAGAATCCGACTCTATCATGTTGGACGCGGACCCAGTGACTGCCGGCTCCATCACGGGGAAAGCCACGCCGCACCCAGGGACTGCCACGCTGCACCCGGGGACTACCGCTTCCATCCTGGGGACTGCCACGTTGCACCTGGGGATAGCCATGCCGCACTCGGGGACTGCCTCCTCCACTCCAGAACCGCCACACCGCACCCAGGGACTACCGCCTCCATCCTAGGGGCTGCCGGCTCTCGACTCCCACCCGATCGGCCGCCTAACGAGCCCGAGCCGGCCAGGAGCGAAGAAGTAAGGCTGATCATGCAAACATTCATCTCCATCTAGGAGACACCATCATGGGGCAAGACATTCTTGGACTTCCTGGCCAAAGGGGACCTGCCGGATAAAGATGTGGCGGAAAGACAAGTGAAGCGTAGGGCGAGCGCATAAACCATCATCAACAATGAGCTTTACAAGTGTAGCATGGGAGGGATATACCAGCGTTGTGTGAGCCAAGAAGAAGTAATCCGTCTGCTGGTGGACATTCACCAAGGCAAATGCATCCATCACGCATCATCCAGGGCAATAGTGGCAAAGGAGTTCCATCATGGATTCTACTGGCCCACAGCACTAGAGGACGCCGAGCAGTTGGTAAAGGCATGCAACGGATGTTAGCGATTCTCTCGGTAGAAGCACACTCCGTCTTCAGCATTCAAGACGATCCCCATCACCTGGCCATTCGCCTTCTAGGGCCTAGATATGGTGGGCTTGTTCAAGACAGCGCGATCCGGCATGACACACTTGCTGGTGTCCATGGACAAGTTCACCAAGTGGATCGAGGCAAAGCCAATCAAGAAGCTGGACAGACCAACTGTAGTCAAGTTCTTCACCGACGTCATCACAAGGTTTGGCTACCCCAACAACATCATCACAGACAACGGCACCAACTTCGCCAATGGGGCCTTCGCGCGTTTCCATGGGGACAAGTGTTGGAGATATGCCCAAGAGGCAATAATAAAAGTGGTTATTATTATATCTTTGTGTTTATGAAGAATGTTTACATCCCATGCTATAATTGTATTATTAGGAAACACTAATACTTGTGTGTTTTGTAAACATAAGAGAGTCCCTAGTAAGCCTCTTGTTGAACTAGCTTGTTAATTAATTGATGATCATGGTTTCCTGATCATGGACATTGGATGTGATTAATAACAAGGTTGTGTCATTAGGAGAATGATGTGATGGACACACACACCCATAGTAAGCGTAGCATAAGATCAAGTCATTTAAGTTCATATTGCTGTAAGCTTTTAAATGCATAGTAACCTAATCCTTCGACCATGAGGTTGTGTTAATCACCATCACCGGATGGGTACTTTGATGACATCAAACACCGCTTCGTAACTGGGTGGTCATAAAGGTGTCATTGGGTATTCTGAAAGTATGTGTTGAAGCGCATGGACTAAGATTGGGATTTGTCCATCCATATGACGGATAGATATGCTCTGGGCCCTCTCGGTGGAATGTCATCCAGTTAGCTTGCAAGCATGTGACTGGGTCACAAGGGATGACATATCACGGAACGAGTAAAGAGTACTTATCAGTAACGAGGTAGAACTAGGTATGGAGACACCGACGATCAAACCTCGGATAAGTATAGTATCGCGTCACAAAGGGAATTGGTTTCGTATGTAAATGGTTCAATCGATCACGGAGTCATCATGGAGTATGTGGGAGCCATTATGGATCTCCAGATCCCGCTGATGGTTATTGATAGGAGATGTGTCTCTATCATGTCTACATATTCACGAACCGTAGGGTGACACACTTAAGGTTCGAAGTTGTTTTAAGTAGATATGGAATGTGCGTTGGAGACCGAATGTTGTTCGGAGTCTCAGAATGGATCCGGGACATCACGAGGAGATCCAGAATGGTCCGGAGAATAAGATTCATATATAGGGGATCATTTTCTGAGTTAGGAAATGTTCCGGAGTATTTGTATGAGGGTTCTAGAAGGTTTCAGAATGTTCTGGAAGGTTCTAGAGGATTTCTTGGAGTTTGCTTGAAAACTAAGAAAGGATCAAAGGAGTCCTGGTGGGGCAAGACACGGATTCGTGGGGGAGGAGGACTCCTCCCCCCTTCCCACCGCCGGCCATAGGAGGGGAGTCCTACAAGGACTCCCCCTCCCCAGGCGCGCCCTCCCCCCCTTAAATAGAAGGGCAGGGGCGCCCCCTCCTAGCTCTCTCCCACAACTCCCAATCTCTGCCGCCTCTCTCCTCCACCTTTCTTCTGCACAGGCATAGGCGAAGCCCTGCAGAATTCTCTACTCCACCACCACCACGCCGTCGTGCTGCTGGAATTCCGTGGAGAAGATCTACTACCTCCGCTGCTCACTGGAACAGGGAGAGGAAGGTCTACTTCGACTCCGCACGTGTGACCGACTGCGGAAGCGCTGCCGAAACGCGGCGCCGGAAGGATCGTCTCCTTGACCGACGGCGGAAGCGCTGCTGGAACGCGACGCCAGAAGGATCGTCCACACGATCTTGAGATCGGCAAGTGATCGACTACATCAACCACGAGATCTAATCTCGTTAACGCTTTCGGATCTACGAGGGTTAGTTCCTATCTATCTCGTTGCTCATGTCTAATAGATTAGATCTTGGCTTTTATCTAGATTAGATCTGGGTTTTGTTCGTTCTTGCGGTAGAAATTTTTTGTTTTCCATGCTACGAACCCATCAGTGGTATCAGAGCCGTATCTATGCGTAGATCTGTTGCACGAGTAGAACACAATGTTTTTGTGGGCATTGATGCTTTTGTTGTCGATGTCTTAGTGTGTACTTTGCATCTTGCAGCATGGTGGGATGAAGCGGCTCGGGCTAACATTACATGTCATCACACATGAGACTTGCTCCACGCTTGACGTGCAACTTGCTTTGCACAAGTGGCTTTGCGGGTGTCTGTCTCTCCCACCATAGTTAAGATTCAATTTACAATGAGCATCTTGACAACACTTGTATCAACGTTGTGGTTCTTGTTCGTAGGTAAGATCGGTCTTATGCGAAAGCCCCAAACCACGTAAAACTTGCAAAGAAAATTAGAGGCGTCTAACTTGTTTTTGTAGGGGGTTTTGTGATGTGATATGGCCATCATGTGATTGTATTTGATGTATGCAATGATCCTTGTTGTAATATGGCAACCGGCAGGAGCCTAATGGTTGTCTTTAATTCTGTTAAGACCTGCGTGTCTATTCATCTTGTAATAGCTTTATTCCAAGTAGTTGTAATAGTTGCTAGCGATGATGGACAACCATGAAGCGGCACCACTGACCTTGACGCAATGCTGGTGATGATGGAGATCATGTTCGTGCTTTGGAGATGGAGATCAAAGGCGCAAGAAGAAAGGGCCATATCATATCACACTAATTATGAATTGCCTGTGATGTTAATCCTTTATGCATCTTGTATTGCTTAGATCGTGACGGTAGCATTATAAGATGATCCCACTCACTAAATATCAAGTAATAAAGTGTTCACCCTTAGTTGGCACCGTTGCTAAGACCCGTCGTTTCGAAGCATCTCGTGATGATCGGATGTGATAGATTCTACGTGTGCATACAACGGGTGCAAGCCAGATTTGCACATGCGGAAACTAAGGTTATCTTGACGAGCCTAGCATGTACAGACATGGTCTCGGAACACGGAGTACCGAAAGGTAGAGCATGAGTCATATAAATGATATGATGAACATGAAGATTGTTCGCCGATGAAACTACATCTTCTCTCGTGAAGATCGGACTTGGTGTAGTGGACTTGGTTCGTGTAATCACTAAGACAATGTGAGGGATGTTGTTTTGAGTGGGAGTTCACCTAGTTAGTTTAATAATTAAATTTGAACTCAATTTGTCATAAACTTAGTCTAAACTACTTGCAAATTGTTGTAGATTATGGCGACCCCCTCCATCAATTTCAATGCGTTCCTAGAGAAAGAAAAGCTTAAGAACAATGGAAGCAATTTCACGGACTGGTTCCGTGGACTGAAGGTCGTCCTCAGGGCTGGTCAGTTGACCTATGTGCTCGATGCACCGCTAGGTGACCCACCTGCAGATAATGCCACCGATGACGAAAAGAATGTTTTCGCCACTCGGAAAAATCATTACTCCACAGTTCAGTGTGCCATCCTGTACGGTTTAGAATCGGAGCTCCAGAAGAGTTTTGAGCACCATGACCCGTTCGAGATCATTAAGGAGCTCAGGCTAATTTTTGAGACTCGCGCGGCCATGGAGAGCTATGAGGCCTCCGAAAAATTATTTAACTGTAAGATGGAAGAAGGAAGCTCCGTTAGCGAGCACGTGCTCACCATGTCTGGGTACGCAAAGAAGCTCCAAGAGTTGGGAATATCGATTCCTAATGAATTGGGGATTCACCGTCTCCTTCAACCACTGCCACCAAGTTACAAGAACTTTGTGATGAACTACAACATGCACTGCATGAACAAGACATTGCCTGAACTGTCGTCCATGCTGAAAACTACTGAAGTGGAGATCAAGAAGGAGCACCAAGTGTTGATGGTCAATAAAACCACCAATTTCAAGAGACGGGGCAAGCCTAAGAACAAGGGCAACTTCAAAAAGGACGGCAAGAAAGCTGCCGCACCTGCTAAGAAGCCCAAGGCTGGTCCTAAGCCTGAAACTGAGTGCTTCTACTGCAAGGGTGCTGGTCACTGGAAGCGTAACTGCCCCAAGTACCTGGCAGATCTGAAGAACGACAACATCAAGAAGAAAGGTATATTTGATATATGTGTTATAGATGTGTATCTTACTAGTAATCGTAGTTGTGCCTGGGTATTTGATACTGGTTCGGTTGCTCATATTTGTAACTCGAAACAGGAGCTGCGGAATAAACGAAGACTGGCAAGAGACGAGGTGACGATGCGCGTTGGAAATGGCTCCAAGGTTGATGTGATCGCCGTCGGCATGCTCCCTCTACATCTACCTTCGGGATTAGTTTTAAATTTAAATAATTGTTATTTGGTGCCCGCGTTAAGCATGAACATTATATCTGAATCCTGTTTATTGCGAGACGGTTACTCTTTTAAGTCCGAAAATAAAGGTTGTTCGATTTATATGAGTAATATCTTTTATGGTAATGCACCTGAGATGAATGGTTTATTCTTACTGAATCTCGATAGTAGTGATACACATGTTCACAACATAGATGCTAAACGAATTAAATTAAATGATAATTCTACATACATGTGGCACTATCGTCTTGGTCACATTGGAGTGAAGCGTATGAAGAAACTCCATTCAGATGGACTTCTTGAATCACTTGATTTTGAATCACTTGAAAGATGCGAAGCATGTCTAATGGGAAAAATGACTAAGACTCCATTCTCTGGTACAATGGAGCGAGCTACAGACTTATTGGAAATAATACATACCGATGTGTGCGGACCAATGAGTGTAGCATCGCGTGGTGGATATCGTTATGTTCTCACTTTCACGGATGACTTGAGTAGATATGGGTATGTCTACTTTATGAAACATAATTCTGAAACTTTCGAGAAGTTTAAGGAATTTCAAAGTGAAGTGGAAAATCATCGTAACAAGAAGATTAAGTTTCTGCGTTCTGACCGCGGAGGTGAATATCTGAGTTATGAGTTTGGCATGCATTTAAAGAAATGTGGAATACTTTCGCAGTTGACACCGCCGGGAACACCACAGCGTAATGGTGTGTCCGAACATCGTAATCGAACTCTCTTAGATATGGTTCGGTCTATGATGTCTCTTACAGATTTACCGTTATCATTTTGGGGCTATGCATTAGAGACAGCCGCATTCACTTTAAATAGGGCACCATCTAAATCCGTTGAAACGACACCGTACGAATTGTGGTTTGGTAATAAACCTAAGTTGTCGTTCCTTAAAGTTTGGGGTTGCGAGGCATATGTAAAGAAGTTACAACCTGATAAGCTAGAACCCAAAGCGGAGAAATGTGTCTTCATAGGATACCCTAAAGAAACAATTGGGTATACCTTCTATCATAGATCCGAAGGCAAAGTTTTCGTTGCAAAGAATGGATCCTTTCTTCAGAAGGAGTTTCTCTCAAAGGAGGTGACTGGAAGGAAAGTAGAACTCGATGAGGTTATTGAACCTTCTCTCGGATTTGAGAGTAACGCAGCACCGGAAGATGTTTTGGTGCTGCCTGCACCAATTGGAGAGGAAGCTAATGATAATGATCATGAAACTACAAGTGAAGTTACTGCTGAACCTCGCAGGTCAACGAGAGTTCGTACCACTCCTGATTGGTATGACTCTGCCTTGAACGTCATGTTGGTGGACAACGCTGATGAACCTGCGACGTATGAAGAAGCTATGGTGAGCCCAGATTCCGACAAATGGCTAGAAGCCATGAAATCCGAAATGGGATCCATGTACGAAAACCAAGTGTGGACTTTGGTGGACTTACCGGATGGCCGTAAGGCTGTCGAGAACAAATGGATTTTCAAGAGAAAAACAGATGCTGATGGTAATATTACCGTCTATAAAGCTCGACTTGTCGCGAAAGGGTTCCGACAAATTCAAGGAGTTGACTATGATGAGACTTTCTCACCAGTAGTGAAGCTAAAGTCTGTGAGGATTTTGTTAGCAATTGCTGCACATTTCGATTATGAGATTTGGCAGATGGATGTCAAAATGGCGTTCCTTAATGGTGACATTGAGGAAGAGTTGTATATGGTACAACCCAAGGGTTTTGTCGATCCTAAAGATGCTGACAAGGTATGCAAGCTTCAGCGCTCCATTTATGGACTGAAGCAAGCATCCCGGAGTTGGAATCAACGTTTTGATAAAGTAATCAAAAACTTTGGATTTATACAAACTTATGGAGAAGCTTGTATTTACAAGAAAGTGAGTGGGAGCTCTGTAGCATTCCTAGTACTGTATGTAGATGACATATTGTTGATTGGGAATGATATAGAACTTCTTAATAGCGTCAAAACCTATTTGAATAATAGTTTTTCAATGAAGGATCTTGGCGAAGCGGCATATATTCTAGGCATCAAGATTTAGAGAGATAGATCAAGACGCCTAATAGCGCTTTCACAAAGTACATACTTGGACAAAGTTCTAAAGAAGTTTAGAATGGAAGATAGCAAGAAAGGGTTCGTGCCCATGTTGTCAGGTAAGACCTTGAGTAAAACTCAAAGTCCAGCTACGGCAGAAGATAGAGAGAAAATGAATAATATTCCCTATGCCTCGGCCATAGGTTCTATCATGTATGCTATGCTGTGTACAAGATCGGATATAGCACATGCTGTTAGTTTGACTAGCAGATATCAAAGTGATCCTGGAATGGAGCACTGGACAGCGGTCAAAAATATCCTAAAGTACCTAAATAGGACTAAGGATATGGTTCTTTCTTATGGAGGTGATGAACAGCTTGTTGTAAATGGTTACACCGATGCTAGTTGGAACACCGATCCGGATGACTCGAAGTCATAGTCGGGATACGTATTTATTTTGAATGGTGCTGCAGTGAGCTGGAGGAGTGCGAAGCAAAGCGTTGTGGCGAAATCTTCAACTGAATCGGAATACATAGCTGCTTCGGAGGTTGCACAAGAAGCCGTTTGGATGAAGGAATTCATTACTGAACTTAGCGTGGTTCCCAGTGCGTTGGACCCGATGGCCATCTACTGTGACAACACAGGTGCCATAGCTAATGCGCAGGAGCCAAGGTCACATAGCAAGCTGAAGCACATCAAGCTACGTTTTCACGCTTTTCACGAGTATGTCCGAGATGGTGACATAAAGATTTGCAAAGTACACACTTATGTGAATGTGGCAGATCCGTTGACTAAACCTCTCCCTAGGGCAAAGCATGACCAACACCAGAACGCCATGGGTGTTAGGTATATTACTATGTAATCTAGATTATTGACTCTAGTGCAAGTGGGAGACTGTTGGAGATATGCCCAAGAGGCAATAATAAAAGTGGTTATTATTATATCTTTGTGTTTATGATGAATTTTTACATCCCATGCTATAATTGTATTATTAGGAAACACTAATACTTGTGTGTTTTGTAAACATAAGAGAGTCCCTACTAAGCCTCTTGTTGAACTAGCTTGTTGATTAATTGATGATCATGGTTTCCTGATCATGGACATTGGATGTGATTAATAACAAGGTTGTGTCATTAGGAGAATGATGTGATGGACACACACCCATAGTAAGCGTAGCATAAGATCAAGTCATTTAAGTTCGTATTGTTGTAAGCTTTTAAATGCATAGTAACCTAATCCTTCGACCATGAGGTTGTGTTAATCACCATCACCGGATGGGTACTTTGATGACATCAAACACCGCTTCGTAACTGGGTGGTCATAAAGGTGTCATTGGGTATTCTGAAAGTATGTGTTGAAGCGCATGGACCAAGATTGGGATTTGTCCATCCATATGACGGATAGATATGCTCTGGGCCCTCTCGGTGGAATGTCATCTAGTTAGCTTGCAAGCATGTGACTGGGTCACAAGGGATGACATATCACGGAACGAGTAAAGAGTACTTATCAGTAACGAGGTAGAACTAGGTATGGAGATACCGACGATCAAACCTCGGATAAGTATAGTATCGCGTGACAAAGGGAATTGGTTTCGTATGTAAATGGTTCAATCGATCACGAAGTCATCATGGAGTATGTGGGAGCCATTATGGATCTCTAGATACCGCTGATGGTTATTGATAGGAGACGTGTCTCTATCATGTCTACATATTCACGAACCGTAGGGTGACACACTTAAGGTTCGAAGTTGTTTTAAGTAGATATGGAATGTGCTTTGGAGACCGAATGTTGTTCGGAGTCTCGGAATGGATCCGGGACATCACGAGGAGATCCGGAATGGTCCGGAGAATAAGATTCATATATAGGGGATCATTTTCTGAGTTAGGAAATGTTCTGGAGTATTTGTATGAGGGTTCTAGAAGGTTTCAGAATGTTCTGGAAGGTTCTAGAGGATTTCTTGGAGTTTGCTTGAAAACCAAGAAAGGATCAAAGGAGTCCTGGTGGGGCAAGACACGGATTCGTGGGGGAGGAGGACTCCTCCCCCCTTCCCACCGTCGGCCATAGGAGGGGAGTCCTACAAGGACTCCCCCTTCCCAGGCGCGCCCTCCCCCCCTTAAATAGAAGGGCAGGGGCGCCCCCTCCTAGCTCTCTCCCACAACTCCCAATCTCTGCCGCCTCTCTCCTCCACCTTTCTTCTGCACAGGCATAGGCGAAGCCCTGCAGAATTCTCTACTCCACCACCACCACGCCGTCGTGCTGCTGGAATTCCGTGGAGAAGATCTACTACCTCCGCTGCTCGCTGGAACGGGGAGAGGAAGGTCTACTTTGACTCCGCACGTGTGACCGACTGCGGAAGCGCTGCCGAAACGCGGCGCCGGAAGGATCGTCTACTTGACCGACGGCGGAAGCGCTGCTGGAACGCGATGCCGGAAGGATCGTCCACACGATCTTGAGATCGGCAAGTGATCGACTACATCAACCACGAGATCTAATCTCGTTAACGCTTTCGGATCTATGAGGGTTAGTTCCTATCTATCTCGTTGCTCATGTCTAATAGATTAGATCTTGGCTTTTATCTAGATTAGATCTGGGTTTTGTTCGTTCTTGCGGTAGAAAATTTTTGTGTTCCATGCTACGAACCCATCAACAAGGGCATTCGCCTGGACCTGGCCTCCGTTGCACATCCCTAGTCAAATGGATAGTGCGAGCAACCAAATGGCCTGTTCCTAGCCAGAATTAAGCCAAGACTGATCGAGCCGCTGATGAGGACACCTAGCTGCTGGATAGAGGAACTGCTGGCTGTACTGTGGAGCCTGTGAACAACTCCCAACCACTCCACCGGCTTCACACCATTCTTCCTCATGAGGCAGTGCTGGCAACTGACATTGAATTCGACGCACCACAAAAGTTGTTGTACACAGAACTACAAGCACATGAAGCACGAGAAGACAGCGTCCATCTCCTTGAGGAGGCCCGAGAGCTAGCCTTGTCCAGGTCTGCCATCTACCAGCAGAGCCTACGACGCTACCACGCCAACCAGGTCCGCAACATCTCGTTTGGCGAGGGTGACCTCATCTTACGGCTGGTACAAGCCACCAAGGGGATGCACAAGCTAGCTCCGCCTTGGGAAGGGACATTCATCATCAGTCGGGTGCTGCATAAAAACTCGTACTACCTGATCGACGCTCGCCAGCTGGCGAAGAACAAGATGGACCGCTCCGGCGAAGAAACTGAGCGCCCATGGAATGCGAACCTGCTTCGTCCATTATACACCTGGGTAACGGGCAAATGTATCTTAACTCTATCTAATGAGCAAGATGAGGGGCCTCGACATAGTCTCAGGGAATCCATAATAACTTTGTATTTTCTGCTGCACTCGAAAATTTTCCAGCTACATTGGTTTTTAACCCCGGACCTAGCAGTTTCCCTCGGAATCTCGCCGGATATCCCAGACGGCCGCAAATTCCGAAGGGACAAAGTACTATACGCAATCCCAAGAGACCCCTCTTCGATTCCGGCTGGAGACCGCAAGCCGGCTGACAGACATGGCAAGAGCGGACAAACTTGAAGGGTAGTACAAGAAAAGCCCAAGGAAACCCAGACGGCTGGACGCCCCGACTGTGCTTGCTCGCTTGAAGCCGGTAGTGAAGGACCAAGGTATTGCGAAAGTATGCCACCTAAGCAAACCCTTGCATCCGGCCAAGAGCTGACAAGGGCATAGCTTTAAAGGCAGGACTAAGCTACTAGCCTTGCGCGAAAAGGAAAAAATTTCAAACAAAAGAAATGTTAAAAGAATATATTGATTCTACACATGACTAACACAGAGTCTATTGGCCATGTCTCACTTTTTGCATGAAATGAAGTCCTGCAGCTGGAGGCCAACTCCGAGATGGCACAGAAGGAGCTTTGGCACGCCTGGAATTTCCAGCCAGCCCGAACCTCGGGGACTACACCCTATGGATGCACTGGCGCGCCCCCACACAAGAAACCTATAGCAAACAAACATTCAAAGGAGCTTCTGTCCGCATGGATTCTCCAGCCGGACCGAACCTCGGGGACTACACCCTGCGGGTGCGCTCGTGCGCCCCCACACAGAAGAAAGCACACTGCATGTGCAAACACAAAGATAATATCACAAAAGGAGGCGAAGCTCCAAACAGAAATTGTCAAATCGACAAAAGGTCAAGTGTTCACCACACCCGCGGGGTAAAATCTTTTTGAAAAGCAATGTTCACGATTATGAACGACTTGGGAACGGACGTAAAGATCATAGAGAACATTAACCTAAACGTAAAACTTGGTAGATCAATGTGGTCTTAAGGAGGCTTCCTCATGGTATGAGGGGGTGATCCTAGTTGAGAGGTTCTAGTGAGGATTAGGTGGATATAAAAAGATGTTTACTATAGTTGGAGATGTTGCTCTCTTATCCATTTTTAAATTGTTCCAATTAGACGAGATTCTTCTTCCTCTTGTTTTACAAACAAATAAAACATTATGCAAAAAAAACTCCACCAGTCATAAGTCTTGCATAGTACACCTTGTACTCACCCTTTATTTGTTGATACTTTTGTAGTAGAGTAAGTGTTTCCCTAAAGATGATTTCTGTACGACATCGACACTGACGAGTAGCTTGGGGTTCCCGGATGACAACCTCGAATCTATGGGCTGGGACGTCATCGCCTCTTAAGCCATTTGTTAAGTTTTCTATACTTAATAGCATAATTTGTCTTCCGCTGTTTGATGTCTATGGTCAGTGACCTCTACTTGTAATATTTTGGTTCTCTACTTAGTTATGAGCTTGCTATAATAATTTTTTTGTTGTCGGGTCACTATTGTTTTACCGATTCACCCACTGAATATCCTCGAGCTCTAGGTTAGGCTTATGTCAGATTGACGTCTGGGATTTGTCTATCCCTGGTCCCGGGGGTGTCACCATCATCCAACATGCTAGTCTTTTGGGATGAGTTAGGCTAGAGGCCTTATTTGTTGGTGGGTTCTGATGGACCTTGTCGGGTATAGCACTGGCTCATCCAGTGGTGGGATGGGCCAAACCATTATATGCTCTAACAATTGGTATCAGAGCCTCATAACCGATCTCCTAATAACGGTAGGACATACGTTGTGCCTGAAAAGTACTCGGCATTAGAGGCCCATTGTTGGGAAAAATTATAACATCTTGTGACAGGGAGGCCCATTGTTCGGCCCAATGTGTGACAGAGGATAATGTTAGGTTTGGTCTCAAATCGAAAAATTTATTTGTTGGAACCCAACTTACATGGTGGGGAAAATTCAGGCATATTTGGGACTTCGTTTGTTAAGGTTTATTCCGACCAAATTCATGTAGTCTTCGACACTAATTCAGAGATCCTGGCTTTAACTCTCAATCGATGTGGCCAAGACATTTCCTACGCAGGGACATATTGGTTTTGAGCAGCAAGGTGCATGCTTGTAAGAGATTTCCAAACAAACTTGCTCACGAACACTACAAATATACCCGCCGACCCGGCAGATTTTTGGGTGGCATAAGCGAAAAGAATCTAGAAAAGTTGGTTATGCGGTGTATGGACTTTCGCGGCACCATTTTTTGTGGCGGACAGTTAGACGCCGTGGCAGATACGATACCGGCGGATTTGGGTGCCTTGGTAGGTGGCACGCAAGAGCGGCTCTATACCATGTCGCGCTTGGGAAACAATGACATTACCGCTTGCGCCACGCAATTAAAGCGCTGAGTGAATTTCTCAGAATCCTAGAGAGTGGTCAAAGACATCTAGATGACGAGTTAAGATTGTCTCACTGACTAGCGTGGCCCACCACGAAGCGCGGACATTAAATATCTCGATTCCCTCCCAAATCCCTCCCCACAGATCTGCATCGTGGTGTTGTAGCAGCGACCGGTGGAGACACCATAGTGGAGCCTCTCACGGTTGGTGGTTTCGTAAGTTAATTATATATTCATTCCAGTCTTGATCCAATTTTCCTTCTTGGATGTCATCTCAGGTCTCATGAACACATTTTTTATATTGCCCATAGGACAACGTGGTGCTGCGCTCGATCTTTGATCCATCATGGATGGTGTCCCTATGAGATATCGCTACAAGAAAAGATGTTTGTGTGACAGATTCCCGTGCAGACTAATCGCTTTCCATGGCAAGCACACCGGCCACAGGTTCCTCGGCTGCCACTTAAAAATGCCGAAGTGCCAGTCCTTGTTATGGAAGGATCGACCGCAGTCGAAGCAACTACAGTGTTCGTTGGTCAAAATATGGAAGGAAACCTGGGACAGAGATCTGACGATAGCTCCGAGCCGAAGGAGTTCAAGAAGAAAGAAAGGGAGCTAGCCAAAGAAGAAATTGGGCCTTCACTAAGGAACATACATGATATTTGTCTGAATCTTGCTAGATCTCTAAAGCCTGCTAGGATTGCACTAGATGGCCTATCTTTGGTATTATTGATGATTAAAGATGTTATTATATTGCAAAAACCATGTTTATTTGTTCTGCTGAAAGGCAATTCGGATACACTATTGTGGGCTTATTGCGTCGCACTTGTTGAAGATCACATAAATCAAATCCTAAGCAACTAAGCCTCACATCTCCTCCTTGTTCCTCTTTCCCACTATCACGGCACCGCCACACTCCTCCATTCTCCACATCGGGACTCGGACGCTAGATCTCACTAGCCGCACACCCACTGACCCTACCAATCCTGACCACTACTTTCGCACTTTCCACTATTTTGGATGTTTCATGCTTGTTTAGTATCTACTTTCTTATGTTTTGTTCATACTTTGAGTTATTTTTATACATTTTCTAGAACTAACCTATTAACAAGATACCGCAGTGCCAGTTCCTGTTTTTTGTTGTTTTTGGTTTCAGAAAAGCTCATAAAGAAATATTCTTGTAAATTGGATGGGACAAAAGACAAAGTTCCTATTTTACAAAAAGACTCACGTAGCCAGAAGACGAGATGAAGAGGGGCCACGAGGGCCCACACCACCTGGTGGCGCGAGCCAGGCCAGGCCACGCCAGGGGGTGGTGTGGCCACCTCAGGCGCCCATCGACCTTTCATCTTTGCCTATAAAAGCCCCTGGGACGAAAACCCTAGACCAGATGAGAATTCCACGAAAAGTTCCGCAGCGTCGCCACCACCGAAGAGGAGATTCAGGGGACAAAAGTCTCTGTTCCGGCACCCTGCCAGGACGGGGAAGTGCCCCCGAAGCCATCGACTCCACCCACTCCACCGCCATCTCCATCACCGTTGGTGACTCCCATGATGAGGAGGGAGTAGTTCTCTCTCGAGGCTAAGGGCTCTACTGGTAGCTATGTGTTCATCTCTCTTTCTATGTGTGATCTTATGAGATCATGAGCTTTGTATTCTATAGATCTATTCTCCTACTCAAGTGCTTTAATGAATCTTTGCTTATCCCATGTGTGTGAAGTTGACAGTGTGCACACCATGTGGCACTTTGGCTAAGGTTACAGAAATACTTATCATGCGTATAATTTGAGTTGGATGTCTCTATGAGATTGTGGTGTTTGTTGGAACCATCTAGCACTCAAGGTGACAGTGAGGGGTTATCTAGATGGGGAATGGAAACTTTAAGGTGTGCTGTTATAGCCCTACATCGTTCAACCGGAGAATAGTTCAGGGTAGAATCATGAAGAGAAGATATTTATATGAGAGTGTTCACTAGTGAAAGTATGATCCCTAGGCCTTGTTTCTAAGCATTGAAACACTGTTTACAATAAGCCCTGTTACATGTTTGCTTGTTACCACTCTTATTTCAGATTGCAATTACCACTTATAATCATCCATATTACTTGTATTTCACTATCTCTTCGCCGAACTAGTGCACCTATACACCTGACAAATGTATTGGGTGTGTTGGGGACACAAGAGACTTCTTGTATCTTGATTGCAGGGTTGCTTGAGAGGGATACCTTTGACCACTTCCTCCCTGAGTTCAATAAACCTTGGGTGATATACTTAAGGGAAACTTGTTGTTGTTCTACAAACCTCTGCACTTGGAGGCCCAACACTGTCTACAAGAATAGAAGCGTGCGTAGACATCAAACTATTTTCTGGCGCCGTTGCCGGGGAGGTAAGGTAAAACATACTCACATCCTACGGCTACTAAGCTATCTTCTAGTATTGTTGCTAGTGTGTGAGTGCTCGAAGTTATTTCCTTTAGATTCTGCAATTATATCTTTTTGTTTCTTGTTTTTATTTTCACTAGTTAGGCTTAATGGAAAACAACAACAAAATTAGAGAGCTTTATTATATTTATCTTGAGTTAGTACATGAAGTGTTTGAAGAGAAAATTAAAAATCCTGTGGTACTTTATTTGCATGCTAGTAGCAATGTTATTAGTATGAATCCTTTGAACACCATTATTGTTAATGCTATGGAAAAGTCTAAGCTTGGGGAAGCTGGTTTTGATGAGCATGATATTTTTAGTCCCCCAAGCACGGGGGAGAAAATTTACTTTGATGATACTATGCCTCCAATATATGATGATTACAATGATAAATATGATATTTTCAGTCCACCTACTATTGAGGAGAAAATTAATTATGGTAACAATATGCCTCCTATCTTTGATGATTATGGTGATGAAAATATAATGATAGCTATTTTGTTGAATTTTCTCCCACTACAATTAATAAGAATGACTATGTTTATGTGGGGAGTATTAATATTTTTATGCACGTGGCTCATGATAAGAATGTTTTATGTGGTAGTTATATTGTTAATTTTATTCATGATGCTATTGAGAGTTATTATGAGAGAGGTAAACATGGTTTTATGTATCTCAACAATATTAAGTTTCCTCTCTTTATGTTGAAAATTTTGAAGCTGCACTTGTTTTGCTTTCCTATGCTTGTTGCTTTGTGCTTTCATGACTTGTTTCTTTACAAGATTTATTTTCATAGGAAGTGGGTCAGACTTAAATTTGTTCCATATTTGCTTCTTGATGCTCTCTTTTACTTCAATTCATATTTCTTATGTGAGCATCATCGAAATTATCATGTCCATCTTAATGGCTATAAATAAAGAGCTTTTGGGAGACAACCCATTATATTTTTACTTTCAGATTATTTTTGTGTTGCTGAGTCTTGGAAGTTATTGCTTCAAAAATAACCTCTCCTTATCATTTTTGAGTGGTTTTTGTGTCAAGAATAACCTCTAATGAGAGAGAAGTAAGACTTGGGAAGGTTGTTGTCCCAAAACAGATTTTTTGTGCTTCACTGTAAAATTCGTGAACAATCTCTGTACGTCGGATTGATTTGTAATTTTTTGTGCTTCTGCCCCAGGTTATTATCCAAGTTTTGTTAGGTTATCACTTTTTTATTTGAGCAACAGAAGGTCTTTGGAAAAATTGGGTTTTACATGCTGGTCTGTTTTGACAGATTTCTGCCATTATTTGCATTTGCCTCTTAATCTCTTTCTCTTTGCGTTCTCTTTGATCACTTGAACTTTTAAAAGGAATTTCTACAATAGCTTGTACTCTAATGCAAGTTTTACTTATGTTGAAACTAAACCCAAAGACTTATTATCTTAAGTACACTAATGTTGCTAATAAAGATTGTGTGAAGTTTTGTATGAAGGAAATGTTAAAGTGTACGGAAGAATAATGTGATAAGATGAAGTATGGAAAAAATCTCAAACTTGGGGATGCCACCCATATCACCCCAAGAAATATTTAAGAAGTACAAGCGTCAAAGCTTGGGGATGCCCAAGGCATCCCCTTCTTCATCAATAAAAATCTCAGGTTTTCTTCCAAACACTTTATTTTTATTGTTTCATGCACAATTGTGTTGTTCTTGGAGCGTCTTTGTTTTTGATTTTAATTTTTTTTCTTGGTTTTCTTAAATAAATTGGTTGGACCCCCACATTCATACATTAGTTTTCAAATAAGTTCATTTGGATTGGAAAAGAGTACGAAAGTTCACACTTATAAGTGGTATAAAAGGAGTCTTGTTTTGACAATGTCCTAGACTTGATCATGTAATGTTTGATATTGCTTTGTCTTTATGCTTAGTGATTATTGCTATAGCATGACTTGTTACAAACAAATGAGATTGCTTAATGTTCCTTGAAAGAATCGTGCGTTGTTTTAGCATATTAAATCATAATATTGTGGTATTCTCTTTTGATGCTTTATTTGGATTGACTTGGCGCATGCTCACACCATGTAAGACTATACAAAGTCACCATATCCTCTATAATCATTTAGTTTTCGACTTGTGATATCACTTTATGCTTTAATTAATAATGTTTTGTCGCTTTGCATGATTATGGCCATTATTGCTCTCTTAGTTGGTCGCTCCCAGTCTTTTGCTAGCCTCCACATGTACCAAGTATGAGTTCCACTTATGCATCCAACTCCAAATAAAACCAAGTTATTCCAAAGAGTCCACCATACCTACCTATTAGCATTATTGCTATTCCAAGTATATTCATGTTTTTATCTACCTTCCGAATTAAACATGTTATGTGAAAATTAGTGATTAAAGCTCTCACGAACTTGATGGCACACTTTACTTTCTTGCACTTAATAAACTTTAACCATTGTGCCCATCTATATTGCGTATATGCTTGCGTTTTGTAAGTTGTGAATTAGCAGAACCATGCTACCACTAGTAGAAAAGGGGTCTTTGGTCCAGCACCCAAATGCCATCAGTCCCGGTTCGGCTCGCAAATCGGGACCAATGCCAGGCACCGGTACCAATTCATGCTGCCTGGGCATTGGTCCTGGTTCATCTCTAAGCAATGGTCCCAGTTCGTGGCATGAATCGGGACCAATGCCCCGGCGACACACACGTGGCGCTCTGCGGAGCATTGGTCCCGGTTCATGCCACGAACCGGGACCAAAAACCCTCCCTTGGCTATAAATAAGCCCAACCCAACCACTTTTTCTGGAATTTTGTGTGGGAGGTGGATGCTAGGCATTGGTCTCGGTTCATGCCACGAACCGGGACCAAAAACCCTCCCCTTGCTATAAATAAGCCCAGCCCAACCACTTATTTTTTATGGAATTTTGTGTGGGAGGTGGATGCTAGGTTTTTTTTTCTTCACACTTCGCAAGGTGTTCGACGAAATGTCCGAGCCATACTTAAGTTCGCACAACACAGTATCCTCGGCCGAGGTTAGCAACCTTATCTTATTTATCTGTAACTGATACAAAAATATTGCATGTGTCCATGTAGGATGGTCATTTCACTATTCACGATGTTATTGTAATGGTTAATCATTATGACGCATATTGATGCACGGATGCGATGGATGTACGGCAACCGACGCGATTCCGATTTTATTGCAGGCCTGCATAAATTTATCGATGTGGCTAAGGCAAACAAAGTGGATAATTTTATGCCTTGTCCCTGCGTCGACTGTCGGAACGTGGCGGAGCACTCTGCCCCGAGAATCCTTCAAAGTCATCTACTTCGGAGAGGTTTCATGTCCGCATATTATTGTTGGGCCATGCAAAGAGAAAGAGGGGTTAGGCTTGAAGAAAATGAAGAAGAGGAGGATATTGACAGCTATCCTGTGTCCCTTGAATAATATGGTGATACTGCAATGGAAGACAATGAAGAAGAGGGAGGCGGCAATGAAGAAGAACAATGGTCATCGGATGAGCCCGCTGATGGTCTTGGTCGGGTCATTTCTGATACAAAGCAACAATGCGATACAGAAAGGGAGAAGCTTAAGTTGGAGGCCATGCAAAAGGATCACAACAAGTTGTTGTACCCAAATTGCAAAGATGGCAGCACAAAGCTCGGTACCACACTTGAACTGCTGAAATGGAAGGCAGAGACTGGTTTATCTGACAAGGGATTGGAGAAGTTACTAAAAATAATGAAGCCGAAGCTTCCAAAGGATAACAAGCTGCCCGAGACAATGTACGAAGCAAAGAAGACTATCTGCCCTCTAGGATTAGATGTGGAGAAGATACATGCATGCATTAATGACTGCATCTTGTACCATGGTGAGAAGTACAAGAATATGGATAAATGCCCGGTATGCACTGCATGTCGGTACAAGATCAGACAAGATGACCCTGGAGATCTTGAGGGCGACGACGAGCCCCTCAGGAAGAGGGTTCCTGCTAAGGTTATGTGGTATGCTCCTATAATACCACGGTTGAAATGTCTGTTCAGAAACAAAGAGCATGCCAGGTTGTTGCGATGGCACAAATAAGAGCGTAAGAAAGACAGGAAACTGAGACACCCCGCCGATGGGTCGTAGTGGAGAAACATCGAGAGAAAGTACTTGAACTTTGCAGGTGACGCGAGGAACTTATGGTTTGGTCTAAGTACAGATGGCATGAATACTATTGGGGAGCAGAGCTGCAGTCACAGCACCTGGCCAGTGACTCTATGTATCTACAACCTTCCTCCTTGGTTGTGCATGAAGCGGAAGTTCATTATGATGCCAGTGCTCATCCAAGGACCGAAGCAACCCAGCAACAACATTGATGTGTACCTAAGGCCATTAGTCGATGAACTTTTGCAGTTGTGGGCAGGACCAGGTGTAAAGGTGTGGGATGAGCACAAACAGGGGCCATTTTACCTACGAGCAATGTTGTTCGTAACCATCAATGATTGGCCTGCTCTTAGTAAAATTTTAGGACAATCAAACAAGGGATACAATTCATGCACGCACTATTTAGATAAGACTAAAGGTACATATTTGGATAAATGTAAGAAGGTTGTGTACCTAGGGTGTCGTAAATTTCTTCCGACCAATCATCAAGTAAGAAAGAAAGGCAAGCATTTCAACGATGAGGCAGATTACCGGAAGAAGCCTAAGCTCCCTAAATATGGCAGAGAAAAAATTCCAGAACCTGAAGTCTCATGATTGCCACATGATTATGACGCAGTTGCTTCCGGTTGAATTGAGGGGGATTCTACCAGAAAATGTTCGAGTACCCATTGTGAAGCTATGTGCATTCCTCAATGCAATATCTCAGAAGGTAATCGATCGAGAAAGTCTAGAAAGGCTATAGAAGGATGTGGTCCAATGTCTTGTCAGTTTTGAGTTGGTGTTCCCCTGTCCTTCTTCAATATTATGACGCATCTCTTAGTTCACCTAGTCAAAGAGATTTCCATTCTCGGTCCTGTATTTCTGCACAATATGTTCCCCTTCGAGAGGTTCATGGGAGTCTTAAAGAAATATGTTTGTAACCGTGCTAGGCCAGAGGAAGCATCTCCAAGAGCTATGGAACAGAGGAGGTCATTGGGTTCGGTGTAGACTTTCTTCCTGACCTTAAGCCGATTGGTGTTCCTGAATCACGGTATGAGGGGAGACATAGTGGAAAAGGCACGCTAGGAAAGAAAGCAATGACATTTAGGGACGGACATTCTTTGAATCAAGCACACTACACAGTTCTACAAAGTTCTACCTTCGTGGCTCTGTATATCGAGGAACACATGAATGTTGTACACTCCAAGTTCCCAGGGAAGGATGACTACTGGATTAAATAAAATCACATCGAGACTTTCGGCACTTGGTTGCAATTACATCTCATGAATGACACCACGATTGGAGATCAGCTCTACTTCTTGGCCGCGAGACCATCTGCGACTGTATTGACTTTCCAAGGGTACGAGATAAATGGGAATACATTTTACACGATTGCCCGAGATAAAAAGAGCACAAGCCAAAATAGTGGTGTACGCTTTGATGCAACATGCGAGAATGGGAAAAAGGACACATACTATGGTTACATAGAGGAGATATGGGAACTTGACTATGGACCTCCTTTTAAGGTCCCTTTGTTTCGGTGTAGTTGGGTCAACATGAATGGAGAAGGGGTAAAGGTAGACCAGCTGTAAGGAATGACAACAGTGGATCTCAAGAATCTTGGTTACAGAGACGAACCATTCGTACTCACCAATGATATGGCTCGGGTTTTTTATGTGAAGGACATGTCCTCTAGAACAAAAAAAAGAAAAAATAAGGAAACGAATACATCAGACAATGAGCCCAGGCGTCACATAGTTCTTTCAGGGAAAAGAAACATCGCGGGAGTCGAGGACAAGACAGACATGTCAGCAGATTATGATAAGTTTGATGAAATTCCGCCCTTCACCGTGAAAACTGACCCAAGCATCCCGTTAAGCAAAGAAGATGCTCCATGGTTACGGCCTAAGAAGCGATCATAGGCAAGGGATCGACATACGCGACGAAGGATTCATACCTAAACCCTAAACCCTATGTAAATCTATGTAATGTATGAAAAGTTTATGTGATGTATGAAAAGTTTATATGAGACCACGCGAAGGTTTTGCATTGTTTGGATCATTAAACTTGAAGTGGACCTCTGATGAAATGGCATGTTGTGAAACTATAAATGATTTAAAAAAATCACAAGCATTATATAATGTACTTGTAGTTCAAATCTGGGCAACCTCCTGCCGATTCGGCAGGAATTTGTCTTTTTCTTGGGGGATGGACGGAAAGGTCCTAGATACACCAGTTGGAAAATTGTCCATCTAAGGTGGTCTAATCTTTTTGAAAAATGGGTTGGTACCAATTTCAAACTTTAATTTGGTGGTTGCTTCACAGAACACCCCGATTTCGGCACCTCAAAAATGGCAATTGGCTATTTCGTGCGTCGAAAAGGAAAACTTCCTCCTGCAACATCATAAGCCATCCCAAGATGCACATGTGTGCACAATATGGGCACATTATCACAAGCTATGCCCTGATTCTAGCCATAACATTGGTGGTTTGACCTAAATGCCATCAAACCTCGAACATGATAGGTCATTTTGTGAAGGAATTTTATGATGTTTGCAATTTTTCAAGTTTAATATTTTTCCTTGCAACTATGACACATAATTTGACACCACGCAAAGGTTTCACATTGTTTGGATCATGTTTGACTTTCTTATACCCGTTTCAAACTATATTCAAAACGGCGGGCATGAAGCTTCTTAGCCCGGGGCTGAGCCTCGCTGAACTTGAAGTGGATCCCTGATGAAATAGCATGTTGTGAACCTATAAATGATTTTTAAAAAAATTCACAAGCATTATATCATGTACTTGTAGTTCAAATCTGGGCAACCTCCTACCGATTCAGCAGGAATTTGTTTTTTTCCTGAGGGATGGACGTAAAGGTTCCAGATACACCGTTTGGGAAATTTTCCATCTAAGGTGGTTTAGTATTTTTGAAAAATGGGTTGGTACCAATTCCAAACTTTAATTTGGTGGTTGCTTCACAGAACACCCCGAATTCGGCACCTCAAAAATGGAAATTGGCTATTTCGTGCGTCGAAAGGGAAAACTTCCTCCTGCAACATGGTAAGCCATCCCAAGATGCACATGTGTGCACAATATGGGCATATTATCACAAACTAAGCCCTGATTCTAGCCATAACATTGGTGGTTTGATCTAAATGCCATGAAACCTTAAACATGATAGGTCATTTTGTGAAGGATTTTTTATGATGTTTGAAATTTTTCAAGTTCAATATTTTTCCTTACAAGTATGACACATAATATGACACCACGCGAAGGTTTCACATTGTTTGGATCATTGAATTTCTTATGCCCATTTCAAACTATATTCAAAACGGCGGTCATGAAGCTTCTTAGCCCGGGGCTGAGCCTCGCTGAACTTGAAGTCGGTCTCTGATGAAATAGTATGTTGTGAACCTATAAATGATTTTAAAAAAAATTCACAAGCATTATATCATGTACTTGTAGTTCAAATCTGGGCAACCTCCTACCGATTCGGCAGGAATTTGTCTTTTTCATGAGGGATGGACGGAAAGGTTTCAGATACACCGGTTGGGCAATTGTCCATCTAAGGTGGTTTAGTATTTTTGAAAAATGGGTTGGTACCAATACCAAACTTTAATTTGGTGGTTGCTTCACAGAACACCCCGATTTCGGCACCTCAAAATGGAAATTGGCTTTTTCGTGCAATAAAAAGGGAAACTTCCTCCTGCAACATCGTAAGCCATTCCAAGATGGACATGTGTGCACAATATGGGCACATTATCACAAACTATGCCCTGATTATAGCCATAACATTGGTGGTTTGACCTAAATCCCATGAAACCTCCAACATGATTGATCATTTTGTGAAGTTTTTTTTGTGATGTTTGCAATTTTCCAAGTTTGGTATTTTTACTTCCAATTTTCCAAGGTTGGTACCAGGTTTCACGTTGTTTGGATCGTTTTTGAATTTGTTATGCCCGATTGAAATCATATTCAAAACGGCGGGGATGAAGATTCCTAGCCCATCTTCTTAGTTAATGAAATATGCAAAAAAAATAGTTAATTAATTTATAATTGAAAATGGCATGAATGTTAATAATTTGAATAGTTAGAATAATTCTTTTATAAATCAGAAAAAGGTTTTTGAATAATTGTTTCTTAGTTAATTGCAAATGGTAAAATTGTTAATAGTTTGTATAGTTAAAATAATTATTTTTGAAAACAGAAAATGGTTTTGGATTATTTATTTAAATTGAAGCACTTTTCCTGTTGAAAGTTGTTCAAAATTCACAATAACTAATCATTTCAAGTTGAAAGAATTAATTAAAGAAGAAAAAAATTGAAAATGGCGGGAAGACCAAAAGTTTGGCTAAAATCTGAATAACGGGTCAAAGATCCCTGTTCGTCCCACGAACCGGGACCGATGACCCTGGGTGCGCGCGCTGCACGTGGCGGCCTAGCAACGCTCCCGCCCAGACCTTTGGTCCCGGTTCGTCCCACCAACCGGGATCAAAGGCTCAATGGTCCCGGTTCGGTGCCTTCGACTTCACCGTCCACGCGCCCACGACTCACCCGGTTCGGTGTCTTCGACTTCACCGTCCACGCGCCCACGACTATCGGGAAAATAGATCTACTCTAGATCCCATGCATCATCATCCATACTGGATCCCTTGTCGTCAACGGCGATCGGATCACGTCCAATTGATTCGCCTGCGTCGGTGGCGAGCTCAACCTCATATACACCAACATGGGCTCGACTTCAACACCGCTCTTGCGGATCAGCCGATCGATCTCCGTGGTGTTTTATCTTTCGGCAGGCTACCTGTGCTGGATGGAAATCTCCGCGGAGGAACAAGGAGCCGCCGACCGATGGATCAACTCCTGGCGCACACAAATCGACGTAGTACAGTTCTTGTCCATCGCGGCTGTGGTATTCTTTACGTGGCATATACACACGTTGCCATGGCTGAAAAGTAGTGCAGGTCAAAATTGATATGCGTATGATCCTTGGTGTCCAACATGCATAGGAAGTCTTGTCTGCACCGTCAATAGCATCAATTTGTTCACACGGCTGGATTCCTTGTCGGATTGAGATCTAAAAAATTCGTCTATCAAGTACCAAGGCAATACTGCTAGTATTTTGGATCAAAGAAGTTGATTATGAGAAGAATCAAAGCTGCAATTTGCGTAGCATGATCGATTCCAAGTACGTAATGTCTGAAGGCATCAATCACCGACAACAATGATTGGGTGCGACGAC
Source organism: Avena eriantha (assembly GCA_910589775.1). NCBI lineage: Eukaryota > Viridiplantae > Streptophyta > Magnoliopsida > Poales > Poaceae > Avena > Avena eriantha. The sequence goes on along the minus strand of OU342742.1, from coordinate 113,256,949 downwards.
TGAAGAAAAAAAAAGCAAGGAAAAAGGAGTCGACAGTTTTGATTGTGTGTGGGTAGCTGAAAAAAAGGGCCTCGCATAAGATTACCGGGTGAAGCACGTACCTGAGAAAGAGAAAAATACAAAATTGTGGCACAGAAGCTCGCCACAAATAAACAAATTACAGTGAATTCAAAGGCCAGGACACACAGCATCTAAACGCGTCAACCCTATCCACTGCGACAACACGGTCGTCCGTCTACTTCGTCCGCGGCGCCACTCATTAGCCTAATCAACTACATTCGCCACGCGAATCCATCAACCTGGACCACATGAATGTGGCATCGACTTCGCCATCACATCCGCCCGGGGGCTGCGGCTACCTCCATCGGAAGCAGCGACCCGACACGGTCTTCGGATGCGGCGACCGGCCATGATCGCGACCCACCATCCTTTTCGGATTCAACGACCCGTTGAGTCTTCAACTCAGGTGGCCCGCTAAGTGTTCGGCTATGGCGACCTGCTACGGTCTTCGATTGCGGAGACCCATTGCTGTCATCGGCTACGGCAAGTCGCTACCGCCATCGGCATCGGCAACCCGCCGCCGCATCGACTCCGATTCACCACATCGGCTCTCGAACGTTGCCTCGGCTACATCGACCACATCTTCACTACACTCGGGGGCTCCTTCGGGTCCAGCGACCCGTTGCGTTCTCCGGATCCAGCGACACGGGGGCTCCCTCGGCTCCAGCGACCCGCATTGGTCTTCGAATCCAGTGACTTGCTACAGTTTTCGACTCCGGCGACCTACTGAGTCTTCGACTCCGGTGAGCCCCTACGATCCTCGGTTGTGGCAAAGAGCTATCGTCATAGGCTTCAGCGACCCGCTGTCGCGTCGACTACGGTCCGCCGCATCAGCTCACGAACGCCGTCTCTACTACATCAACCACGCTGACTCAACACTCGGGGGCTCCGCCGATTTCGTCGCGTGACCCGCCGAGATGTTCGACTCCTTCGACCCGTTGCGGTCTTCGGCTCCAGCGACACGCTGTGGTTTTCGACTCTAGCGACCCGCTGCAGTCCTCGGCCCCAGCAACACGCTGCGGTTTTCAAATCTAGCAATCAACTACGATCTTCATCTATAGCGACTCGGGAGCTCCCTCTGCTTCGGCGACCCGTTATAGTCTTCAACTTCGACGACCCGCTGCGATCTTCAGATCAGGTGACTCGGGGGCTCCCTCGGCTCCCTCGACTGCGAGCCGCTATAATCTTCGATTCCCGCGACCCACCGGTCGAAACGCCTCCAACGACCCATCGATCGTATTGGCTCCAGCGACTCATTCACCACGACAACTACCAATAAAGCTAAGTTTCCCTCTACTTATAATTAATTCTTTTTTAACTCGCACTCGAAACACTCGGGGGCTGCGCCCTCTTTGAGTAACCTAATATGCCATCGGCTCCATGCACTCGAGTACCTCATACGCGACAGCCCGAGTAGCTGATTCTGTCTGATCGTTGAATCCTTGAACTTCGAGTACCTCGGCAAGGTACTGAGACTAAGGGTAATCAAGATAACGAAAAGGCCTAGCATACAGTGTAAAAGTGTTGACTCGATTGGCACCAGAATCTTACTTTAGAAGGCGACATGCAAATATTCTTTACAAGATACAAGTACTTCACAATTCTTAATGTTTTATTTAGCTTACAAGGATGTCGACTGTGTCGAGCTATTCTATCGGGTCCTCCAACAGGAGTCGACAAAACAACTAGCTACGCTATACACTCAAGACCCGAGTCGAGTCCCTCCTCCGATGGTTACATTGCTTGATGCTACACACATGCGACTCAAGGGACCTCGCTCAAAACAAAATACAATACTCAAGTCTCTGCACGAGTCTACGACTCCGCCAGACACTCGGGGGCTACTCCAAACTGGAGCACTGGTCGCGCATATACAAGATCCTCGAGTGACACGCTCTGATTCCTCACTCGAATCCACGATTCGACTAAGGACTCAGGGGCTACTCCCATAGGGAGCGCTGGCCATGCACCCGAAGAAATCGGTGAAGATATCCAAGCATTATGAAAACCCTTCACTCGAATCTACGATTAAATTGTGGGCTTCAGGTGATTCCCATAGAGAGCGTTGAAAGCATATTTGACTGAAAGAAGCAAAAGACGACGGTAGTCGCAAAATACATATAGTCCCCACTCGAGTCTACGACTCGAATAGGCACTCGGGGGCTACTCCCATAGGGAGCGCTGGTCACACACCCTATGATTATTTTTCCTTATACAACGTACTGTGTGTCGATAACATCCACACTCGAATGTTATGGCGACTTCGCCTCATATTTTCTCTGCAAAGAGACTGCGTCTCTTAGGTCACCCGAATCATCTTCGCGATGACAATTCGAATTCCGTGCTTACAGCGTGAAGATAAGACCTGAATAAGGCCTGGCAACGCATCTGTTGCGCTCTATCAGAAATAATCCGTACCTACGGGTACGATGAATAAGCCTTGACGGACACGTCAAGTTCTCACATTTACACACTGGGATTCGACTCTATAAGACCTCCGCGGCCTGAGTCGAATTACACCAGCACTTTTCTGAATTCGAGTCCGGGGACTCGAGTTTGAGTTGGTGGCATTGTTTTTTTCCCTAGAGCAATTAACTGGTCTCGATCTGTCGAGCGCACTAGGCACATTTACCATCATCCCTATGAGCTACTATAAATTCGACTGACCCGATGAACTTTCGGGTGAAGTGCTTCGCACTCGACATAACTATCGACTCTGACATCCTAATGCAAAAATCAAGACTTATGAGTCTCCACCTGAATCTATGATTCGCATGGACACTCGGGGGCTACTGACATGGGTATGACCAATAGGCACTCAACTACAACCTACCTGGTGCGGCTCGACAGAAGGCACACTCGACGACCTGCACAGGTCCATGACGCCCCTGACAGTTCGACTGATATGAAGCCCATATGGACACGGACTCCTAAACGCACAAGACAAAGAAGTCTCAATACTAGAGTTTGAATCTAACTTGTAACCAACTCGTATTGGTACCTGAGACCTAGCCTCCCCATATATAAAGGCTAGGAGGGTCCAACGAGAAGGCAATCACGACTCGCACAATACACAATAGATCTACACACACGCAACCCTAGTTTCCACAACCCTCGCCAGATTGCATCTACGCATCATTGTAATCGTCGATTCCTTCGTTAATTCCAAGAGCAGACAAGCAGGATTAGGGACCTCTACGAGGCCTGAACCTAGGTAAACCTTGCGTCCCTGTGGTGCTTGTTTGCTAGCCGATTGATGCTTCCAGCGCTCCCTCCTTCTCCAAAACCCAAGTCCATAACAATGGGCATTGATGAGTTAAACCCTCGTCACCATCCACTTCACTCGCAAAACGCCTAAGGAAAATCACATGTGGAGCAGAACGACGTCGCCAGGCTGCCGGATTTTCGAGCCGCCGTCGCCCTCTTCGCTATCGACCGTGCCGCCCGAGCCTGTGCCGCTCCGCCTCCGACGCCGTCGCCCTGCACCTGCCCCTGCCCACATTTAGAAAAATGAGCTCTACCATTTAAAAATGTAAGCATTCATATTCATACAACTTTGAACCTTACTTTACATAGAGGAACACCGACACCCCCTAAGTAGCATTGGTTCGATGGTTTGTCCACCTAGGGCATTCTGAACCCATTTAAATTGATGTGGCACCTAGGGCTATTCTAATACATGAAATCCATCATATCATCCATATTGTATGAGCATTACACTCCGGGAAAACCACGCAAGTGTGGCAACGCCGCAATCGCGATGAGGCACCCGCGACATCCATCGAGGACAAACTGTCCGGGCCATGCACGGTACACTTCTACATCGACAAGCATGATGGAAATAAGATGACAACGCCTCTTGACTGTAAGACAAAATATACATCAAGAAAAGGCAAATCCAAAGACGAACCACCAAGGGCAAATCAGAGAAGAACAAACAAACTAGAAAACTTACTAATCAAACTTGTCAAAGTCAAAATTGGGCTCCCCCGACTCTGACGAGGACTCCTTGGGCAGTCGCATCTTCTTGCGAGAGGATGGTGCCATGGCGCTCACAGGAATAGCAGGGATCGGCGACTTCGCACCAACACCTGCACCTTCCAGAGTCAAAGGAGACGATGCATCGGAATCCTCGCTGCACGAACGCTTGCGAGTATCCGGACTACCGGACACGGGGGCTTCCTCCTCCACATCAGAAGGGACAGTCGACTCCGTCTCGTCCTCTTCCAAGGCTTCACGAGGGATAATCCCCTCAGGTAGAGGGGGCATACAAGGTGACACCACCCAATCCTACATATAGACAACAAAATTAGCACAAATGCAAGAAACAGCAGAGAAGCAATCGACAAACTAAGCTACTGCGTAGCACAACTATACCTCAGGAGGAGGGTTAGCAGCATCAAATGGAGGAACAACTGGCTCACTAGGGAGCACATCTTTGACGGTGTACTTGGTGACCAGTCGGGGGCACCCTCGGCATCGATCATCCACTACAATCTTCGGTTGGGGCAACTCGCTACCGCCATCAGCATCGGCGACCCACTGCCGCGTCGACTCCGGTCCACCGCATCGGCTCTCGAACTCCGCCTCGACTACATCGACAATATCGAATCTACACTCGGGGGCTCCGTCGACTCCGCCGCGAGGCCCGTTACCACCTTTGGCTACGATGACTCACTATGGTCTTCGACTCCGTCCATCTACTGAGTCTTCGACTCCATCACGCGACTCTCTACGGTCTTTAGCTGTGGTCTTCGGGTGAGGTAACCCGATACGGTCTTCGATTGATGTGGCCTGTTACAGTCTTCATATGCGGCAACTCGTCATCACCACGCGACTCCGATCCGTCGCGTCGACTATGTACGCCGTCTGACCCGCTGCCACGCCAACTACAGTCTTTGACTCCAATGATTAGCTACGATCTTCGGCTCCGACGACCCGGGACTCCCTCGACTCCGGCGACCGCGAGCCACGACTATCCTGCGCCCACTTGGTCATACGACTCGCGACTATCGACCTGTTGCGGTTTGTGACTGCGATGATCCTCTACGGTCCTCAATTGCGGTGACTCGTTACATCCTTCGGATGCGGCAACCCAATATAATCTTCTATTGCAGCGACCGGCCGCATCAGCTTCAGCGACCGTGACTCGGGGGCTTCCTCGACATCGATGATGCTCTGCATTCTTCAGCTCCAGCGACCCGCTACAGTCTTCGGCTGCGACGGCACGCTGCGATTCTCAGCTCCGGCGACTTGGGGGCTCTTTCGGCTCCAGCGACCCGCTGTGGCCTTCGACTCTGGCAACTCGAGGACTTCTTCGACTCCGGTGACCAGGTGTGGTCCTCGACTCCGGCGGCCTGGGGGGGCTCCGTCGGCATTGGTGATCCAGCGACTCGCTATGGTCCTCGACTCCGCCGACCTACTGAGTCTTCGACTCCATCACGCAACCTGCTGCCTGTCTTCAACTCCATCGACAATCCGCTATGATCTTCGGTTCCAGCGACTCGGGGGCTCCCTCTGCTTCGGCAACCGCCGCAGTCTTCAACTTCAATGACTGGCTATGGTCTTCATATCGGGTGACTCGAGGACTTCCTCGACTCCCACGACAGCGAGCCGCTACAATCTTCGACTCCAGCACGCGACCTGATGCAGTCTTCGGCTGCAGTAATGTGCTATGGTCTTCGACTTCGCCGACCTGATGTGTCTTTGACTCCTTCATGCGACCCGCTGCCGCATCAACTACGTCCGCGATTGCATCGACTTCGCCCACAACGACTACCAATAAAGCTAAGTTACCCTCTATTAGAGATGTTTTCTTTCTTACTTTAATCGCACTCGAAGCACTCGGGGGTTGCACCCTCTTCGAGTAACCTAACGTGCCATCGATTCCATGCACTCGAGCACCTCATACGTGACAGCCCGAGTAGCTGATTCTGCCTGATCGTAGAATCCTTGAACTCTGAGTACCTCGGCAAGGTACTGAGACTAAGGGTAATCAGGCTAACGAAAAGGCCTGGCATACAGTGCAAAAGTGTCGACTCGATTGGCACCAGAATCTTACTCTGCAAACCAACATGCAAATATTCTTTACAAGATACAAGTACTTCACAATTCTTAATATTTTATGCAGCTTATAAGGATGTCGACTGCGTCGAGCTATTCTATCGGGTCCTCCAACAGGAGTCGACAAAACAACTGGCTATGACATACACTCAAGACCCGAGCCGAGTCCCTCCTTGGATGGTTGCATCGCTTGATGCTACACACATGCGACGTTGGCCACGCACCCGACAAAAGTGACTGCATCGACTCCATCTGCATCGTCGACTCACCCGTGTTTTCTTCTCGCATGATTGGCGACTACATCTACAAAGATACAAGAATTGAGTCTCTGCCCGAGTCTGCGACTCCGCCAGACACTCGGGGGCTACTCCAAACTGGAGTGCTGGTGGCGCATATACAAGATCCTCGAGTGACATGCTCTGAGTCCTCACTCGAATCCACGATTCGACTAAGGACTCGGGGGCTACTCCCATAGGGAGCGCTGGGCGCGCACCCGAAGAAATTTGTGGAAATAGCCAAGCATCATGAAAACCCTTCACTCGAATCTACGATTCGATTGTGGACTTCGGGTTACTCCCATAGGGAGCGCTGAAAGCATATTCGACTGAAACAAGCAACAAAAGACGACAGCAGTCGCAAAAGTTATTTAGTCCCTGCTTGAGTCTGCAACTCAACCAGGCACTCGGGGGCTAATCCCATAGGGAGCGCTGGCCTCGCACCCTATGATTATTTTCTTCCTCGTACATCGTACTGTGTGTCGATAAACATCCACACTCGAAGGCATGGCGACTCCGCCTCATATTTTATCTACAAAGAGATTACGTCTCCTGGGCCACCCGAATCATCTCCGCGATGACAAGAAATTCGGATGCCGCGCTTACAGCGTGAAGATAAGACCTGAATAAGGTCTGGCAACGCATCTACTGCGCACTACCAGAGATATATCTGTGCCTGCAGGTACGATGAATATGCCTTGACGGACGCATCGAGTGCTCACATTTGTACACTGGAATTCGACTCCTGTAAGACCTCAGCGGCATGAGTCGAATTACGCCAGCAATTTCCGGATTCGAGTCCGGGGACTCGAGTTTGAGTAGGTAGCGTTGTTTTTGCCCTAGAGAAATTAACTGGTCTCGATCCATCGAACGCACCAGGCACATTTACCATCATCCCTATGAACTACTATAATTTCGACTGACCCGATGAACTCCTGGGAGAAGTGCTTCGCACTCGACACAATTGTCGACTCCGACATCCTAATGAAAAGATCAAGACTTCTGAGTCTCCATCCGAATCTACGATTCACATGGACACTCGGGGGCTACTAACATGGGTATGCCCAATAGGCACTCAACTACAGCCTACCTGGTGCAGCTCGACGGAAGGCGCACTCGACAAATCGCCAAGGTCCATGACGCCTATGACGGTTCGACTGGTATGAAGCCCATTTGGACACGGACTCCCAAACGCACAAGACAAGGAAAGCTCAAAACTAGAGTTCTAATCTAACTTGTAACCAACTCGTATTGGTACCTGAGACCTAGCCTCCCCATATATAAAGGCTAGGAGGGTCCAACGAGAAGGCATCCTCTCCCCCAACAGGCAATCTCTCAATCGCAACACGTTATGCCACAATAGATCTAGACATCGCGACTCCCTCAATAGACAGATCTACGATCGCCACAATAGATCTAGACATATGCTAGATCCAATCTGCACGACACCGCCAACAACGACCTTGTAATCCTTCGGATCATCATCAATCAAGAGCAGACAAGCAGGATGTAGGGTCCTCTACGAGGCCTGAACCTGGGTAAAACCTCGTGTCACCTGTGTGCTTGTTTGCTAGCCGATCGAGACTTCCAGCGTTCCCTCCTTCTCCAAAACCCAAGTCCATAACAATGGGCATTGATGAGTTAAACCCTTGTCACGCGGACATGCCATCGGCAGACACGCGAGTGGGATCGTCAGCGCCAGTCCACTGAAACATGGGGTGGACTCTGGCTTGCAGGGGCTGGACGCGACAGCGCAGCCACATGCGAATGAGGGCGCAGCCTCCCTCCTCTTTGCCAAGGCGACTCTCGAGGTCGCAGACGCGCTCGTACAGCACATATGTCTCCGCGGATGAGGGCATTCAGCGTCACCACTCCGCGCCATACAGTCCACAGCAGAACGGCGTCGTCGAGCGGCGCAACCAGACGGTTGTGGGGATGGCCCAGTCCCTCCTCAAGCAGAGAGGGATGCCGGTTGTCTTCTGGGGAGAGGCGGTGGTGACGGCCGTCTACATCCTCAACCGCTCACCCACCAAGGCGCTCGACGGCAGGACGCCGTACGAGGCTTGGCATGGGCGCAAGCCGGCGGTCTCCCACTTGCGGGTCTTCGGCTGCCTCGCGTTCGCCAAGGAGCTCGGCCACATCGGCAAGCTCGACGACAGGAGCATTCCGGGAGTGTTCATAGGCTACGCGGAGGGCTCGAAGGCCTACCGCATCCTCGACCCGAAGACACAGCGTGTGCACACGGCGCGAGACGTTGTGTTCAACGAAGGGCGAGGATGGGCGTGGGACAAGGTGGTGGATGATGACTTGACTCCGACGTATGACGACTTCATTGTCGAGCACGTCCACTTCGAGGGAGCTGGGGGAGTAGGTAGCTCTCCTTCGCCAGCATGCCTACCTCAGCCCCCGAGTCTTCATCGACCCCGGCAGCACCACGCTCTCCGACCACGACTTCAGTTGCGATGAGTCCTTCGTCGACTCCAGCACAGCCGGCGATGCCTCGTACTCCAGCACCGACAGCCACCCCTCTGGGCACGTCTACTCCACCACCAGCTCACGTCGAGCACAGCCCGGTGGAGTTCGCTTCCCCGCTCCCTCATGACGAGGAGCGCATCGACGCGTACTACGACGGCGAGCCGCTGCGGTACCGCACGATGGAGAACCTTCTCGGCGACCAGCCGGTGCCGGGACTGGTGCCACACGACCTGGAGGCGCAGTTGCACCTTGCGTGTGATGAAGGCGAGCCTCGGTCTTTTGCAGAGGCCGAGAGAGACGCGGCATGGCGCGCTGCGATGCGGCTGGAGATGGATGCGGTTGAGCAGAACCGCACCTGGGAGCTTGCTGACCTCCCTCATGGTCACCGCGCGATCACCCTTAAGTGGGTGTTCAAGCTGAAGAGGGATGAAGCTGGCGCCATCGTCAAGCACAAGGCTCGTTTGGTGGCACGAGGTTTCGTGCAACAGGAGGGGGTCGACTTCGATGACGCCTTCGCTCTCGTGGCACGGATGGAGTCCGTGCGACTCCTCCTTGCACTGGCTGCCCAGGAGGGCTGGCGTGTCCATCACATGGATGTCAAGTCGGCGTTCCTTAACGGTGACTTGAAGGAGGAGGTCTACATGCACCAGCCGCCGGGATTTGTGATCCCCGGCAAGGAGGGCAAGGTGCTCCGCCTGCGCAAGGCTCTTTACGGCTTACGGCAGGCACCGAGGGCGTGGAATGCCAAGTTGGATTCCACGCTAAAGGGGATGGGCTTCGAGCAAAGCCCGCACGAGGCAGCCGTCTACCGGCGGGGCAATGGAGGAAATGCCCTGCTAGTGGGCATCTACGTCGATGACTTGGTGATCACCGGCACCAAGGATGCGGAGGTGGCGGCTTTCAAGGAAGAGATGAAGGCCACCTTCTAGATGAGTGACTTGGGGCCCCTCTCCTTCTACCTGGGAATCGAGGTGCACCAGGAAAACTCCGGGATCACGCTTCGACATACCGCCTACGCCAAGTGCTTGGGACGTTAAAATAAAGATTATGCACGCCCAGTCAAATCAAAGTCAGGAGTGGAACCCACTACTCGTCACGTCCCGTCAAACTCGCTCACGCGGGCAACTGATGTCATGACATCGTCAGCACTGACGTCATCAAAGCTACGTAGCAGAAGTCGACTACTTTAGTCCTTGCTCGAGTCTTCGAATCCACCAAGCACTTGGGGGCTACTCCCATAGGGAGCGCTGATCGCGCACCCTACGATTTTTTCTTTTCTACAGGAACATGGACATTCAAAGCATACCCAACCACTCGAACCCGCGATTCGACTATGGACATGGGTTACTTCCATAGGGAGCGCCGGAAATAAATTCGACTGAAACAAGCAAACAAGACAACGGCAGTCGCAAAAAGTTCTTTAGTCCCTGCCTGAGTCTTCGACTCAACCAGGCACTCGGGGGCTACTCCCATAGGGAGCGCTGGTCGCGCACCCTATGATTATTTGTACCAAGTAATGTGTATCGATAACGTCTACACTCGGAGTTTATGGCGACACCGCCTCATTTTTCCCTACAAAGAGACTACGTCCCCTGGGTCACCCGAATCATCTCCGCGATGATAAAATTCGGATGCCGCGCTTAGCGTGAAGATAAGACCTGAATAAGGCCTGGCAACGCATTTGCTATGCACTACCAGAAATATATCCGTGCCTACAAGTACGATGAATATGCCTTGACCGACGCGTCGAGTGCTCACACCCATATACTGGAATTCGACTCCTGTAAGACCTCCGCGGCTTGAGTCGAATTACACCATCACTTTTCCGGATTCGAGTCCGGGGACTCGAGTTCGAGTAGATTGCGTTGTTTCACCCTAAGGTGGTTAACTGATACCGATACATCGTATAAATCAGGCATGCACATCGAAAATCCCTATGACACAAACAAAGCAGTCAAAAATATACTCAATCATGCACTCGAAAGGCTTCATAAAGTCCCCAGTCGAATCTGTGATTCCACTGGACACTCGGGGGCTACTGACATGGGTATACCCTACAGGTACTCGAGCTTGGTATGTACGGCCTGAATACGTGGAGGCCCACGGTGTCGCCAAGGCCCAAATGAGGAATTCAAGTGGCCTATGGACTCTCGATTGCTTGAAGAACAAGAAGAAACTAAAGACAGAAAGTTCAAAGGGGAAAACCCTAACTTGTAACCGACTCGATCTGTTACCCGAGACCTAGCCTATCTATATAAAGGCTAGGAGGGGCGGTGAGAAGGACACACACAACCCTAGTTTCCACAACCCTCGCTAGATTGCATCTGCGCACCATTGTAATCTTTGATTCCTTTGATAATTCCACGAGCAGACAAGCAGGAGTAGGGACCTCTACGAGGCCTGAACCTGGGTAAATCTTTGAGTCCCCTGTGTGCTTGTTTGCTAGCCGATAGATGTCTCCAGCGCTCCCTCCTTCTCCAAAACCCAAGTCCATAACAATGAGCATTGATGAGTTAAACCCTTGTCAGGAACCGAGACCGAACCCGAAGTCAACGCCACCGAAGAGCAGTACCGTTTCAATGATGGACAAGGTAAGCATAGACCCATCATTCTGAACCTATGTTTACAAAGTATTTCATTCCCGCTATATGCATACGATTCCAATGTGGTCTTTTGTTTAAGATAGAGTATCATATCTGCTGCATGTTGCCCTTTGTATACCGATCCACTGCTCCTAGCATAACTAGGGTTGAGCTTATGAGCGTTGCTAGTGCCATATTTTAGTCAAGCTTAGCCATGCTTAGTATTAAAAGACCGATCCATTCAAATGATGCATCGAAGATGCAATGAACCTAGTTTCATAGGATGTTGAGATATGATCGGAGATATGATTGGAGATGCGATGAACCTAGTTTGATAGGATGAACCTAGTTTTATTCTTCTATAGAACTATTGCATTTTAGAAAATAAGTGCATAGTGTTTTGTATTATTTGCATTATAGTAACTTGCAAATCTTAATTTGCAGATTGTATGGATCCAACACACCAAGATACTATGAAGCCAGAACATCAGGAAAACATCCTCCACGGAATGATCTACGAAAATGAATTTATCGATGTCGATGTCACCAAGAAGTTTCTGAACGAATCCGGCGAGGGAGATGAGTCTCTCAACCGAGGAGACCGATCCGGTGAGGTAGAAGGCGAAGCCTAGGATGGGGAGAAGCCGGCGAGGGAGAAGGCGACGGCTCCGGTGGAACCTTAAATCTCGCAAACTCCGGCGAGGTGTATATATGTATTTTTGTAATTAAAATGTTGATGTCTATATATACATGCATATATTAACACCCTTTCTTGTTTTAGCCCTCCAGATCGATAACTTCTTCCGTAAAAACAAAACGAGGCCCAACAAAAAAGTTGGATGACACTGTGAGGTTTAGGATCGAAGTGGTCGGTGTAGACGGTGAACCGCAAGCTCCCGACGATGTCGCAAAAAAATAGTCAAGCAATGCGGAGTTCTTGTGAGGGAGTACATCCCGATCACCGTTCAAGAATGGAATCGGCCAAGCGGCGATGGAGTCCCGTATGTCAGCGACATCGCCAAAGATAATCCTTTTGCCAAGATCATGAAGAAACTGTATAATAACTTTGTCAAGGTAGAGAAGGCTCCGGATTTCAATCAAGGCGGCTATGCTAAGTTAAGACACAAGTGGGCTGATTTTGTGAAGTACAAGACATCAGAGAAAGCTTTGGAAAGGTCTAGAATAAATACGGAGAACGCTGCTAAGAAAGTGTACCATCATAATATGGGGCCTGCTGGTTACGCTTGTTGCATGCCTAAGTGGGATGCACTTGAGGTCAAGTACATTGCTGCCGGGATCAGACCAGAGCCCACAACATGGACACCACGGGCGAGAAACTAGTTTTATGGCCATGGGGGCACGTTGGACGAAGAAGGGAGGGCAATATATAATCAGAAACACAAAGATCATCCCCTACTGCCCATCGACAATATTAGAAATGCAGTAGATGATGTTGCAGCAGGATGGTTTGTTCCCGATAGAGAGAACGACGAGCTCACACGTGCCCTTAAAAATCCTGAGCACAAAGGACAAGCACGAGGCACACCAGGCTTCAAGTCCTGGAATGTTGCCTTCCCCGCGGAAATGAAGAGATATCCCGATAAAAGCCATCAGAGGAGAAAGGAAAGGGAGGCAGCTGAGAAAGCGGCTGCTGTAGACCGGCTGCGTAACGTAGAAGAAGCATTAAAGTGGCACTAGGATCAACTCGATAGACTTAGCCAGCAAGGTATTAGCGGCCAATCTCAGCGGCACATGGTAGAAGCTGCATTCGATGGTACCGACGCCCTATCAAATAAGAAAAGTAGCCTCGCTTCCACGCAGCTCCAGGATGATGATGATGCACTGACGATGGCTCCTCCTAAATGCTACCCAGTGGATGATATCACGGAGAGGACAGCTTGTGAGCTAAAGGTGCAAGTTATGAACATAAGGGTGACGGCGGCGGTCGGCGTGGCCGTACCAATTACGCCTAACCCAACTTGGCATTGCAGACCGGTTCCAAAAGGGTACGTTGTCGTCACAATGGATGATGTGAAGCAAGATTTTGAGGAGCTAAAGCTGGACCACCCTACCAGGGAAGATATGGAGCTGACTGAACAAGGAGAAGCCAAAGGGGGGACTGTTGTATGGACAAAGGAGCACATCGTGCTTCCAAATTATGTGCCGCCAAGGCCACCCAATCCTCAGAGCAGCAATCCACCTTCGCCGCCACCTCACCATTCTCCAGCGCAATCGTCGCCTTCATCGCCTCACCACTTAGCGCAGCCATCTCCACTGCCGCATCAGCCGTCTCTGTCCCCTAAGCCTCAGAGACAAAAGCGGAAGTATACCAAGAGGGGCAGCACCAGTAGCAGCAGCAAGAGCACGTTCCGATCACCGAAACGTAAGCTATCGGCCTTGCCAAGAGTACCTCATAAGAATATGAAGAAGCTACCTTGCGAGAAGACAGATGAGGAAATTGATGTGGCCGTAGATGCCCATTATGAAAAGTGGAAGATTGACATGGCTAACAAGAAAAACCCGATAGAGCCATTCTTCCCGGTCACCACAGAAGATAAAGCCAAAGCAGCCGCGCTTAAGATTCAGCTTCACCAACCCATAGCGCTCACATCAGGCAATAATCGCTCTATTACCAAGTCGGCTGAGGCAAAAGAGTGGAGAGTTGGGAAAGAAGTTGCTCAGCTCGGACAACAGAAAAATCAATCGATCGAACCGCTCAAAGTGTACGATACCAATGAGTGGAGAGCCCAGGAGCGGCTTGATCTAAACATTGATCCGGAGTTTATTCAACTGTATGGAGAAAAGGCCAAATTATATGGACTGTCTATTACTGAGTACATGAGCCATATGGATGAGTTCGAGGGGTACCAACAAATAGCATATGTATACCGGCACGGGGCTCCTCTCGTCAAACCGAGTTAGTCAAAGAACTACCAACAGAAATGTGAAGATTGCATAACTAGTACATGCAAGCCTCTACTAAATCCAAAGCCTGGATCTATGCTGGATATAAACACCACCATTACGGTCATGGAGATGGCTTCCTACTGATTGAATTTTCAGAATTATTTCACTTTTACCAACGATACGCCATCGACAAAACTATCGTCAGTGCCTGTTGTTTGTAAGTATTATTAATTTCTGTAATTAAGTCTTTCTAGATCAGCTCATTCGTTGTTTGTATACTGTTACTCGTCACTATACTAATTATATATGCAGAATGAAGATTCTCGAATGCAACAAAGGACAAATCTATGACCTTGGGTTTGTTGACTGCAATTTCATTCATGAAGTTACTCTAAAACCAAAACCCAAAGAGACAGAGGATAACTTGGTACAAGCGTTGACGTATTTCGGCAACATAAGGGAAATACTATTTCCTTACAACGCTGGGTGAGTGTTATTGTGTTCTACACATTCTATTTTTGCTTACTCGATGTTAAGCGTATAATTGACTCGTGTTATATTTTGTTAGTGTGTCCAGCTTCCACTATATTCTGTTAATCATTGTTATTGACCAAGGATTAGTAAAAGTCATGGACTCGAAACGCATAGAAAAGTGGGCGAACATGCAGGAATGCCTCCAGAAGGCTTGGAAACGGTTCACCACCAACACTAGGTGTGTTTGGAAGCGAGAGCTTACATTTCAACCATTGACTGTAAATACTACTTGCTAGATCCACGCATCTCTTTGATTATAGTTTCAATACCATTATCATGCTTGATTATTATTTTGATTGAACTCCGTTCTCATAAAGTGCTTGAGGCAGGAAGTCGAGAATAACTTATGTGGATATTATGTCTGCAAGTTCATTCGCCAGACGACCAAAGAGAAGGGCGCAGACCGGAACATCGAAAAAATTAAAGTACGATAAACAATAATCACAACTTTATTTTATTACCATTAATTGTGTTTAGTTTCATTCATATATATTGATCCCCTTCTTTAAATTAGATCGAACGGATGCGGGACAGTCTTCTATCACAAGAACATGTGCAAGCAATTCAAGAGGAAATTGCCGGATTCTTATTAGAGCATGTCATAGATCCGAAAGGAGAATACTATTACCCGGTTCATTTGGAAGGGTGACGTGTAAAAAAGATGTAAATTAGACAAATTCGTGTGAGTACCATTTGTAATTAATATGTTTCGACCAACCACGACGGATGAGACGGTGTATAATATATTCGTGACCATGATGTGTAATATATATATATATATCGTGGTTTCATTATTGCTGTATATATGTAGTACCATTAAATTGAACACAAAATACCAAATAAATAAATGGAAAAAAACACAAAACCCTGTCGCGATACAAAAATAGCCCGAAATGCAGAGACCAACGATCCCGGTTCGTGGGATCCACCCCCCTCGTTGCGCGCGCGCCCACGTGGAGACCAACGATTCTGGTACATGTGATGGCTCGGTAAAGACACTAGAAAATGTTGGTGCGGTGTTGATGTAGAGCTCTTTGGGAACCCCAAGAGGTATGATAAGCACAGCAGCAAGTTTCCCTCAATTATGAAACCAAAGTTTAATCGAACCAGTAGGAGCAAGGAAACACCCCAAAGGTGTTGCTAGCTGAGCCTTGGCAGGGCGCACTACCGGTGCTAGTAGCAACGTGGAGACCTGCACAGCACAACCACACAACTTTGTCCCCAACTTGCGATGAGGTTGTCAATCTCACCGTGTTTTGCTAAAAACAAAGGATTAAATGTATCGAATGGAAGGAAGTAAAAGTTTGCAGAAAGTAAACACAAAGCAGTAAACAGTTTGTAGATTGTATGTAAAGAAAAGGATCGGGATCCATAGTTCACTAGAGATGGCTCTCCTTAAGATAGATAACATGTTGGGTGAACAAATTACAGCGGGGCAATTGACAAACATCGAGAAAGCAATACATGCATATACTAATCATCTTGACTCCATTGAGACTTGATTGGGCATTACAACATTATACATAGACCGCCATCCAACTACATCTATGACTAACAATCCACCTTCAGGTTATCATCCGAACCCCCTCCAGTATTAAGTTGCAAGCAACAGATTATTGCTTTATGAATTGTGTGTAATGTAAACAATACGATTGTTCTATGAACAAAGGATTGTTGTTTTCTCCCTAGTAGCAACAGCACATCTAGTACCTTAGAGATTTCTGTCACTTCCCCAGATTACCAGAGGCATGAACCCACTATCGAGCATAAATACTAACTCTTGGAGTTGCTAGCATCTACTTGGCCAAGATAGCTACTAACAACGGAAAGCATGCAAGATCACAAATAACAAAGACATGATAGAATCAATAATCAATCTGAAATAGCATCTCAATATCCATCGGATCCCCGCAAACACAACATGCAGAATTACAAATAGATGATCTTGATCATGAACGGAGCTCACAAGATCTAAACATGAAAGCACAAAGGAGGAGAACCAGCCATCTAGCTACTACATGGATCCGTAGTCCAAGGATGAGCTACTCACGCATCACACCGGAGGCTTGCATGGTGATGAAGGCCTCCAGGGTGAATTCCCGTCTCCGGCAGGGTGCCGAGAAGAGCTTCAGATCCCTCCCGATCTAGGGATGGAGATGACGGCGGCTACAAACTCTTTCGTGGATTTTTGATCAGGCACTTAGGGTTTTCGTCCCGAGGGCATCTTATAGGCGGAAGGAGAGGCCGAGGGAGTGCTGGGGTCGGCTAGACCACCCCCTGGCGCGGGCCAGGCTGGGCCGCGCGGCCAGGTGGTGTGGTGGTCCCCTGGCCCCTCTCCGTCTCGTACTCTGGCATCTGATGACTTCCGGAAAAATAGGCACTTTGGCTTTTGTCCCGTCCAATTCTGAAAATATTCATTTTTTGACTTTCCTGGAACCAAAAACAGCAGAAAACAGGCAGCTGGCACCGTGGCTCTTGTTAATAGGTTAGTCCAAGAAATCATATGAAAAGTACTCCAAAGTGTGGACAAAACACAAGAAAGTGGATAAAACCAAGCATGGAACATCAAAAATTATAGATACATTTGCAATGTATCAATATGCCACGAACCGGGACCAATGATCCACCCCCATCATTGCGCGCGCGCCCACGTGGAGACCCATTGGTCCCGGTTCGTGCCCGAACCGGGACCAGCATTGGTCCCGAGTGATTGGTCCCGGTTTTTGAACCGGGACCAATGGCCCTTATGAACCGGGACCAAAGGGGGGCTTTTCTACTAGTGTACCATGGGGAACGCTTTCAACATTGCACTTTATTTAGTTAATATCATGTTTTTTTGCTGATGTATCCCGGTGGTGTGAAATGAAAGGGGAGCTTGTAAGGCTCATGAAGTTCGTATACGTGTTAGAGAAATGCCTGGCGGGCTAGCCTAAGCAATGACTAATCATGGTGGAAACTTGCAGCATAACCATAGTAAGCAATCTGTGAAGCATTATAAATAAAAATAAATAAATAAATAAAAAGAAAAAGGGAAAACCCTATGCAAATAGCAAATAAAAGGATCGTTGAGATGCTCATTGTCTGCTTGCCTTGTCATTTTGATATGGGGAAGCTTCTGTATCATCGGGCAAGGGGTACCCTGTTGGCGATTCTCTATGATACACATGTACTTACAATGACAAGAACTTACTTGTAACTAAAGTTGAGTAGAATGAGCAATGGTACTCGTAAGCAAGGTGAATGAGATTTTCAGCTTATAACGTGTCAAGCATATCCTCATATTTGCTCACTTTAACCTTAATCACGTAAAGATGCTTATGATAGAAGCAATGAGAACTGAAAGCTAATAAGTACCATAATTTTCGGAAGCTCTTTATGAGACTTAAATCCCTGCTTTCTTCTATGTAGGGCCTTTCTTTTACTTTTATGTTGAGTCTCCATCTTCTATCCTTATGCACCTATTGAGAGAGTATAGTGGTCATTCTTAGTTCAATGTGCATTGTCCCAAAACTTGTTGATTGATTCATAACTTTGATATTGCTTGTTCCTATACTATTTGTGTCTAGTCACCCTTATGAACATTGAAGGTGTCCTATGCATTTATGTTTTGCTACACTATGAGGGACAAGCTGAATGCCATTCTCATTATGTTTTCTATATGAGATACAAACAAACGTCTTTCAAAGCATTGTTATTCATGAATCTTTTGTTTGTATCTTTTCATGTTACAATATAGTTGTTATGTCTTATTGTTAGAACTATATCTTTCATGTCTATATTAGAGTACTATGATCCCAGCTATCAATGTTTTACAAATACCTTGATCAAGATTGTGATGGTGCATGTCACCTAAAAAATTATTCTTTTTTGTCACTTACCTACTCATGGACGAGCAGGAGTTAAGCTTGGGGATGTTGATACGTCATAAACGTATCTATAATTTCCGATGTTCCATGCTTGTTTAGTATCTACTTTCTTATGTTTTGTTCATACTTTGATGTATTTTTATACATTTTTTGGAACTAACCTATTAACAAAATGCCGCAGTGCTAGTTGCCTGTTTTCTACTGTTTTTGGTTTCAGAAAATCTCGTAAAGAAATATTCTCGAAATTGGTCGGGACAAAAGCCAAAGTTCCTATTTTACCAGAATACTCACAGAGCCAGAAGACGAGACGAAGAGGGGCGACGAGGGGCCCACACCACCTGGTGGCGCGGGCTAGGCCAGACCACGCCAGGGGGTGGTGTGGCCACCTCGGGCTCCCACCGACCTTGCCTCTTCGCCTATAAAAGCCTCCCGGGATGAAAACCCTAGACAAGATCAGAATTTCACGAAAAGTTCCGCAGCGCCGCCGCCACCGAAGAGGAGATTCAGGGGACAAAAGTCTCTGTTCCGGCACCCTGCCGGGATGTGGAAGTGCCCCCGGAGCCATCTCCATCGACTCCACCGCCATCTCCATCGCCGTTGCTGACTCCCATGATGAGGAGGGAGTAGTTCTCTCTTGAGGCCAAGGGCTCTACCGGTAGCTGTGTGTTCATCTCTCTTTCTATGCGTGATCTTATGAGATCATGAGTATAATTTGAGTTGGATGTCTCTATGAGATTGTGATGTTTGTTGGAACCATCTAGCGCTCAAGGTGACAGTGAGGGGTTATCTAGATGGGGAATGCAAACTTTAAGGTGTGCTGTTATAGCCCTACATCGTCCAACCGGAGAGTAGTTCAGAGTAGAATCATGAAGAGAAGATATTTATATGAGAGTGTTCACTAGTGAAAGTGTGATCCCTAGGCCTTGTTTCTAAGCACTGAAGCACCGTTTACAATCAGTCCTGTTACATGTTTGCTTGCTGCCACTCTTATTTCAGATTGCAATTACCACTTATAATCATCCATATTACTTGTATTTCACTATCTTTTCGCCGAACTAGTGCACCTATACACCTGACAAGTTTATTGGGTGTGTTGGGGACACAAGAGACTTCTTTTATCTTGATTGCAGGGTTGCTTGACAGAGATACCTTTAACACATTTACCGATAAACCTTGGGTGATCCACTTAAGGGAAACTTGCTGCTATTCTATACACATTTGCGCTTGGAGCCCCAACACTGTCTACAAGAATAGAAGCGTGCGTAGACATCACTGCTCCATTAGCAAACACCTCTTTAGATTCGTCTGTGCGTGTTCGTTGAGGTGGGCAAAGGAGATCGTCGTGTGGTTGTCGCGCAAGCGGTGGACGAAGCATGTCGTCACGTAGTCTTCGCGCCAGCGGCGGGCTAAGAAGAACCGCGTGTGGTCGTTGCATCAGCTGTTGGCAAAGCAGATCCCAGCATGGTCTCGCGTCAGCGGTGGGCGAAGAAGATCCGCGCGTGGTCGTCGCTCCAGCGGTGGGAAAATCATATCGAAGCATGGTCATTAGCATTAGGATTTTGTTGAGAAATTCGGAGAATAGCAGAACATAGAGGCTCTCAAGAATTAGATTTAGTGTTTAGAAAATCTTCTATTTTTGTTTTCTATTTTTTGAAGTAATTTCTGTAATATGTGAAAAATATATAAAAAAAATATTATGTTAAAGTGGGCTCACAATAAATATTGCTAATATACATATATAAATAAACTGAAATTATGGAATCGTATTGGGATTAGCAACATAAATTAGTTATTGTTAATTTAATTAACTTTTAGTAATAAACGGTTACACGGCTCCTCTGTCGCGTCACAGGAGCGTTAGCTCAGCGGATCATATTGTGTCGAGCCAAAAATTCCGACTCCGTTGCAGAATCCCCACGCAGTTATCCCTAGTGGGTTTTTTTGCGGCGTGAGCACGAGCAAGACAACTAAGACTGTGCCTCGGCGTCTATAAGTTTTAGGGCCATATCTCCGGGTTGCAGTGGAACTAGCCAAATTAGGGAAAGGTTGTAATGCCTTTGAGGCTATAATGTGGGATGTTGATCTACTAGTAAATATGGTATTAAAGATTGATGGTTTAAAAAAAACAAAAAATAGAGACCGATGGCACAGAAGCCTGACACATTAAGATATAGTATTACACAAGAAAGTCGGAGGCGACCGTTTAAATTAGGTCTATTTCCTCCAAAGATCAGTGATTTCAGAATATTATCGTTTTTATTTACCGACAAGACTGGCAATGACCTAAGATCTTAGTTGGACATGCATATTTCAAAAATAGTTCAACGTCACGGATGGCTCAGAGAACCATTAATGAACCATAAGGCTGACACAATGCTAAACAATACTCACGGATGGAGTAGTTGTCACACATATCTAGGAGTTGACTCTAAATTAAAGTTGAACCCTAAGTGTGCACATATGCGATATGTTGGAAGGAAGATTGTTTAATTACGGTGAGATCGGAGACGAAGTCTAGTATAAATGAGCAAGTGGACCAAACAAATAATACTATAAACAAGTGGAGCCAAATTTATGAGTTCATTCACCCGGTAAAAATAATACTAAACAAATTCAAAAGGAGAAAATTTCCTTGACTTCGTAAAATAGTATTATAACTACGTCATGGTCTCAAAATTACTCGGAGTGGACTTAGTACCTAATCCGCAATAAGTATGAAATCAGCAGAAATGGCCTCGTTTGACCAGTCATTTAAACATTTGTTTACCAATAAGGATTGGTGAAGCAATTAAAGCTTATTAATTACTATACTACCCCCTAAATCCCAGTGGATAAGTCTTGAGCGCGTCCCTAGGTTGCCAGTTTGACCCCAGTTTAATCCGAAGTGCATAACAACAACAACAACAACAACAACAACAACAACAACAACAACGACAACAACAACAACAACAACAGAGTCTTTTTTCCAAGAAAGTTGGGGGTAGGATAGATATGCAAAGAAGTAGAAACTCGAGAAAAAAGCAAGTCAAAGCACAAACTAGTAGAAGCACAAGTAAATAAAAGAAAAAGAGTAAATCAAGGTTCCGGCACACGGATTGCTGATTTCCATGCAACCCTATCAAATGCCAAAACTCTAGGCACATTACAATCCTTGAGGTCCCTTTTAACAGCCTTCTCCTATGTCAACTTTGGTTGTCCTCTATCCCTTTTAGTACTATCGATGCCCGTGAGGATCCCAGTATTAACCGGTGCTTTTTGTCACATAGGACTCCGGATGCTTGCCACCACTGCATCCGCCCTGTCTTGATCATGTGGCTAACATCCTCATCGACTCCACTATTGCTTTTGCAGCATCGATCCCAGGTATCTAAAGGTGTCTCTACGAGGCACTGCTTGCCCTCCTAAACTAACCCCTTCATCCTCGCCTCCAACACTTTTGAATCCGCTCCAGTTATACTCTGTCTTTACCGACTAAATCTAAACCCGTTGGACTCCGTCTTTAATTTGAATATATAAACAATATATCACTAGAAAAGTCGGATGTTACATTTTCTTATGCTCTAATTTGTATTTTATATACTTTATGAAATATAAATCAGTTAAGCCACCTATTGTACGAACAAGACTTACGAACCAGGACCGAGGAGGTAGCTGGGATAGACACTGCACAGATCCGAAAGGTGTAGTTTTCTTCTACGCATGAGGTTCCTCCTAGGGGTATGTCCATGTTGCTGGTGGTGTTAATACTGCGGACATAATCCAACCAAATGGTATGACACGCAAAATGGTGAAGACATCAAAATTTAGATTAGACGTATTGGTTGTTTTATGATGTGCAATAATATATTTGACGTAGTATACTTAAATATAAAGACGACTACATGAAAATCAAACCAAAGGATAAATATCGTGAAGTTTGCATTCAGACGGCAGCATGCCTAGGTCAACAACCATGATCTTTTGGTTGTGACAGAGGGGAAATGATAAATTTTAATTCATTGTACTACCTCTATCAGTAAATAACTGACTTGAATTTGTGTAGATTCAAGTGTATCTATATACTAAAATGTGTGTAGATACATTTGAATTTAGACAAATCCAAGTCAGTTATTTTTGGACGGGGGAGTAGAATTCTAATAAAATTGTGTTGCCTTCTGAGACAGTAGATTACAGAAAATTACTATACTTATTTACCCACGAGCACACAATGACTGGGTCGACACGCGCATATTTCGAAATTCATTCAAAGTCGCTGCATACAGAGATGGAACAGAGAAACGTTAATGGACCATAAAGCCTGGCACAATGCTAAACAACAGTATAGTCAGGAATATCTAGGAGTTGATGTTAATTAGATTTGATACCTACTTGTGCAGTGTGCACAGATCAGAGATGACACAAGATAGAATGTTTAATTACACTGAGATTGAAGATAAATTTTCATCTATGTCTTTGTTTCTTTGTTACATGTTCTTTGCAGTACTTGCAGGTTTTTCCAAATTCATCACGGTATATGAGCTGTTCTAAATATACTAAAATCGTCATCCGTGAATGTTTTCGTTTTCACTGTTCTATGGGTCTTATTTTTAAACCGCTCATCGGATCAACTAGTGTGATATACCGTTGGAATCGTACGGAATATGCACAACCTTTTCGTGTTGAACATTTTCACGATTCTTAATGGTTTTAAAATAATTTTCATTATACTAAATATAGAGATAGTTGGCGTCATGCGAACAATTTAAATTAGACGTGTATTGGGTAGTCGGGTGAAGCGAGATAGCATGTTTCTACATCTAGTTCATTTTATGGTTTAAACTAAATTTTGTATTAGAAATCATAAAGTAAGCTATAAGATCTCGGTGGAACGATCGTGTTCTCGGCTCCCCTCCCTTCCCCTCCCGTGTCACTCCCGCAAGTGACCAGGGGGAAACCCTAGCCGCCGGCATACTCCGCCTTCCCTCTTGTCCCCTCCCCTCGCCGCCGCCGGGGCGCGCTGACTGGCGAAGCCGGTTGGCGTCGTTGGAGGCGGGGCCTTCTCTCCCGACGGTCAGGGGTGGGAAGAACGAGCTGGCCCACCCGAGTGGAGGCAACGCGCTGGTGTGGGGCGTGGCGGAGCGGCGGAGGTCATAGGCGGGGCGCGACCACGTGGAGGGCTACGCGGTGGTGGTTGCTAGTGGCGGCGGCTGGATGTGGCTCGGGCTAGATCTGGCGACCGGCGGTCAGTGCTTTTTGTCTAGTCTACAGGGATGGGCCCTAATTGGTGAGGGGGACCACGGCCGGAGCGGCTGGGCGCCCTCGGCGGCTGCTGCTAACTCGACATGGCGTCGATGAGGACGGCGTGAGCTCGGGTCAAGCCTCGTCGGTGCGGCACAACACAGGTCCTCTGGTGGCAGTGGTAGGGAGGCGCTATGGCGTGGCTACTAGCGACGACGGCAGTAGGGGTCGTGGCGGCCCTTTTGCAGCAACGCGGCGGCGAAAGCTTCACTGGCCTCTCGGGGCCCAGCCAGGCCCAAACAAGGCCTGGTGTGCTTTTGCTGTTGTGCCCGGACAACAACCGCCCCCCGAGGTGGAGGGCGGATCCCTCAGATGGGTTGTTGTGTGGCCGTTCCCACCGGCTGAGCTGTCGTTGACCTACTCTGCCCGAATCGACGGCCCTACAATGTAGTGCTGGTTGGTTCTTGGCCTTGAACTCATAGATGTCGGGGTGGCGGCCCTAGAAGGAGTATCACGTGGGCGGCTCTACGGCGGGCGACATGGTGATGGTGATTGTCATTTCCTTTGGGTCACTTGGGTGACAAGGAGAAGACGTCGGGGCTTCCTGGTGGTGGCGTCGCTTAGGCTATGTCATCGCCCAGATCGCGTGCGGAAGGTCAGGCTCGGAGACCAAGGGTGGGCGTGGGCGAAGGTTTTCCGGGCGAAATCTCAGTGTTTGGACGCCAACTACGGCATTGTGGGTACCTTAGTTGGGTTAGGGCTCCGGGTGGAAACCCTTGACCCTCGGTGACCGCGACAGCGGCGTGGAGCGTCGTTACCCTCTTGGGGGCGACATCATGGAGCTCTATTCCCCCTTGTCTCTCTTGTTGCCGCTGGCAAATTTTGGCTCTTCTTGCACTTTTTTGTTTATTTTTTGATCTGCTCTATAAGAGGTTCTCCTTGTCATCTTTATATCGGGTTGGCTATGTACGGGGCGGAAGCCTGCTGTTTCGAGGATATCGGTGGGACACATGACAAAACAAGCAGGTACTGGGCCACAGAACCGATTTCATACCCCCACGTACATATCCTATCTTGTCTTGTATAAATAGGCAGGCGAGGCTGGAAAAACTCACAGTAGGCTTCCATTCCAAGAATAACCGTACAATAGTAGTGGTGGAGTAGTAGGCAGCATGGCGGCGGCGAGAGTGGCGATGGCACTGGTGGTTGCAGTGCTTGTTACGTGTGGCAGCGGCCTGGCGGTGGCGAACCTCGTGCCAGCGGTGTACGTGTTTGGCGACTCGACGGTGGACGTCGGGAACAATGGGCCAATGCCGCCCCCCTACGGCATCGACTTGCCACCGGAGTTGAGGCCCACCGGGAGGGCCAGCAACGGTTACAATGTCGCCGACTTCATCTGTACGTGTGCTTGCGATGTTTTCATTTTTTTTTTCTCGGATGGATGAAATGTTCAAAACTAGTATAGCTAACGGGGCCGCCGTGATGCGTAATACAGCGAGGCACATGGGTTTTAAGAAGAGCCCGCCGGCGTACCTGTCGCTGAGGCCAGAAACGAGCAGTCGGATCCTCAAAGGCTTGGGTGGAGTCAGCTACGCTTCCGGAGGCTCCGGTATTCTCAACGCCACCGTGAGTAGTGCTAGCTAGCCACTCGAGTACACTAGTAGTAGTAGTAGTAGTACAAGTACTTTTTTAATTTGTCGGCCTGGTTCTAGTACTACTTTTTATAATTCGATTTTCATCAATTCCATCCATCAGCGGATGGGAAACAAGAGCATTTCAATGGCCGAGCAGGTGGAGTTCTTCGCGGCCACCAAGTCGCAGATGATTCTGCACGCCCGCGGTAAAGGGGGAGGAGGATCGATAGCCCACGTCGAGAAGCTCCTGTCCAAGTCCCTCTTCCTCATCAGCTCCGGCGGCAACGACTGTGCCATGTACATCCCCAACCCGGCAGCAACTCGGCAGCCGACCTTCCACGACCACCTTCTCTCCAGCTACACCAAGCACATCCAAGCCCTATACGACCTTGGCGCCCGCCGCTTCGGGATCATCGACGTGCAGCCTGTCGGCTGCCTGCCGTTGCTGCGCGCAATGACGCCCAATGGCGGGTGCTTTGTCGATGCCAACATGGTCGCTAATAACTTCAACTCCTTGGTGGGGGAGATGATGGCAAACTTAGCCGCCGACCCCCAACGTCCTGGGATCACCTACTCCGTGGGGAGCTCCTACAAGCTCATCACCAACTTCGCAGCGGATCCGGAGGCCGCCGGGTTCAGCGATGTGGCCAGCGCGTGCTGCGGCGATGGACGTCTTGGTGTGGAGAGCTCCTGCCTTCCCAACGCCACCGTCTGCGGGAACCGTGCCAACCATCTCTACTGGGACTTTCTCCACCTCACCCAGGCCACCGCCAAAAAAGGCGCCGCCATCATCTTCGACGGCCCAGTGGAGCTGGGATTCGCCGCCCCCATCAACTTTGAGCAGCTCGTTTCTTCAACACACCATGGTTTTGTCGGATTTAGCACCTCTTAATTTGACTTGTCCTAAAGGTAGTAGAGTCACCCTTAACTTGTTGCCATCCTTGTTTATTTCTTCAGGTTATTATTAGGATGAGTCTGTTGGCACCAGCAGTTTTTACCGAATCTCTCTACGACCACTTTGTTATGTTTTACAAATAAAATGAACCTGCCACGTGGAGATGCATGCGTCTAGTTTCAGACCGCAGTGATATCTCGATCATGGGATGGCACCATGGAAGTGTGGATCATGGCGTAGGATTAGCTCCATGTTTGTTACACTTTCTTTATGTTGAATAGAAGCGAAATTGATCCCAAAATCCACTATATCTCTCTCTGAGATTGTGTGTTTCTGTCTGTGTTCATCCAAATGGTTCAGAGTCAACTTTCGTTTGTGTTCATCCAAGGGTTCATCTGACATTCATGAATGCATTCTATTTCAAATAGATAGGGAAAACAAGAGAGATGCAGTAGAATGGGCGCCACCTTGATCTTGTATAAGAATTATGTTCAAATGTATATCTTTTATTATTATATACTTTGAAAAATATACCGAATTGTTTCTTGTCACCGAGTTGGGTTTTTATATCTCGTCCGATGCTGTCATTATGATGAAAGGCTATGAATTCCGCTTTAAGATAGAACCGGAGGATGTGATGGAGAGGTGATGATGGTTTTGAGGACGAGGGCAATGGTAAGTCTGCTCATGAGGATGTGTTGGACTATTCCGAACCGGCCAATAGTTTCTCAGAGTAGTGTGGTCGTCTCTTCTATGGCACCTCAGCAGGGGCAAGGAAACTCTCGGCACTTTCTTCATCTAGGCATTTGTCTCATGCTGTGTACGTAGTCACGTCGTTCAGTGATGCCAATCCGGCAACACCTCGGGGAGAAAGACGTCACCGGAGGAGGGCAAATCGTACTCGCCACGCGTCACATCTTAAAATATTGTTGGCCTAACACTAGTGGAATATACTCCCTCCATTCTGGAATACTCTACGTTCTGGATCAAAATTTTGTTCGGAATTAGTCTACGTTCTAGTATACGAGGGCCCACCTTGCTAATTAATAGCACATGCAGAATAATAGCACACACACCCGAGACAGTTAACCCAATACGTCCGCATGACTCGGCTAAAATCTCAACTCCCGTTGGCCTGGATGCATGCAATTTTGCATGGCCGTATTTAATCTCGCGTTGGTAAAAGAGAAGGACGTTTTATTTCCTGTGACACATCATCAAATCTACTAGTATTAATTAATGCTTTGCTAAATTGTCTGAGATTTTCTAAAACGTTGAATATTTCAGAATGGAGGGAGTAAGCCTTTAGTCCCAGTTGCGCAACCGGGACTAGGAGCTCTGTCGCGGCAGGGAATTGGGGGCTTCTGCTGTCGCGATAGAGTTTTGGAGCGTTTTTCTGCCATGGGAGAGTTTTAAGATGTTTTTCTGCCGTGGCGGAGTTTTGGGGCAGTTTTCTGCCACGACGGGAGGGAGAGGTTGGCGTAAGTGACGTGCCAAGAGATGATATATATACAACTACAGAAATAAAGTAACCATTACAGAACACCATCATGAATATAGAGATCGAAGTGACCTCTTTCTTCGTGCTTGGTCGAACATATTATATACAGTACACTTTCATGCACATATACAATATAATTTCTCTTACGATTTCTAATGTCTAAATATAAATTTCCTATGATATTTTCTGGTTGGATCTATGACCTCCTTAAGTATGAATCCCGTCAATTCTTCTTGAATTGCTCGTATGCGGTCCTTTGATAGGAGACTGTCCCGCATCCGTTTGATCTAGTTTAAAGAAGGGGATCAATATATATGAATGAAACTCAACACAATTGATGATAATAAAATAACATTGTGAACATTGTTTTACGTACTGCAAGTTGTTGTTTAGTTCTGCCCAGCTCACAGGTCGTCTGGCGAATGTATTCGCAAACGTAGTATCCACATAAATTATTATCGGCTTTCTGCTTCAAACACTTCATGAGAATATAGTTCAATCAAAATAATAATTAAGCATGGTAATGGTATTGAAACAAGAATCAAAGAGATGTACGGACCTAGCTATAGTACTACTTATATTGAGTTGTCAAAATGTAATCTTCTCTTTCCATTCACGCCTAACAACCTTGATAAACCGTTTCCAAACCCTGTTCTGCAAAAAAAATGAGTAAAGGAGTTATTAATTACCTGGTATCAAGAAATGAATCAAAGATGCCGATATAGTGTTATAATGACTGAAATTATCTCTGGACCATTTTAATCAGGTCCGCCCATCTCTCAAGATTTTATGTTTCGTGTCCATAACAAGTACTTTCCTTGGTCAACTTGAAAGATTAGCAGAATAAAGTGAAACATGTGCACGCATAACTCATTAATTACACTTAACATCAAGTAACGGTAGAAAATAACTCCAGTGAAATAGAGGATTACTTGCTAAGTTTTTTACTGAAAAATAATCAAAAACAGAAATACTATTTCCTTACCACCTCGAGTGAGTTTTACTGTATTGTACACATTCGATTTCGTTTACTCGATGGTAAGAGTAATTGATGAGTTATGGGTGCATAGGTTGCACTTTATTCTGATAACCATTCAAGTTGACCAAAGAAAAGGACTTGTCATGGACTCGATACATAAAATAGTAATGCTACATTTATGGACACTTTTTTATGGAATGCTTTTTACGGACTGGGGTGGAGCCGTGCGAACCAATCATGGGAGCGAGTTTCGGAACAGGTGGTTTCAAGGAGGAATCAGACTGAGCCACGTACCATCCGTAAGTTTAAACCGTAAGAAAACGTCCGATAGGTCTAGCATTATTGTACATAAAAACCCTCAGATATGGGCGGACCAGATATATATGCTCCAGAGATAATTGCAATAATTATCGCACTATATTGGCATCTTTCGTTCATCTGCTGATATCAAGTAATTAATAACTCTTTTACTCATTTTCTTTGTCGTACACGGTTTGGAAACGATTCATTAAGGCTGTTAGGGGTCAATGGAAAGAGGAGCTTACATTTCGAGAACTCAATGTAAGCAGTACTATAGTTAGATCCACGCATCTCTTTGATTCTTGTTTCAATACCATTACCATGCTTGATTATTATTTTGAATGAACTCTATTATCGTGTGAACTGTTTGAGGCAGGAAGTCGGGAATAAATTATGTGGTACTACGTTTGCGAGTACATTCGCCAGACGACCTGTGAGATGGCCAGAATTCCACAACAACTTGTGGTACGTAAACAATGTTTACAATCTTATTTTATTACCATCAATTGTGTTGAGTTTCATTCATACATATTGATCGCTTTCTTTAAATTAGATCGTACGAATGCGGGACGGTCAATTCAAGAGGAATTGGTGGAATTCTTTGTTAAGGAGGTCATAGATCCAATCGGAGAATACCATCGGGAATTTATATTTAGACAATAGGGATCATCAGAGAAATTATATTGTATATTAACATGTACTGTATGTAATATATTTGACCAAGGACGAATAAAGAGGTCACTTCGATCTCTGTATTCATGACTATGTTGTGTAATAGTTCCTTCGTTCATTGACATCGAGGGGTATATATATTATCTCTTGGTACATCACTTATGCCAAACCTCTCTCTCTATCGCGGTAGAAATCTGCCCCAAAACTCTGCCGCGAAAGAAATCTGCCCCAAGACTCTGTTGCGGCATCCAAAACCCCAAAACACAGCCGCGGTAGAGCTCCTTTAGTCCCGATTCGTGTTACCAACCGGGATTAAAGGTCCTCCACCCCTCGCTCTCCACCGCGACCACGTGGAGTGCCTTTAATCCCGGTTCATAACACAACAGGGACTAAAGGGGAGGGGCCTCTAATCTCGATTGCGTAGTCCTGGATGCACAACCGAAACTAGAGGCCCATATGAACCGGGACTAGAGCCTAGTTTTCCACTAGTGACTCCGAATCTACAAAGTAAAAGACATTTAGATACATTTGTTTCAAAAAAGGTAAAACATCTTATATTATGGAATGGAGAGAGTATACACCAATATATCACTAGTTAAGACCGCCAGTTGTTTGTACAAGCGATTGTACAATTTTTTTTTCTGAAATGGAGGTGTTACCCCTGGCCTCTACATCAAAAAGATGCACACAGCCTGCTTTATTTATTATGTGATTTTTTCTTAGTATTACATCGACACTGATTTTTCTTCCGCTAATGATGTTGAATTATTAGACAGAATTTCTACAATTAATTCCAATATATAAATCATGAGTACACCAGCTACGAGCACGTGAAACTCTAACATACTAGATGTATTAATCAGCATGAACAGCAACAATGCATCCGCAACAACAGCGACAGATCAGATCACGGTATACGGACCGATCAGTTGTAGATGAAGTTGCCGTTGGTGTAGAGGTTGATCTAGCTTGTCGAAGAAGTCGGCGTAGCAGACGTCGAGCACACAGATGCTTTTGACGCCAGGAAGACGAGCCGTGATGACGAACTTGAGCAGTCGCTCGAAGTGCTTCCCAAAAACCTTATTCGTTCTCTCCTGTAGAGGATCACAAAGACGAGTGGTTCCAGAGACCTGCTCTCCCGTCCGCCGGTGCATACCGGCACACGGGATGGAGTAGACTACGGTGGCAGCGCCAGAAGAGAAAAGGAAAAACCCTAGATTGGTTTCGGTGTGTTGTGGCAGTAGCTGCGACATTCCCACGGCGCGCGCGTTGTGACGAGACGGGCGGATGGATGGGCGGTGCATGCGAATGGCGGCGGCGTTGGAGGATGAGCGCGCATGTAGCTCTCTTATTGTTACTCACTTATAAAGTGGTGCAACACTCCACTTTATAAGATGGTGTAACTCTCCTCGAACTTTCCACGTGAGACTAAATTTTAGCTCCCACTCCACTCCTAGGTGAGCTGCTCCAAACATGGGTCCAAACACATGTGAGCTGCCACAAACATGGGCTTTGAGATTTAGGGAAAATTTGAAATCTACAAGGACTTATTTAGATTAGCCCATTATTTCTAACAACTAGCATGGTGGCCGTCGCAAATGCGAGGGCATCTTTTTTAGTTTTTGTTCCCATCATGTGATAGAAAATATCATTGAATCATATGTAAATATTTTGCTAGTAAAATATCAATTTTGAAGGAGAATTTATAATTTAACTTTGGTACAAATGGTTTTTGATAATGCTACTTGTATACCATCATATTATGACCATATGTACATGTACAATATACTACATATGTACATGATATTAATGTTTGGACTATATAGTTGTTGGTGTGAACGTGAGATCAATTTGGAGGTTAACATTTAGAGTATGTGTTGTTTGTATCAATTGTGAATATTTATGACCATATGTAAGTTGTCGGTGAATAATAAGTAGGATCCAATCAACTTGAAAATGGATAACAGTTTTCTAATGGTCTCTAGAATGGAATGGCAAATTAAGTAGAATTTCTTCAAGAATTAAAATGACACGTATATTATGCCTGATAGTAGGTTAATATGTCAATTTAACTCTTGGATATAACTACCTATTGATATCAGACTTTAATTAGTTGAATAGTACGGTATGTGTGCGATTTCTTGTCCGTGGGTATGTAAACAATATAATAATGGGATGTACATGTGTATAACTTTGCATACATGGGTTACATGATTAATAGTTGATAATAAAATAATTGTTTTTATCTATATGATATACGATCCGTCACTTATATATCACATATACAATTTTAAACTCTAATTTAGGCATCGTTGCTCATTGGAAATTTTATGACATGGTGTCTCTAGGCACAACTTCGTAGATCTATTGTATTTGACCTATTCGGTTACTATGATGATGATCATTTGATTTGTTCCTATTATAAAAAGTTGTCATCATGGTCTACTGGTTGTAGTCTATTTAACAAAAAAAATGTATAGTAGGTGGACGATTGGATGTATTATTTGGTGAGAATTTCCAGCAAATCTTTTTCTTGACTTTGCGCTCTAAAAATAATTTGTAATTTTTGTTTACGTGGTTGAAATTAAGATGAACAGTTAGATGGGATATCTTTAAGAACACTTATGAAATCTACTGGTTATGCTATACTTATAAGAACAACATCCGTTATATTCATGGTTGCAGGTATTCTTCTACTTGAGTATATCTAATATAGCTTCTTTCTTCGCCAAATATATAGATGAAAGAACATCTAAATAATGGTAGATTCATATTGTAGTTTTTATATACTTTCTCATGGAATTATCTACGTGGTTGAACGGACCCTTAATCCTAATTAAAATGGATAGAGGTTTTTAATTTCATTTTATAATAATATTCGTACTTTAAAAGGTTGTTTTTTCTTATGTTCATGTGCAATACCCAAGTTCTTTTATTAGCTATAAAACTAAGACTCGTGCCCAGTGGATTGTCCATTGTCGACTCCCTCACCTTCAACGACCAGACGACAATAGGCAATAGAATCATCTAATCAACCTTTGGTGTGTAGTTAGGTATGTGTGGGTGGTTGATATCGTATTGTGTAAATTGAAGGTGTCTCCTAGATTCATCCCCATCTTAGTCTGGCAGTCATAGTCTATCTCATAGAGCTAGTGAGGTGGTCGCACATTTTTAGTTCTCACATGTAATTTTAGTCTACTTCCTCAACGACTTGGCATTGGATACTCTTTGTGAGGTGGTCGCACATTTTTAGTTAGCATGTGACTATATAAAACCGTTATGTGATTTTAGCTTCCGCATGTTCGGCCTCATATCCAAAATCACAGTGTTGTAATAATTTCCTGACCTAGTCAAAAATAGTATTTGTTTCTATATAAAAAATGAATCCTATATGAATCTCGGTGTCAAATTGATGGTTATGGGTGTTGTTAATACAAATTTATAGAAAATCCCTGTGTTAGTAATAATTTGTTGACGAGTTGAAAAAACTTGGATTATTTTCCCTAGATTAAAATGAATATTATAGAATCTCATTGTGCGAACAATGCTTTCTGGCGAACTAAGACATTGTTGGACCATTGAGAATTAGAAAAACCCGGTACCTTTTTACCCACCATATATTCTTATGTCGTGCGTGTGCAAATTATTCTTCTACGTATGTCTTGAACCGCCGGAAAAAATAGATATGTGCTTGCAAATCCAAGGTTCTAAAAACCATTCTAAATCCCACTCAACCATGTTACAGTATTAATTTAGACCTTAATCTCACGGCAAAATTAGACTTAAAGCGTTAAAATTCTACGGAACATATTTTTCCGTCATTTTGCATGCAGATGCATTGCATGACAAGCAACGTGTGCTTGTACATCACAAATGATTCTGATTTTACCAAATTCTAAACCGGTAGGTACGATCCTATATCTGAATAAGACGGATATAACATCCAACTCGGGATTCGGTTTGATTGTTCGGGCTCCACGTGGATTCTTTTTTCAGGGTCGTGTTCCACATGGACTCTATGGGTGCAGCTTCCTATATTACATGGCTATAGTATTCCTTATTTCCAAATAAATGATGACCTCATCCTCGTACGTGAAATATGACGGTAAGTAAAGACAGATGGAAAATGATAGGACTTCCCCGGGGGATCCGGTGATTCCATCGTATCCCCTGGGTGTCCGTGTACGTAGAGCGGGAGCGTACCCGCACATGTGCGATGGCACCAGGTCGTGGGTGGACCCCACCCATACATCGCTCGATTCCCCAATCTGCTTTCTTCTGGCGTGGAGTTATCCCGGCCAGTAAAACGCCGCCGCAAGCCATCCCCACACCCGCCGACCGGAGCGCCACCGCGCACCCCAGCGTCCTCCTCCGGGCCGCTCCCTCCTCCGCCTGCGTCGAGCACCTCCATCAACACCAGCCGCTCTTCGTCCGCCAACCTCCTGTCCCCCATGGAGCCATGGAGTGTTGTACGCGCCCCTGTCCTGGTCGTCTCGTCGCCGCCGACGGTGGCGCTGCACGGGCTGGCGGTGGTCACCGCTGCCTTGCGCCTCCCGGCCACCGCTGCCTTGCGCCTCCCGGCCCCGCTGCCCCTGCGTCGCTGCTTTTGCTCTGCCGCCCACCGCTGCCTTGCTACAGAGGCATGCCGGGCTCGCTATGTGCGGACAACGGCGATGCTACACACGGCGACTAAACCTGTTACATACGGCTTCTGGTGTTGCTACCTATGGCGACAGTCGTTGCTACCTGTGGCATATAGACCTGCTATCCGTGGTGAGTGGCGTTGCTACCTACGGCGAGCGGTCCGGCTACACACGGCGATCGGACCTGCTACATACGGCTTCTGGTGTTGCTACCTGCGACGAGCGGCGTTGCTACAATATCATATCTTTCGCTACAAGTTTTTTGCTCCGACGATGTCTCCGGCGAAGTCGGTTTTTTGCTACATTAGCATAATTATCTTGCTACATATGTTTTTTGATTTTGCTACAGTAGCGCTAACTTTTTGCTACGGCGTGATTTCCGGCGAGGTCTCCGCCGAAAGTGTCCGGTGAGTCTTCGTCGATATTAGTTTTGCTACAATAGCACAAATATTATGCTACATAGTCTCCGGCGGAACTCCGGCGAGGTCTCCGGCGAGGTCTCTGGCGAGATCTGTCTTTTATATTTTGTCTCGTGAGCGAACCGTTTTTTACTACAGTGTAGCAAAAGCGGGGCATTATGTAGCAAAAGCGGGACGCAGTGTAGCAAAAGCGGGAATTTAGAGAGGACACGTGTCATCAGGAGGACCCGGGGGATCGGAAGTTTTGATCCCCCGGGGGACGTGTAGCACCGCCCAAGACAGATGGTACATGATGCCCTATTTAAATCCTAGACTTTAAATAAATATCCCAAGATTATTATAATTTGGGTGATGTGGATCAACCTGGTGCCTGCTTTTAGCATATAATAGATAGATTGTTCTCACGTGAACCATTGCTTATATATCACATTTATAATTTCCCTTATTCTACTACTTAAATACATGGGTTACCCTGATCCCTACCCAGCTAATAGTTTGATAATAAAATAAATAATTCTTACTCTATATGTCATGAAGACTGGTAGATATATCACACGTATAATTATGAAATATAACTTCCTTACTCTATTATGTAGTTTTTTCTTAAAAATACTTTATTTCATGTGCTTTATATGTGTACTATTTTTTATTTGAAACATATTATTAGCACATGATTAGATGACTCTACGAAAATGGAAACAATGCAGCCATAGTCATGATTTTTTGCTCATGGGTCATGTGTGGATTTTAGGTACCCTCGATGATATGGAGATGTTTTTGACTTTGCCCGACCACATGTAGAACCCCAATTTCTCATTGGTAATTTGGTGGCATTGTGTGTTTAGGTTACATGTTTTGATGTGTTTGGTTATGATTATAATGCTCTTTTGATTTGTTGATGGTTATACATCGTAATCGAGATCGTTTGGATATAGTCTACTAATAAAAAGAAGTCTAGTAGATTGACGATTGGAAGTTTTTCTTTGGTGTGGCAATGTAGATATTTTTCTTCAGATTTTGCTTCAAAAATAGTGTGTAATTTATGCATATCATGTTGAAGTTATAAATCATGAATATTTAGGAGGGCAGTGATTAAGGGTAGTATTGAAATTTGTTGGTTGTGGTCTACGAATAAGAATAACATCCATTATATTGATGGTCTTATGTATTGTTTTATTCTTCAGAAATTCTTATAAACCTCTTTTATTTGATATATTATTTAATAAACAACATACAAATGTGCGATATTCTGTTTGTTTAGTATGTGACCACAATGACCCAACCCTTACTTTTAATTAAAATTGACCATAAGAGCCTTTTTTCTCTTAGTTCTATTAATATTCAGGTTGGAAACAGTTATTTTTCTTAAGTCGGTGTGAATTCTCGAGTACTTTTACAGTTAAAAGTAAGATATAAGATCAGTGGATTGTCCTTCATTCCGACATCGCTCGTCCCCCTCACCATCAACGATGACAATGCGACATAGTGCAACGAAATCATTTAGCAGTCCCCGGTGTGTAGTTATGTACATTACCTTCCATGAATATTCATCGAAATATTGTGTGGGTGTTTGATATTGCACTGTATAAAATGAAAGCATCTTAGTTTGATCCCCTTCTTGGCTCGAGTAGTTAGAGTGTATGCCAACGACATAGTGGTTCACACATGTAGTTTTAGTCTTCTTTCCCAATAGTTTGGCAATGGATAGTGGATTGGCACTCTGTCTTGCGTCACATTTCGCCGAGGCTAAAGTGTGTTCAATGATCTTATAGTCCCAGATTTTAGATATGCAGCATGTGGCAATATAAAACCATGAGTTGAGTCTATCTTCCACAAGTTTAGCTTCATCTCATTGCTAGATACATTGGTCATGTAGATCTGAAGGACACATATTGTAAGTTGACTTCGAGGGAATTCCCCGGAGATTGATTTTATTACACATCTTAGTTGTTTGTGTTTGTTTCAATTGTATTTATTTAATTCATATAAGGAAAATAAGTTGATAGAAAAGAAGAATGGCTTTAACATGTCCTAAGGATTTTAGCATATGTCTTGGGCCAGTGTATTGTATTAATATGTTCATCTAGACAAAAAATATACACTCAGAAATAACTTATGATTAGTTAACTTCTCAAATATGTACATACAAATCAATAGAAAATCATCGTGGTGTAAGAATTTGTTCCTAGATTAAAAAATGTATCTTACACTAATCTTGATGTTAAATCCATGGATTTCTACATCGTTCGTACAAATCTATAGAAAGTCACTATGTTATAGTAGTAATTTGCAAACCTAATGGAAAACCATATAGTTTTTAGTACTAAATTAGAAAATAAATCTTATATGGATCTTTTAGATCGATGGTTCTCTTTACCCGCCGAGAAATAAGATATTCTTGGACAGCCATGGATTAGCAAAACCGGAACATCATAGTCCATTATATATTTCCTCCGTTCCTCCATTGTAAAATAACTTTCGACATAGATGTCTTGAGCCGCCCGAGTGCTTGCTGCCAAAAGTTCTAAAATAGTTTTTTTAAAAGCGAGTTCAGCTTTGGCAGAAATATGGATCTTTAATAGCTCCACGCTGGCATATTTTACTACTCACTACGTCACATGTTTTCTTTAGGTCGGAGGAAGTATTAGTTTGTTTGTTGTTTCGCGCGTAGATGCACCTCACGGTCAGCAATGTACAAATATCGACTTGGCTAGCTCGGTTAGTCTTTTTATTGCGAACGGACAAGGCTAGCTATCTGATGTGCTCTTTCATTTTCAGACGGACTCTGCGCCAAACTAATGCAGCCACCGAGCAGCTTGTCCTTGTCTACTCTTTTGCAGGATGTGGTGTTGACAGATGACGGGGACAGCAGAAAGCTGTTAGATGGATCATGTTTCATCTCCAGAGGGGCCTACACTTCCTTACAGACGGCGCTCCTTGACCCACACGCAGCCTACATATGGGCCACACAGGTGGCCATGAAGGTCAAGATCTTTGGGTGGATGCTCCAGCTAGACAGGCTCAATACACGAGCTAACCTCGTTCACAAACACATCATTCCCTCCGCAGAATGTCCAAGGTGCCCTGCCCTGGTGGAGGATCGACAACACCTCTTCCTCGACTGTCCCGCAGCTGCGGACATATGGCACAAGCTGCAGATCAGCCCCAACGACATTCAACTCACTGATATTTGGATGGCCACAGTGCCACCTGGGCTGCCCCACTCCATATGGGACTCTGTTGCGCTAGATATCCTTTGGAAAACTTGGGATGCTAGAAATGTCCTGGTGTTTAGGGCTACTAACCACGACACTTCTTGGACCATTAGAAACATCATCTCTGATTTCACCATGTGGTCGCACCGTTTCAAAAAAACGGTGGCGCGCACGACCGCCGACATGTGGCGTGATCACCTTTTCTCTTGTACTATGTAAACTTGTGTTTCGGAGCAATATAATGATTCAGGTGGGGACTCCCCCCCCCCCTCCCTCTTGACAGCCTCAAAAAAAAATTGTGAACAGACTCAAATGGGCAATTCCCACGGGATTTATTCCCTGTAATAAAATTGATATTAGTCGACGTGACAACCGGAATTACATGGGGTTACGCAATCAATAATGTCTCATTAAATCTTAGTCCTATTTGTATACTCCATTACTCCTATTTGTTTGCATACCTTGCAAGAATGTTCAGGAGTTCCATCAACTAGAGCGGTGTCAGTAACGTCAAATATGTAAATCCTGACGGGCACGACCGCATTAGTCCAGTCGAGCCACGTCACCTTGTACTGCAAGAACAGCTTGCGCACCTCCCCATTAAACCCTTCTCTGACCTGACACTGGGTCTTATCATAGCAGCGAAACAATCCACCAAGTAGTTCTTTGAGATTGTGTGCCCATACTCATCCACTATAACATTGTAGAAGTCATAGTTGCACTCGGTGCAGCCAGGCTTGTCTGTCACGCCCCTCGTGTCGATTGCGTGAATATTAAGCAACCATATCTCCTCATAACCTTCAAGGGCCTTCTCCAGGTTGCCAGTCTCTATTGCATAAGGATCGGGGACCCAGGAGGCGGTATGGCGTGTCTCGGAACCAAGGCCAAAGTACTGACCTAGTGTGGTCTTGCATACTCCATCATTCCATTTAAGCCAACCCTCTGGAAGCTTTTCCGAATCAGCGTTGTGACGGTTCTTGAAAGCATAGTATGGTTCTGCAACCCAGTGATGCAGGTATGTCTCGTGGAACGGGATAGGGACGCCGTTCTCATCAACAACCTCTGCATCAAAGCTCTTGATGGCAAGGTGGCCTTGTGGAAAGTCAATATCATGGTAGAACTTCTTTGAGACTGACCCATGGCCTAGTAAGATGGGCAGAGAACGGAACGTCTTTGATTTCAGTAGATGGCCTCTCATGTTATGGGCTTCAGAGGGTATGGGAGCAATAGCATATAGGAGCGAAATGAGAAGCACATCAAACACAAGCATTTTCATCTTGTTACCAGCTGAAAATTGGACCATGTGTGATATATGATTGAACCCCAAAAAAGATGCTGAACAACGTATTTAAAAACATTTAGTTATGTTTGATTGACATAAGCATTTTATAGCAAGTAGCTATGATTAAAAAAAATCAGTTTACCCCCAATAAAGCAAATTTGTAATACTATACTCCATTTTTTATCTCCCATACCCTTTAACTTTCAAACTGTACATAATTTTTATGTCACGTAAATTTTATTTTACATCGGAAGTGAAGAACATAAGAAAATTTAGACGTGTCTTAAAAACTTTTGTTTACATTCCGTATAGAAATACAACATAGAATGCGTATTTTTATGTTATTTACACTACACATAATGACTCATAAATTGTATTTTTATGTGAATTTTTTTAGGTTTCTGGTGAGTATGAACAAAAATATTAATACACAAAACATAAATTTCTGAATGTGAGAACATAAACGTAATGTGGGGGTGCAAAATAACTATTCTACACCCTGGGTGCTACATAAGGTTTCGGAGGAAACTTATGTTTATAGGAGTCAGTGTGTGAACATTTGTCCTTGAGTTTTTTTTTGGGTGCAACATGTGTTGGAAGAGTACTAAAGTGATATACAGTAGTACAAACTTGCGTTCCTTGTCGGAGTAGCCACATGCTCACGGTCAGAGTGGAACGTGAAAGGCTAAAAAACTCTATGGAAACTCCATTAGTCCTATTTGTTTGCATACCTTGCAAGAATGTTCAGGAGTTCCATCAACTAGAGCGGTGTCAGTAACGTGAACTATGTAAATCCTGACGGGCACGACCGCATTAGTCTAGTCGAGCCACGTCACCTTGTACTGCAAGAACAGCTTGCGCACCTCCCCATTAAACCCTTCTCTGACCTGACACTGGGTCTTATCATAGCAGCGAAACAATCCACCAGGGTAGTTCTTTGAGATTGTGTGCCCATACTCATCCACTGTAACATTGTAGAAGTCATAGTTGCACTCGGTGCAGCCAGGCTTGTCTTTCACGCCCCTCATGTCGATTGCGTGAATATTAAGCAACCATATCTCCTCATAACCTTCAAGAGCCTTGTACAGGTTGCCAGTCTCTATTGCATAAGGATCAGGGACCCATGAGGCGGTATGGCGTGTCGCGGAACCAAGGCCAAAGTACTGACCTAGTGTGGGCTTGCACACTCCATCATTCCATTTAAGCCAACCCTCTGGAAGCTTTTCTGAATCAGCGTTGTGATGGTTCTTCAAAGCATAGTATGGTTCTGCAACCCAGTGATGCAGGTATGTCTCGTGGTGCGGGATAGGGACGCCGTTCTCATCAACAAGCTCTGCATCAAAGATCTTGATGGCAAGGTGGGCTTGTGGAAAGTCAATATCATGGTAGAACTTGTTTGAGATTGACCCAGGGCCCAGTAAGATGGGCGGAGAACGGAACATCTTTGATTTCAGTAGATGGTCTCTCACGTTATGGGCTTCAGAGGGTATGGGAGCA
This sequence comes from Avena eriantha, assembly GCA_910589775.1. Taxonomy (NCBI): domain Eukaryota; kingdom Viridiplantae; phylum Streptophyta; class Magnoliopsida; order Poales; family Poaceae; genus Avena; species Avena eriantha. The sequence continues at coordinate 113,215,933 of OU342742.1, read as the reverse complement.
ATAGCAGATAGGAGCGAAATGAGAAGCACATCAAACACAACCATTTTCATCTTGTTACAAGCTGAAAATTGGACCATGTGTGAGATATGATTGACCCCCAAAAAAGATGCTAAACAAAGTATTTAAAAACATTTAGTTATGTTTGATTGAAATAAGCGTTTTATAGCAAATAGCTATGATTAAAAAAACAATCAGTTTACACTCAATAAAGCTAATTTGTAATACTATACTCCATTTTTTGTCTCACATACCCTTTATCTTTCAAACCGTACATAATTTTTATGTCACGTAAATTTTATTTTACATCGGAAGTGAAGAACATAATAAAATTTAGACATGTCTTAAAAACTTTTGTTTACATTCCGTATAGAAATACAACGTAAAATGCGTATTTTTTATGTTATTTACATTATATATAATGACTCATAAATTGTATTTTTATGTCGATTTTTTCGGGTTTCTGGTGAGTATGAACAAAAATATTAATACACAAAACATAAATTTCTGAATGTGAGAACATAAATGTAATGTGGGGTGCAAAATAACTATTCTACATCCTGGGTGCTACATAAGGTTTAGAGGAAACTTATGTTTATAGGTGTCAGTGTGTGAATATCTGTTCTTGAGTTTTTATTTGGGTGCAACATGTGTTAGAAGAGTACTAAAGTGAGTATACAGTAGTACAAACTTGCGTTCCTTGTCGGAGTAGCCACATGCTCACGGTCAGAGTGGAACGTGAAAGGCTAAAAACTCTATGGTATACTCCATTAGTCTTATTTGTTTGCATACCTTGCAAGAATTTTCAGGAGTTCCATCAACTAGAGCGATGTCAGTAACGTCAAATATATAAATCTTGACGGGCACGACCGCATTTGTCCAGTTGAGCCACGTCACCTTGTACTGTAAGAACAACTTGCACACCTCCCCATTAAACCCTTCTCTGACCTAACATTGGGTCTTATCATAGCAGCGAAACAATCCACCAGGGTAGTTCTTTGAGATTGTGTGCCCATACTCATCCACTATAACATTGTAGAAGTCACAGTTGCACTCGGTGCAGCCAGGCTTGTTTGTCACGCCCCTCGTGTCGATTGCGTGAATATTAAGCAACCATATCTCCTCATAACCTTCAGGGGCCTTCTCCAGGTTGCCAGTCTCTATTGCATAAGGATCAGGGACCCATGAGGCGGTATGGCGTGTCTCGGAACCAAGGCCAAAGTACTGACCTAGTGTGGTCTTGCACACTCCATCATTCCATTTAAGCCAACCCTCTAGAAGCTTTTCCGAATCAGCGTTGTGACGGTTCTTCAAAGCATAGTATGGTTCTGCAACCGAGTGATGCAGGTATGTCTCGTGGAGCGGGATATGGACGCCGTTCTCATCAACAACCTCTGCATCAAAGCTCTTGATGGCAAGGTGGCCTTGTGGAAAGTCAATATCATGGTAGAACTTGTTTGAGACTGACACAGGGCCTAGTAAGATGGGCGGAGAACGGAACGTCTTTGATTTCAGTAGATGGCCTCTCACGTTATGGGCTTCAGAGGGTATGGGAGCAATAGCAGATAGGAGCGAAATGAGAAGCACATCAAACACAACAATTTTCATCTTGTTACCAACTGAAAATTGGACCATGTGTGAGATATGATTGACCCCCAAAAAAGATGTTGAACAACTTATTTAAAAACATTTAGTTATGTTTGATTGACATAAGCATTTTATAGCAAGTAGCTATGATTAAAAAAAAATCAGTTTACCCCCAATAAAGCAAATTTGTAATACTATACTCCATTTTTTTATCTCACATACCCTTTAACTTTCAAACCGTACATAATTTTTATGTCACGTAAATTTTATTTTACATCGGAAGTGAAGAACATAAGAAAATTTAGACGTGTCTTAAAAACTTTTGTTTACATTCCGTATAGAAATACAACATAGAATGCGTATTTTTATGTTATTTACACTACACATAATGACTCATAAATTATATTTTTATGTGAATTTTTTTAGGTTTCTGGTGAGTATGAACAAAAATATTAATACACAAAACATAAATTTCTGAATGTGAGAACATAAACGTAATGTGGGGGTGCAAAATAACTATTCTACACCCTGGGTGCTACATAAGGTTTCGGAGGAAACTTATGTTTATAGGCGTCAGTGTGTGAACATCTGTTCTTGAGTTTTTTTGGGTGCAACATGTGTTAGAAGAGTACTAAAGTGAGTATACAGTAGTACAAACTTGCGTTCCTTGTCGGAGTAGCCGCATGCTCATGGTCAGAGTGGAACGTGAAAGGTTAAAACTCTATGGTATACTCCATTAGTCCTATTTGTTTGCATACCTTGCAAGAATGTTCAGGAGTTCCATCAACTAGAGCGGTGTTAGTAACGTCAAATATGTAAATCCTGACGGGCACGACCGCATTAGTCCAGTCGAGCCACGTCACCTTGTACTGCAAGAACAGCTTGCGCACCTCCCCATTAAACCCTTCTCTGACCTGACACTTGGTCTTATCATAGCAGCGAAACAATCCATCAGGGTAGTTCTTTGAGATTGTGGGCCCATACTCATCCACTGTAACATTGTAGAAGTCACAGTTGCACTTGGTGCAGCCAGGCTTGTCTGTCACGCCCCTCGTGTCGATTGCGTGAATATTAAGCAACCATATCTCCTCATAACATTCAGGGGCCTTCTCCAGGTTGCCAGTCTCTATTGCATAAGGATCAAGGACCCATGAGGCGGTATGGCGTGTCTCGGAACCAAAGCCAAAGTACTGACCTAGTGTGGTCTTGCACACTCCATCATTCCATTTAAGCTAACCCTTTGGAAGCTTTTCTGAATCAGCGTTGTGACGGTTCTTCAAAGCATAGTATGGTTCTGTAACCCACCGATGCAGGTATGTCTCGTGGAGCGGGATAGGGATGCCGTTCTCATCAACAACCTCTGCATCAAAGCTCTTGATGGCAAGGTGGCCTTGTGGAAAGTCAATATCATGGTAGAACTTGTTTGAGACTGACCCAGGGCCAAGTAAGATGTGCGGAGAACACAACGTCTTTGATTTCCGTAGATGGCCTCTCATGTTATGGGCTTTAGAGGGTATCGGAGCGATAGCAGATAGGAGCAAAATGAGAAGCACATCAAACACAACCATATTCATCTTGTTACCAGCTGAAAATTGGACCATGTGTGAGATATGATTGACCCCCAAAAAAGATGCTGAACAATCGTATTTAAAAACATTTAGTTATGTTTGATTGACATAAGCGTTTTATGGCAAGTAGCTATGATTAAAAAAACAATCATTTTACACCCAATAAAGCTAATTTGTAATACTATACTCCATTTTTTGTCTCACATACCCTTTATCTTTCAAACCGTACATAATTTTTATGTCACGTAAATTTCATTTTACATCGGAAGTGAAGAACATAAGAAAATTTAGACATGTCTTAAAAACTTTTGTTTACATTCCGAATAGAAATACAACGTAAAATGCGTATTTTTATGTTATTTACATTATATATAATGACTCATAAATTTTATTATTATGTCGATTGTTTTTGGATTCTAGTGAGTATGAACAAAAATATTAATACACAAAACATAAATTTCTGAATATGAGAACATAAACGTAATGTGGGGTGCAAAATAACTATTCTACATCCTGGGTGCTACATAAGGTTTCGGAGGAAACTTATGTTTATAGGCGTCAGTGTGTGAACATCTGTTCTTGAGTTTTTTTGGGTGCAACATGTGTTAGAAGAGTACTAAAGTGAGTATACAGTAGTACAAACTTGCGTTCCTTGTCGGAGTAGCCGCATGCTCATGGTCAGAGTGGAACGTGAAAGGTTAAAACTCTATGGTATACTCCATTAGTACTATTTGTTTGCATACCTTGCAAGAATGTTCAGGAGTTCCATCAACTAGAGCGGTGTCAGTAACGTCAAATATGTAAATTCTGACGGGCACGACCGCATTAGTCTAGTCAAGCCACGTCACCTTGTACTGCAAGAACAGCTTGCGCACCTCCCCATTAAACCCTTCTCTGACCTGACACTGGGTCTTATCATAGCAGCGAAATAATCCACCAGGGTAGTTCTTTGAGATTGTGTGCCCGTACTCATCCACTGTAACATTGTAGAAGTCACAGTTGCACTCAGTGTAGCCAGGCTTGTCTGCCACGCCTCTCGTGTCGATTGCGTGAATATTAAGAAACCATATCTCCTCGTAACCTTTAGGGGCCTTCTCCAGGTTGCCAGTCTCTATTGCATAAGGATCAGGGACCCATGAGGCGGTATGGCGTGCCTCAGAACCAAGGCCAAAGTACTGACCTAGTGTGGTCTTGCACACTCCATCATTCCATTTAAGCCAACCCTCTGGAAGCTTTTCCGAATCAGCGTTGTGATGGTTCTTCAAAGCATAGTATGGTTCTGCAACCCAGTGATGCAGGTATGTCTCATGGAGCGGGATAGGGACGCCGTTCTCATCAACAACCTCTGCATCAAAGCTCTTGATGGCAAGGTGGCCTTGTGGAAAGTCAATATCATGGTAGAACTTGTTTGAGAGTGACCCAGGGCCCAGTAAGATGGGCGGAGAACGGAACGTCTTTGATTTTAGTAGATGACCTCTCACGTTATGGGCTTCAGAGGGTATGGGAGCAATAGCAGATAGGAGCGATATGAGAAGCACATCAAACACAACCATTTTCATCTTGTTACCAGATGAAAATTGGACCATGCGTGAGATATGATTGACCCCCAAAAAAGATGCTGAACAACGTATTTAAAAAAATTTAGTTATGTTTGATTGACATAAGCGTTTTATAGCAAGTAGCTATGATTAAAAAATCAATCATTTTACACCCAATAAAGCTAATTTGTAATACGATACTCCATTTTTTGTCTCACATACCCTTTATCTTTCAAACCGTACATAATTTTTATGTCACGTAAATTTTATTTTACATCGGAAGTGAAGAACATAAGAAAATTTAGACATGTCTTAAAAACTTTTGTTTACATTCCGTATAGTAAAATGCGTATATTTTATGTTATTTACACTATATATAATGACTCATAAATTGTGTTTTTATGTCGATTTTTTTGGGTTTCTGGTGAGTATGAACAAAAATATTAATACACAAAACTTAAATTTCTGAATGTGAGAACATAAACGTAATGTGGGGTGCAAAATAACTATTCTACACCCAGGGTGCTACATAAGGTTTCGGAGAAAACTTATGTTTATAGGAGTCAGTGTGTGAACATCTGTTCTTGAGTTTTTTTTTGGTGCAACATGTGTTCGAAGAGTACTAAAGTGAGTATACAGTAGTACAAACTTGCGTTCCTTGTCGGAGTAGCCCTATGCTCACGGTCAGAGTGGAACGTGAAAGGCTAAAAACTCTATGGTATACTCCATTGGTCCTATTTGTTTGCATACCTTGCAAGAATGTTCAGGAGTTCCATCAACTAGAGCGGTGTTAGTAACGTCAAATATGTAAATCCTGACGGGCACCACCGCATTAGTCCAGTCGAGCCACGTCACCTTGTACTGCAAGAACAGCTTGCGCACCTCCCCATTAAACCCTTCTCTGACCTGACACTGGGTCTTATCATAGCAACGAAACAATCCACTAGGGTAGTTCTTTGAGATTGTGTGCCCATACTCATCCACTATAACATTGTAGAAGTCACGGTTGCACTCGGTGCAGCCAGGATTGTGTATCACGCCCCTTGTGTCGATTGCGTGAATATTAAGCAACGATATCTCCTCGTAACCTTCAGGGGCCTTCTCCAGGTTGCCAGTCTCTATTGCATAAGGATCAGGGACCCATGAGGCGGTATGGCGTGTCTCGGAACCAAGGCCAAAGTACTGACCTAGTGTGGTCTTGCACACTCCATCATTCCATTTAAGCCAACCCTCTATAAGCTTTTCCGAATCAACGTTGTGACGGTTCTTCAAAGCATAGTACGGTTATGCAACCCAGTGATGCAGGTATGTCTCGTGGAGCGGGATAGGGATGCCGTTCTCATCAACAACCTCTGCATCAAAGCTCTTGATGGCAAGGTGGCCTTGTGGAAAATCAATATCATGGTAGAACTTGTTTGAAACTGACCCAGGGCCTAGTAAGATGTGCGGAGAACGCAACACCTTTGATTTCAGTAGATGGCCTCTCACGTTATGGGCTTCAGAGGGTATGGGAGCAATAGCAGATAGGAGCGAAATGAGAAGCACATCAAACACACCATTTTCATCTTGTTACCAACTGAAAATTGGAGCATGTGTGAGATATGATTGACCCCCAAAAAAGATGCTGAACAACGTATTTAAAAACATTTAGTTATGTTTGATTGACATAAGCGTTTTATAGCAAGTAGCTATGATTAAAAAAACAATCAGTTTACACCCAATAAAGCTAATTTGTAATACTATACTCCATTTTTTTGTCTCACATACCCCTTATCTTTCAAACCGTACATAATTTTTATGTCACGTAAATTTTATTATACATTGGAAGTGAAGAGCATAAGAAAATTTAGACATGTCTTAAAAACTTTTGTTTACATTCCATATAGAAATACAACGTAAAATTCGCATATTTTATGTTATTTACACTATATATAATGACTCATAAATTATATTTTTATACCGATTTTTTTGGGTTTCTGGTGAGTATGAACAAAAATATTAATACACAACACATAAATTTCTGAATGTGAGAACATAAACATAATGTGGGGGTGCAAAATAACTATTCTACACCCTGGGTGCTACATAAGGTTTCGGAGGAAACTTATGTTTATAGCAGTCAGTGTGTGAACATCTGTTCTTGAGTTTTTTTTTTTGGTGCAACATGTGTTGGAAGAGTACTAAACTGAGTATACAGTAGTACAAACTTGCGTTCCTTGTCGGAGTAGCGGCATGCTCACGGTCAGAGTAGAACGTGAAAGGCTAAAAACTCTATGGTATACTCCATTAGTCTTATTTGTTTGCATACCTTGCAAGAATGTTCAGGAGTTCCATCAACTAGAGCGATGTCAGTAACGTCAAATATATAAATCCTGACGGGCACGACCGCATTTGTCCAGTCGAGCCACGTCACCTTGTACTGCAAGAACAGCTTGCGCACCTCCCCATTAAACCCTTCTCTGACCTAACATTGGGTCTTATCATAGCAGCGAAACAATCCACCAGGGTAGTTCTTTGAGATTGTGTGCTGATACATTGCAAATGTATCTATAATTTTTGATGCTCCATGCTTGGTTTTATCCACTTTTTGTGTTTTGTCCACACTTTGGAGTACTTTTCATATGATTTCTTGGACTAACCTATTAACAAGAGCCACCGTGCCAGCTGCCTGTTTTCTGCTGTTTTTGGTTCCCGGAAAGTCAGAAAATGAATATTCTCGGAATTGGATGGGACAAAAGACAAAGTGCCTATTTTTCCAAAAGACTCGCGGAGCCAGAATACGAGACGGAGGAGGGTCAGGGCCTGGCCACACCACCCCCAGGCGCGGGCTGGGCCTGGCCACGCTAGGGTATGGTTTGGTGGCCCCAGGCACCCCCTCGGTCTACCTCTTCGCCTATAAGAAGCCTTCTGACCTAAAAACTCCGGGGGGTTCGAGGTTTTTCCACGAAAAGTTCCGCAGCGCCGCCGCCACATAAGGGGAGATTCGGGGGACAGAAAGTCTCTGTTCCGGCACCCTGCCGGGATGGGGAAGTGCCCCCGGAGTCATCTCCGTCGATCTTCACCATTATCTTCATCGACCATCCATGTTTCCCCCATCTATGAGTGAGTAATCCCCCGTTGTAGGCTATGGGGATGGTAGGGATTGGATGAGATCGTTCATGTAATGGCATCAGATTCTTAGGGCATGGTGCCTAGTATCTTTTATTAGTGCTTTATGACTTTGTTGCAACTTGTTGTGCTTAATGCTTGTCAGTAGGGCCCGAGTGCCATGATTTCAGATCTGAACTTATTATTGATTCATTATGATAGTATTGTTCTTGGTCTTATCTGCAAGTTGTATACACACGTCGTTGTCCGGAACCTATGGCCCCGAAGTGACAGAAATCGGGATAACCGGAAGGGAAAGGCTTTGATGTGAGGATCACATGTGTTCACGGAGTGTTAATGCTTTGCTCCGGTGCTCTATTAAAAGGAGCACCTTAATTGCCAGTAGTTCCCTAGAGGCCCCGCTGCAAATAGGCTGGCAGGACAAAAGATGTTGTGCAAGTTCTCATTGCGAGCACGTATGACTATATATGGAACACATGCCTAGGATTGTCTAGTACTTGGGTGCTTTATCTTATTTATCTGCAATTGCCCTATGTTCTGATTGCTATGTGAATTGTCTTGTCCATGCAACGCCTGTCCATCCATCCTTATGCCTACCGTACTCGAATCCCACTGTTTACTGCTTTTGTTACTACCGTCCTTGCTTTACTACTGCTGCTACTTTACTATTCCTACTACAAAACTGTTGCTACTGATAAACTGATGTGAGCAAGATTGTTTCAAGGTGCAGCTGAATTGACAACTCAGTTGTTAAGGCTGATAAATATTCTTTGGCTCCCCTTGTATCAAATCAATAAATTGGGTTTCACTTCCCTCGAAAATACTGCGATACACCCCCTATACTTGTGGGTCATCAAGACTATTTTCTGGCGCCGTTGCTGGGGAGCATAGCTTTATTTATCAAGTTCACTTGGATTCACTATTGTTCAAACTAAGTTTATCTTTCTCCTTGTTTGCTTGTTTCTTTATCAAAAATACAAAAAAAATTAGTTCCTACTCTAGTTGTTATTTTCGTTGGTCTGTTATTGCCTTGCTTTATCATGTTTGTTGGCAATGGTTGGTTTCTTTGAAACTGAAGCTTATTGGCAAGGTGGGTTCACGGAAGATCAAAAATATTATTATAAGGAACACCTCTTGTCACAAAAAGGGAAACACTTATGAGAACAAATTGATAGATTGTATACCATTGCTAGAAACGTGTGCTCTACTTATAATGTTACTTATTGCCTTGATGAATCTTGTTGCAGAAAGAGGTATAAACACCTCCCTTTTCAATGTGAGTTATAATGATAATGATACCATATCTTCCTATGCTAAAGGAATCTATGAATTTTATGATGCGGAACAAATTGAAGAATTTATTGCTTGGAAGGGTGCTTTTGAACTTGCTAGTTTGCTTGAAAATATTGATGATTCACCTTATAAGTATGAGGTTTATGGTATACTTAAATTTTGCTTTGATAATTACAAGGATGAAAATGGCTATATCCTTGAATATTTTAATAGATGCTCTCCACAAATGGAAGAGACTAATGCCTTGCAGGATCCTATGGAAGAAGAAATTGATGAACCTAAAATCTCATTAGATGAAAAAGAGGAGGAGAGTGATGAAAAAAAGGAGGAAGAAGGGATTAGCTACCCATGCCTACCTTCTAATGAGAGTAACTCTTTATCCCTTACTTCATTTGATTGTCCTCCATGCCTACTAAAGGAGGATGATTGTTATGTTCCTGAGGATTCTCTTGAAAATGTTTATGATAAAGCTCTAGTGCTTGTAGATCATGAAAAGCATGCTTTATGTGATAGTTATATTGTTGAGTTTATTCATGAGGCTACTGAAAATTATTATGAGAGAGGAAAATATGGTTGTGGAATTTTTCATGGTATTGAAACACCTCTCTATGTGCTGAAAGTTTTGAAGTTACTCTTGTTTTATCTTCCTATGCCTGTCACTTTGTTATGTGCTTACACGATTCCTATGCATAGGAAGTGGGTTAGACTTAAATGTGTTTTGAATTTTCTCCTTGATGCTCTCTTTTACTTCAACTCATATTTCTTATGAGAGCATCCTCTCAAACTTTTATGCCTGAAGATGATAATATGTCTATTATTCTTGGGAGACCTTTTCTTAAATACTGCAGGAGCTGTTATTAATTATAATCAAGGGAAGGTGACCTTCAATGTTAATGACAAGGAACACATTGTCTATTTCCTCAAGAATATTGAAAGGACTTACGGTTTGAATTCAATTGAACATGTTGAGGGCATTCAGGTTGGAGAAATAGATTGTTCCATACCAAGAGAAAAATTTGAAACTATTATGATTGGGACCATAGCTATCAAGGTTGAGGTAACATAATCATTAGTGAAATACAAAGTTTTGTCTCATATGAAATTGTTTTGGTAGCAAGACCTGATCAACCTTGTTAACAAAAGGATTTCATTGAACAAAACAATGTATTCACCATGATTATCTCCGCTTACTTCTATTCTATCCATTTTAGTTTTTGCTTATGCCTAACTTAAAGGCGTTAAAGAAAAGTACTTGTTGGGAGATAACCCAAGAATTTTAGAAGAGTCTTGGAAGTTATTACCTCTGTAATTACCTCTGTAATAACCGCTCCTTATCCTTTTTTATTTGCTTTTTGTGCCAAGAGTAACCTCTAATGAGAGAGAAGTAATGATTGGGAAAGTTGCTGTCCCGAAACAGATTTTTGTGCTTCACCGTAAAACTTCGTGAGAGAGCTCTGTATGTCGGATTGATCTGTAATTTGTTGTGCTTCTGCCCCAGGTTGTTATCTAACTTTCGTTAGTTTAACACTTTTTTATTTGAGCAACAGAATGTCTTCGAAAAAATTCGTCTTTACCTGCTGGTCTGTTTTGACAGATTTCTGCCATTTTCTGCATTTGCTTCTTGTTAGTTCCTTCTTGAGATCTTTTGGGGAATTGAGATTTTTGAGGGAAGTCCTACAGGAGCTAGTGTTCTAATGGAAGTTTATTTGGTGTTAGAACTGAACCTTAAGACTTATTCATCTTAAGTGCACTAATGTTGCTAATGAGATTGTGTGAAGTTTTGTATGAAGGAAAAATTTCAGGTGTATGGAAGGAATGAGTAATGAGATGAAGGATGGACTAAAGCTCAAGCTTGGGGATGCCACGTGTGTCACCCCAAGAAATATCCAAGAAGTACAAGCGTCAAAGCTTGGGGATGCCCAAGGCATCCCCTTCTTCATCAATAAAAAATCCCAGGTTTCTTCCAAACGCTTCATTTTTATTGTTTCATGCACAGTTGTGTTGTTCTTGGAGCGTCTTCTTTTTCGTTTTCGTTTTGGTTTTTAGTTTGTGTGGTTTGCTTAGTTTCCTAAATAAATTGGTTGGACCCCCTCTTTCATACATTGGTGTTCAAATGGTTTGGTTTGGCTTGGAAAAGAGTAGGAAAGTTCATGCTTAAGTGGTAAAGAGAGCTTGTTTTTGACTGTGGCCTATGCTTTGTCATGCCATGCTTGATATTGTTTTGGCTTTATGTTTAGTATTCTTTGTTGTAGCATGACTTGTTATAAACAATTGATATTGCTTAATGTGCCTTGGATGAATCATGCGTTGTTTTAGCATATTAAAGCATAGTATAGTGGTATTCTACTTTGATGCTTTATTTGGGTTGACTTGGCACATGCTCACACCATATTATGACTATCCCAAGTCACCATAAGCCTTTATGATCCTTTAGTTTTCAACTTGTAGTATCATTTTATGCTTTGACCAATGATGTTTTGTCGCTCTGCATGATTATGGCCATTATTGCTCTCTCGTTTGTCGCTCCCTTACTATTGCTAGCCTTCACTTCCACTGAGTATTTTACTCATGTTTCCAACTCCCTTAAACCAAATATTGCCAAAGTGTCCACCATACCTACCTATTAGCATCATTTGCTATTTCCGTGCATATTCATTATGCCTTGTTTCCTTCGAATAAAATGTTTGCTTGTTATGAGAAAGCTAGTTAGTAAAGCTCTCACGACCTTGATGGCACACTTTACTTTCTTGCATTTAATAAACCTGAACCATTGGGTCCTTCTTTGTTGCGTATATGCTTGCGCTTTATGAGTTGAAGTTAGCATAACCATGTATCATGGGGACCGCTTTCAACGGTTCATAGGTACTTTGTACCTAGTTGATATTATGTTCTTTTGCTTATGGATCCCGGTGGTGTGAAATAAAAGTGGAACTTGTAAGATCATGGAGTTTGTATGTATGTTAGAGAAACGCCTAGGCCGCTAGCCTAAGCCATGCCTAATCATGGTGGAAACTTGTAGCATAACCATAATGAGCATTCTATGAAGCATCCTCAATAAAAAATCTATGCACATAGTAAATAAAAAGATCGCCGAGATGCTCATTGTCTGCTTGCCTTGTTATTTTGATTATGGGATAGCTCCCGTGCCATGTGCAAGGGGTACCCCGTTGGCGGTTCTCTATGATACGTATATACTTACAATGACAAGAGCTTACTTGTGACTGAAGTTGAGTAGCATGAGGATCGGTCTTTGTAAGTAAGGGGCATGAGACTTCGATTTATAACTTGTCAATCATATCCTCTTAGTTGTGTCACTTTCACCTTAACCACATTAAAGATGCTTATGATAGGGGCAATGAGAGCTCAAAGCTAATGAGTACCATACTTTCAGCATTTGGAAGCCTTTCAAACTTTTCAAAACCTTTTTCATTTCCTTGTTGAGTCTCCACACATTCTATGAGCACATTCTTGAGAGCATAGTGACTATTCTTAGTTCTATGTGCATTGTCCCAAGACTTGTTGATTGATGCATACCTTGATATTGCTTGTTTTAAACTATTTGTATCTAGTCACTCTTGTGAACTTTGAAGGTGTCCTATGCATTTATGTTTGCTACTCTTTGAGGGACAAGCTGAATGCCACTATGCTATGTTTTCTTTATGTGAAACAAACAAACGTCTTGCAAAGCATTGTTATTCATGAATCTTTTGTTTGTGCCTTTTCATGTTGCATCATAGTTTCTTCGTCTTATTGCTAGAACTTTGTCTTTCATGTTATGATTGAAGTACTATGATCCCAGCTTTGAATGTTTTACAAATGCTTTGATCAAGTTTATGATGGTGCATGTCACCTCAAAAATTATTCTTTCTTTTTATCACTTACCTACTCGAGGATGAGCAGGAGTTAAGCTTGGGGATGTTGATACATTGAAAATGTATCTATAATTTTTTATGCTCCATGCTTGGTTTTATCCACTTTCTTGTGTTTTGTCCACACTTTGGAGTACTTTTCATATGATTTCTTGGACTAACCTATTAACAAGAGCCACAGTGCCAGCTGCCTGTTTTCTGCTGTTTTTAGTTCCAGGAAAGTCAGAAAATGAATATTCTCGGAATTGGATGGGACAAAAGCCAAAGTGCCTATTTTTCCAAAAGACTCACGGAGCCAGAATACGAGAAGGAGGAGGGCCAGGGCCTGGCCACACCACTCCCAGGCGCGGGCTGGGCCTGGCCGCTCCAGGGCATGGTGTGGTGGCCCCAGGCACCCCCTCGGTCTCCCTCTTCGCCTATAAGAAGCCTTCTGACCTAAAAACTCCAGGGGGTTCGACGTTTTTCCACAAAAAGTTCTGCAGCGCCGCCGCCACCGAAGGGGAGATTCGGGGGATAGAAAGTCTCTGTTCCGGCACCCTGCCGGTACGGGGAAGTGCCCCCGGAGCCATCTCCATCGATCTTCACCATCATCTTCATCAACCATCCATGTTTCCCCCATCTATGAGTGAGTAATCCCCCACTGTAGGCTATGGGGATGGTAGGGATTGGATGAGATCGTTCATGTAATGGCATCAGATTGTTAGGGCATGGTGCCTAGTATCTTTTATTAGTGCTTTATGACTTTGTTGCGACTTGTTGTGCTTAATGCTTGTCACTAGGGCCCGAGTGCCATGATTTCAGATCTGAACTTATTATTGATTCATTATGATAGTATTGTTCTTGGTCTTATCTGCAAGTTGTATACACACGTCGTTGTCCGGAACCTATGGCCCCGAAGTGACAGAAATCGGGATAACCGGAAGGGAAAGGCTTTGATGTGAGGATCACATGTGTTCACGGAGTGTTAATGCTTTGCTCCGGTGCTCTATTAAAAGGAGCACCTTAATTGCCAGTAGTTCCCTAGAGGCCCCGCTGCAAACGGGCTGGCAGGACAAAAGATGTTGTGCAAGTTCTCATTGCGAGCACGTATGACTATATATGGAACACATGCCTTATTTATCTGCAATTGCCCTATGTTCTGATTGATATGTGAATTTTCTTGTCCATGCAACGCCCGTCCATCCATCCCTATGCCTACCGTACTCGAATCCCACTGTTTACTGCTTTTGTTACTACTGTCCTTGCTTTACTACTCCTGCTACTTTACTATTCCTACTACAAAACTGTTGCTACTGATAAACTGCTGTGAGCAAGATTATTTCCACGTGCAGCTGAATTGACACTCAGTTGTTAAGGCTGATAAATATTCTTTGGCTCCCCTTGTGTCGAATCAATAAATTAGGTTTCACTTCCCTCGAAAATACTGCGATACACCCCCTATACTTGTGGGTCATCATGTGCCCATACTCATCCACTGTAACATTGTAGAAGTCACAGTTGCACTCGGTGCAGCCAGGCTTCTCTGTCACGCCCCTCGTGTCGATTGCGTGAATATTAAGCAACCATATCTCCTCATAACCTTCAGGGGCCTTCTCCAGGTTGCCAGTCTCTATTGCATAAGGATCAGGGACCCATGAGGCGGTATGGCGTGTCTCGGAACCAAGGCCAAAGTACTGACCTAGTGTGGTATTGCACACTCCATCATTCCATTTAAGCCAACCCTCTGGAAGCATTTCCGAATCAGCGTTGTGACGGTTCTTCAAAGCATAGTACGGTTCTACAACCCAATGATGCAGGTATGTATCGTGGAGCGGGATAGGGATGCCGTTCTCATCAACAACCTCTGCATCAAAGCTCTTGATGGCAAGATGGCCTTGTGGAAAGTCAATATCATGGTTGAACTTGTTTGAGACTGACCCAGGGCCCAGTAAGATGTGCGGAGAATGGAACGTCTTTGATTTCAGTAGATGGCCTCTCGGGTTATGGGCTTCAGAGGGTATGGGAGCAATAGCAGATAGGAGCGATATGGGAAGCACATCAAACACAACCATTTTCATCTTGTTACCAGCTGAAAATTGGACCATGTGTGAGATATGATTGACCCCCAAAAAAGATGTTGAACAACGTATTTAAAAACATTTAGTTATGTTTGATTGACATAAGCGTTTTATAGGAAGTAGCTATGATTAAAAAAACAATCAGTTTACACTCAATAAAGCTAATTTGTAATACTATACTCCTTTTTTTTGGTCTTACATACCCTTTATATTTCAAACCGTACATAATTTTTATGTCATGTAAATTTTATTTTACATCGAAAGTGAACAACATAAGAAAATTTAGACATGTCTTAAAAACTTTTGTTTACATTCCATATGGAAATACAACGTAAAATGCGTATATTTTATGTTATTTACACTATATATAATGACTCATAAATTGTATTTTTATGTCGATCTTTTTGGGTTTCTGGTGAGTATGAACAAAAATATTAATACGCAAAACATAAATTTCTGAATTCGAGAACATAAACATAATGTGGGGTGCAAAATAACTATTCTACACCCTGGGTGCTACATAAGGTTTCGGAGGAAACTTATGTTTATAGGAGTCAGTGTGTGAACATCAGTTCTTGAGTTTTTTGTTGGGTGCAACATGTGTTGGAAGAGTAATAAAGTGAGTCTACAGTAGTACAAACTTGCGTTCCTTGTCGGAGTAGCCGCATGCTCACGGTCAGAGTGGAACATGAAAGGCTAAAAACTCTATGGTATACTCCATTAGTCCTATTTGTTTGCATACCTTGCAAGAATGTTCAGGAGTTCCGTCAACTAGAGCGGTGTCAGTAACGTCAAATATGTGAATCCTGACGGGCACGACCGCATTAGTCCAGTCGAGCCACATCACCTTGTACTGCAAGAACATCTTGCGCACCTCCCCATTAAACCCTTCTCTGACCTGCACTAGGTCTTATCATAGCAGCGAAACAATCCACCAGGGTAGTTCTTTGAGATTGTGTGCCCATACTCATCTACTTTAACATTGTAGAAGTCACAGTTGCACTCGGTGCAGCCAGGCTTGCCTGTCACACCCCTCGTGTCGATTGCGTGAATATTAAGGAACCTTATCTCCTCATAACCTTCAGGGGCCTTCTCCAGGTTGCCAGTCTCTATTGCATAAGGATCAGGGACCCATGAGGCGGTATGGCGTGTCTCAGAACCAAGGCCAAAGTACTGACCTAGTGTGGTCTTGCACACTCCATCATTCCATTTAAGCCAACCCTCTAGAAGCTTTTCCGAATCAGCGTTGTGACGGTTCTTCAAAGCATAGTATGGTTCTGCAACCGAGTGATACAGGTCTGTCTCGTGGAGCGGGATAGGGACGCCGTTCTCATCAACAACCTCTGCATCAAAGCTCTTGATGGCAAGGTGGCCTTGTGGAAAGTCAATATCATGGTAGAACTTGTTTGAGACTGACCCAGGCCCAGTAAGATGGGCGGAGAACGGAACGTCTTTGATTTCAGTAGATGGCCTCTCACGTTATGGGCTTGAGAGGGTATGGGAGCAATAGCAGATAGGAGCGAAATGAGAAGCACAACAAACACAACCATTTTCATCTTGTTACCAGCAGAAAATTGGACCATGTGTGAGATATGATTGACCCCCCAAAAATATGTTGAACAACGTATTTAAAAACATTTAGTTATGTTTGATTGACATAAGCGTTTCATAGCAAGTAGCTATGATTAAAAAAACAATAAGTTTACACCCAATAAAGCTAATTTGTAATACTATACTCCATTTTTTTCTCTCACATATCCTTTATCTTTCAAACCGTACATAATTTTTATGTCACGTAAATTTTATTTTACATCGGAAGTGAAGAACATAAGAAAATTTAGACATGCCTTAAAAACTTTTGTTTACATTCCGTATAAAAATACAACGTAAAATTCATATTTTTGATGTTATTTACACTATATATAATGACTCATAAATTGTATTTTTATGTCGATTTTTTTTGGTTTCTGGGGAGTATGAACAAAAATCTTAATACACAAAACATAAATTTCTGAATATAAGAACATAAACGTAATGTGGGGTGCAAAATAACTGTTCTACACCCTGGGTGCTACATAAGGTTTCGGAGGAAACTCATGCTTATAGGAGTCAGCGTGTGAACATCTGTTCTTGAGTTTTTTTGGGGTGCAACATGTGTTGGAAGAGTACTAAAGTGAGTATACAGTAGTACAAACGTGCGTTCCTTGTCGGAGTAGCCGCATGCTCACGGTCAGAGTGGAACGTGAAAGGCTAAAAACTCTATGGTATACTCCATTAGTCCTATTTGTTTGCATACCTTGCAAGAATGTTCAGGAGTTCCATCAACTAGAGCGGTGTCAGTAACGTCAAATATGTAAATCCTGACGGGCACGACCGCATTAGTCCAGTCGAGCCACGTCACCTTGTACTGCAAGAACAGCTTGCGCACCTCCCCATTAAACCCTTCTCTGACCTGACACTGGGTCTTATCATAGCAGCAAAACAATCCACCAGGGTAGTTCTTTGAGATTGTGTGCCCATACTCATCCACTGTCACGCCCCTCGTGTTGATTGCGTGAATATTAAGCAACCATATCCTCATAACCTTTAGGGGCCTTCTCCAGGTTGCCAGTCTCTATTGCATAAGGATCAGGGACCCATGAGCCGGTATGGCGTGTCTCGGAACCAAGGCCAAAGTACTGATCTAGTGTGGTCTTGCACACTCTATCATTCCATTTAAGCCAACCCTCTGGAAGCTTTTCCGAATCAGCGTTGTGACGGTTCTTCAAAGCATAGTATGGTTCTGCAACCCAGTGATACACTACAAAGAATGTGCTAACTGGTGACCCCAATATTGTTCATGGAAAGGTAAAAGTAATTCAACTATGACTTTTCTATGACCATAAACAGTAGGTCACATACCGATGGTCACTATAGACAGCTAACGACCTTTTTTTTGTATTAGTCATGGACAGTTATGACCAAAATAGATGGTCATAGAACCTATGACCAAAAATATTGGTCGTGGACTATCTGCCCTGTCCACGTAAGATCCTACGTGGCCAATCCTACGTGGCAAATCCATGATCAAATCGGATGGTCGTCAATCAAATTCAGTCTGGTCTAATTTGGCCAACTTTATGGGCCGAGCCCAACAATTCAGCCTTTTAACTGACCATTTCTTTTTGGGACTTTTGGCCTTTTACGGTCCAATTATTTCTCAATTTACGAAATTTAATAAACTAATTTTGTTAAATATATCAACTATTTTGTTGGGCCGTGGGCTCTTTGCAGCCCAATTACTTGATGCAGTACATATATCAATTTGGGCCATTGCCTTGTCCGTTGTTGTTTGGCCCAAGGCTTGTAATCTCAAATATACACGCTGGAAACACAAATCAATAACAGTAATTATCTTGGCACACATATCATCTCATAAGATTATCTCAAATATTCATAGCATAATAATATCTCATAGATTCATAGCATAACACTATCTCACATGTTCGCGGAATAAATAATGCTCCCAGGTTAACATGTCGGAGCACATTACATCACAGGTCCCAGCAAACACACTTGCTCGAGAGTGAACCTTGCAGAATCAACTCAGTTCCCAGAAGCTTGACCACCAAGCCATCAAGCGAGTTAGTACTCCTTGTCACATGCAGCTTCAAATTCTTCAGACTTGGGTTCAAGTCATCAATGATTTGATTTCCTGACATAGATCGATGGCATTAAGATAAGAAAGTCAGTGAAAGTGCAGGAAGCTAATTCACCATAAACTTGAGGCAAAAACAGTAAAATGCCAAATGGTAGTAAGCTTATTCGTATGTTTTTGTTTCTGTATTTTTTCTGAAATTAACAACAATGTGCGTATAATCTCAGGATGCAACATGGCAGAATATTATAGTAGGGAAAATAACATATGTTTGCAGCATTTCACAAAGAAACGTGGCAGTATAATAAATCTGAATATGCGTGTTATCACTAAAACAGAAATGAACTTCTCATTTATGCATTAAAAAGTATAATGTCGTTGTCCATCTCGCTACCCTCCATGTCATCTACTCCTAGTTATCCTCCAACAACAACAACAACAAGGAACAAATATATATATATATATATATATATATATATATGATTTACAAAGAATAATTTACAAAACTCAATCTGTTTGTACTTTGTACATCACTACAAATGCTCCAGATTGACAACAGAACAAAGCACGTACATCACAAGATGGGATCCTCACAAAAACCATCGAGATAGATGTAAATCAAGCGAACAATAGCACAAAATATTTCTGATACACAAGATCACATCAATTATGCATGTACCTCATATACGACATATACAAAGGAGGGTAGGGATCGGATGACCTCACCAGAACCACTTCAGCAGATTCTTGGCAACAAAATATCTCCTTTAGACATCCTCCTGCATTTCTTTTCTTTCTACAGTTGCAAGGACAAGTGAAAATGATTCAGTTTCTGGTTATGTTGTGCAAAATAGCATATCCAAAAGTACATGTTGCTATAATGATTATAATTTTCATGGAAATATCAAAACATATACTTGTAGAACTAAAACATATACTTGTCATTACACTTGGTTGCAACCCAGGTGAAGTTAGTTACACTTGGTTGCAACCCAGGTGAAGTCATCAAACAAAATGTAAAAAGTATATGCTTGCCATATTTACTACGTACTCTAGAGAGGTTGATCTTGTAAGGCATCCTGAACCCAGAGCTGTGGATCCCGACATAACCCTTCTTGGCAACCTCCTAGCCTTGGAAGCGCAGCCACCGTCGACCGCTTTGTTGTCGACTTCCTTGTAAGTCCAGGAGCTCCTCCATGTACACCTCGACCTCTCCCATCATATCACAAGTAAACAACACAAAACCACTCAGATCACCGAACAATGTAAATGTGACGCAATGGATAAAACCAGATTAGGTAGCATATGGGCATATTTATGAGAACTAAGCAATATATTGTTGTAAGTGTACAACAATACAAGGAAGTTATGGACACATTCAAAGAAGAAGTTCATGTACACAACAAGATGCTATATTTGTTGGACCTGGACACACAATCACCACATGCTGACACCAAGGTGCAGTATACAGATGATGCCTAGGTGCAGTGTAGGCCTAGTATATTCAAGAAACCAGAACAGATTGCACTTCAAGTCCAGTTAAACTATAGCACTAAATATAGTCTAGGTTATAATACATCATTTATACAGAGCACTAGGAGTATACACAGACTTTACACACAATTTTAACAGAAATGCAACAACTTAGAGTCAAATCGTCGAATTCATAAACAAAAGCTCAGTAATTCTCTCAATTTGAACACAAGTGGTACTCCAGATAATCAATTAATACACTAATCGCCAATCTATAGGTGCTGGAACATTACTGAATTGTGAATACCCGTACAGGTGCTGCTGCGCTGCTTTCTCGCTGCTCCAGTGATACGGTGCGCCAACAATGACTAATCAGTTTAAGCAATTTAGATTTGTGGCATGGAAGAGTTTAGCAATCAATCAAGGATTACTGTGGAGGATTATTAATATGGATGTAGAATGGGTAATAACTGGAAGGCAGGTGTCAAGGTTTGTAACTTGAGTATGTACCAGTAGGGGTTGAGAAGGACGGCCTTAATCTTCTCGGTGCAGAATACAGGGCGGTAGTCGACATCGGCGCCGCTCTTGTCGGTTTCGACGTCTTCGCCGAGCTCCACGCCCACCTGGAAACCGCACACGCACAGGGTTCCCGGTCGCCGCCACAGCAGCAGCAGCAGCGAGCGCCTCATTGGTCCGCATGTAGCCTCCGCCGGCCACCGCTGGCTCCATAACCAGGTCGCACGCCACGCACCACAGGACCACCTCGGCAGCGCGCATCCACCTCGGCGGCGCGCATCCATCGCTACTGATGACTGAAGTGGGGGACAAAGATATGGACGCTTGTGAGAGGATACGGGATGGAGATGGGAAGATGTGGTGGTGGCCATACGAGATCGCAATCTGGATGGGTTCGAGGTGGCGGCGGCGGTGGGGGGGGGGAGAAGAGGTGGATCGCCATCTAGACGGGTTTGAGGTGGGGGAGAGAAGATGAGCGGGGCGTGGATTAGGGTTCGGATGTTCTGCTGGCCCGTGACCTAGATGGGTGGATGATTTTACAAAACTACCCTTGATCAGTTTTTTGTTATCTTTGGGAACTGCATGGCATTTCAGTCAAATCGTATCCAAAAGTGTGTGGGTGGGGGGTGGGGAATAGAGGCGGCAGATGAAATTTTGGGTGTGGACGGAGACCATCTGGACGGCTAAGATCTTCTTTGATGTAGCGATCTGTGGGTACTCTAGCTCTCTATCCGGATTGGCTGGCTATACATAAAAAAGACATTTTCACTTTTCGACCGCCATAATGGGGTGTTTTATGAAGCAACGACCAATGGAATAATTCAAAATGCTACCACCCCATTTTTCAAAAATACTAGATCACCCTACATGGACAATGTCCCAACCGGGGTATCTTAAACCTTTTTGTCCACCCTTGGTGAAAAAGACAAATGTCTGCCGAATCGGTAGGAACTGGGTACGATTTGAACTACATGTACATTAAATAATGCTCATGATTTTTTGCAAAAATCAATTTTAGGCTCACATTATGCTGTTTTATCATAGATCCACTGAAATTTTAGCGAGGCTCATCCCCTAGCTAAGAACCTTTGTCCCCGCCGTTTTGACCAAAGAAAACGGATCAAACCAGGTAAATCCTTGACGTGGTGTCATATTATATTACATAGTTGCAAGAAAAAATACCAAACTTGGTATATTGATTGCATCTTGAAAAAACCTTCAAAAAATGACCTATCTTGTTCGAGGTTTCATGGCTTTCAGGTCAAACAACCAATGTTATGACCAGAATCGTGGCACAGTTTGTGATAATGTGCCCATGTTGTGCACTCATATGCATCTTGGGATGGCGAACAATATTGCAGGACGAAGTTTTCCTTTTCGTTGCACAGAAAATGCATTTTCCATTTTCTGAATGCCAAAAAAGGGGTGGTTTGTGAAGCAACCACCAAAGTTCTAATTCAAAATGGTACAATCCTATTTTTCAAAAATACTAGGCCACCCTACATGGACAATGTTCCAACCGAGGTATTTGAAACCTTTCCGTCCACCCCTGGCGAAAGAGACAAATTCCTGCCGAATCGGTAGGAAGTGGGTCCGGTTTGAACTACAGGTACATGATCAAATGCTCATGATTTTTTGCAAAAATCATTTTTAGACACACAATATGATGTTTCTTTAGAGATCTAGTATAAGTTTAGCGAGGCTCATTCGATATCTTCATGCCCGCCATTTTGACCATAGTTTGAAACGATTTTTTTGACGGGCATAAGAAATTCAAAAATGGCCCGAACAATGTAAATCCTTCGCGTGGCGTCGTATTATGTGACATAGTTTCAAGGAAAAATACCAAACTTGGTATATTGCAAGTTTCCCGAAAAAACCTTCACAGAAATGACCTATCATGTTCGAGGTTTAATGGCTTTTAGGCTAAACGACCAATGTTATGGCTAGAATCACGGCATAGTTTGTGATAATGTGTCCATATTGTGCACCCGTGTACATCTTGTGATGGAGAACAATATTGCAGGAGGATGTTTTCCATTTCGTCACATGGAAAAAGCATTTTCAATTTTCCGAGTGCCAAAAATAGGGCGTTTTGTGAAGCAACCACCAAATAATAGTTTCAAAATGGTACCAACCTATTTTTCAAAATTAATAGACCCACCTTAAATATACAATGTGATGGGTTCGTAGCATGGAAAACAAAAAATTTCTACCGCAAGAACGAACAAAACCCATATCTAATCTAGATAAAAGCCAAGATCTAATCTATTAGACATGTGCAACGAGATAGATCTGTACTAACCCTTGTAGATCCGAGAGCGTTACGAGATTGGATCTCGTGGTTGATGTAGTCGATCACTTACCGATCTCAAGATCGAGTGGACGATCCTTCCGGCGCCGCGTTTCGGCAGCGCTTCCGCAGTCGGTCACACGTACGGAGTCGAAGCAGACCTTCCTCTCCTTGTTCCAGCGAGCAGCGGAGGTAGTAGATCTTCTCCACGGAATCCCAGCAGCACGACGGCGTGGTGGTGGTGGTGGAGTAGAGAATTCAG
Organism: Avena eriantha; assembly: GCA_910589775.1. Classification (NCBI taxonomy): domain Eukaryota; kingdom Viridiplantae; phylum Streptophyta; class Magnoliopsida; order Poales; family Poaceae; genus Avena; species Avena eriantha. Next base: position 113,192,735 of record OU342742.1, on the reverse strand, counting down.
TAGGGCTTCGCCTAAGCCTGAGCAGAAGAAAGGAGGAGGAGAGAGGCGGCTAGGATTGGAGTAGTGGAGGGGGCCAGGGGGTGGCGCCTCCACCCCTCTATTTAAAGGAGGGAGGGCGCCATGGGAGGGGAGTCCTAGTAGGACTCCCCTCCCTCCTTGGCCGGCGGATTGGGGAAGGGGGGAAGAGTCCTCCTCCCCCACGACTCCTTGTCTTGCCCCACAAGGACTCCTTGATCCCTTTCTTGGTTTTCAAGAAAACTCCAAGAAATCTTCCAGAACCTTCCGGAACATTCCGAAACCTTCTAGAATCCTCATACAAATACTCCGGAATATTTCCTAACTCAGAAAATGATCCCCAATATATGAATCTTATTCTCCGGATAACTCCGGATAACCTCGTGATGTCCTAGATCCAATCCGAGACTCCGAACAACATTCGGTCTCCAACGCACATTCCATATCTACTTAAAACAACTTCGAACCTTAAGTGTGTCACCCTTCGGTTCGTGAATATGTAGACATGACAGAGACACATCTCCTATCAATAACCATCTGCGGGACCTGGAGATCCATAATGGCTCCCACATACTCAACGATGACTTCGTGATCGATAGAACCATTTACATACGAAACCAATTCCCTTTGTCTCGCGATATTATACTTATCCGAGGTTTGATCGTCGGTATCTCCATACCTAGTTCTACCTTGTTACTGATAAGTACTCTTTACTCGTTCCATGTTATGTCATCCCTTGTGACCCAGTCACATGCTTGCAAGCTAATTAGATGACATTCCACCGAGAGGGCCCAGAGCATATCTATCCGTCATATGGATGGACAAATCCCAATCTTGGTCCATGTGCTTCAACACATACTTTCAGAATATCCAATGACACCTTTATGACCACCTAGTTACGAAGCGGTGTTTGATGTCATCAAAGTACCCATCCGGTGATGGTGATTAACATAACCTCATGGTCGAAGGATTAGGTTACTATGTATTTTAAAGCTTATAGCAAACGAACTTAATGACTTGATCTTATGCTATGCTTACCACGGGTGTGTGTCCATCACATCATTCTCCTAATGATATGATCTTGTTATTAACGACATCCAATGTCCATGATCAGGAAACCATGATCATCCATTAATCAACAAGCTAGTTTAGCAAGAGGCTTACTAGGGACTCTTTTATGTTTACAAAACACACAAGTATTAATGTTTCTGGTTAATACAATTATAGCATGGGATGTAAACATTTATCATAAACATAAAGATATAATAATAACCACTTTATTATTGCCTCTTGGGCATATCTCCAACACAATGTCCCAACCGGGGTATCTAAAACCTTTTCTTCTACCCCTGGCGAAAAAGACAAATTCGTGCCGAATCGGTAGAAAGTGGGTCCGGTTTGAACTACAGGTACATGATCTAATGCTCATGATTTTTTGCAAAAAACATTTTTAGACACACAATATGATGTTTCTTTAGAGATCTAGTGCAAGTTTAGCGAGCCTCATCTGCTATCTTCATGCCCGCCGTTTTGACCATAGTTTGAAATGAATTTTTTTTGAAACGGGCATAAGAAATTTTAAAATGGCCTGAACAATGTAAATCCTTCACGTGGCGTCGTATTATGTGACATAGTTTCAAGGAAAAATACCAAACTTGGTATATTGCAAGTTTTCCGAAAAACCTTCACAGAAATAACCCATCATGTTCGAGGTTTCATGGCTTTTAGGCTAAACGACCAATGTGATGGCTAGAATCATGGCATAGTTTGTGATAATGTGTCCATATTGTGCACCCATGTGCATCTTGTGATGGAGAATAATATTGCAGGAGGAAGTTTTCCATTTTGTCACACGGAAAAAGCATTTTCCATTTTCCGAGTGCCAAGAATAGGCCGTTTTGTGAAGCAACCACCAAATAATAGTTTCAAAATGGTACCAACCTATTTTTCAAAAATAATAGACCCACCTTACATGAACAATGTCCCAACTGGGGTATCTAAAACCTTTTCTTCTAACCTGGCGAAAAAGACAAATTCCTGCTGAATCGGTAGGAAGTGGGTCCGGTTTGAACTACAGGTACATGATCTAATGCTCATGATTTTTTGCAAAAATCATTTTTAGACACGCAATATGATGTTTCTTTAGAGATCCAGTGCATGTTTAGCGAGGCCCATCCGCTATCTTCATGCCCACCGTTTTGAACATAGTTTAAAACAATTTTTTTTGAAATGGGCATATGAAATTCAAAAATGGCTCGAACAATGTAAATGCTTCGCGTGGCGTCGCATTATGTGACATAGTTTCAAGAACAAATACCAAACTTGGTATATTGCAAGTTTCTCGAAAAAACTTTAAAAGAAATGACCTATCATGTTCGAGGTTTCATGGCTCTTAGGCTAAACGATCAATGTTATGGCTAGAATCACGGCATATTTTTTGATAATGTGTCCATATTGTGCACCCTTGTGCATCTTGTGATGGAGAACAATATTGCAGGAGGAAGTTTTCTATTTCGCCAAACGGAAAAAGCATTTTCTATTTTCCGAGTACCAAAATCGGGCGTTTTGTGAAGCAACCACCAAATAATAGTTTCAAAATGGTACCAACCTATTTTTCAAAAATAATAGACCCACCTTACATGAATAATGTCTCAACTGGGGTATCTAAAACCTTTTCTTCTACCCCTGGTGAAAAAGGCAAATTCCTGCCGAATCGGTAGGAAGTGGGTCCGGTTTGAACTACTGCTACATGATCCAATGCTCATGATTTTTGAAAAAATCATTTTTAATCTCACAATATGATGTTTCTTCAGAGATCCGATGCAATTTTACAAGTTCACTAAATTTTATTTTACAAAATTTGAAGTTATGAATAAAAAGACACAAAAGAATATAGCAAAGACTAAAGAAAAAAATAAGCTGGAGGCGCCCGGCTGGGCCGACCCCCAGCCAGACAGCCCAGCCTAGCAACCTGTGGGTGCTGGCATGCCACCCACCATCGGCCCAAGGCTGGCCCAGGTAACAGCTGAAGCAACGTCAAGCCGGAGGCCGAATTCTGCCCGAGGCCCAAGCCCACCCACCATCGGCCCAAGGCTGGCCCAGGTAACAGCTGAAGCAACGTCAAGCCGGAGGCCGAATTCTGCCCGAGGCCCAAGCCCACCCGATCAATGATACACTAATAGGTCGTGTGCGCATATTATTCATTGAAATCTAGCCTGGTACACTGGTTAGCACAGCTAGCAAAGGAGCGGAGGTCCCCGTGGCCTCCTTTTTTTCCCTTTAATTTTGAGTGTGTTCGGTATATACAAAAAGGGGCATGTGTTGTTTGTGTATGTGAAAGAATTGCTAGTCGAGTGGTCAGGGTCCCTGAGCAAGAGCAAGTGGTCGCTGGTTCAAGTTCTCGTGGCTTGAAATTTTTGCCTAATTTTCCGCTGTACCTCACGGTACCACCTAGACATGTAGACCCCACACAAATGGCCATGTCACATGACACATAGACGAATTGCTTAGGTGGCAGTCTAGTCACCCACTTTGTACTTTAGAATATATTTTTTGTTATATGTTCTCGTGGCTTGAAATTTTTGCCTAATTTTCCGCTGTACCTCACGGTACCACATAGACATGTAGACCCCACACAAATGGCCATGTCACATGACACATAGACGAATTGCTTAGGTGGCAGTCTAGTCACCCACTTTGTACTTTAGAATATATTTTTTGTTATATGATATGACCAAATAAATTGGTCGTAGTCTCCCAGATAAAAGGCTTAGACTAGTCATATCCATCTATGACCATTTCGTGTTAGGGCACTATGACCTTTTTGACAAAATTGGTCGTTATTTTTCAAGGTTTGGACCCTCCTAAATTTCCTATGACCAATTGGTTCGGAATGGTCATAGATCTATGATCAAAAAATCCATGGTCGTTAAGAAAAGGTCACTAGTCAAAAGATTTCTTGTAGCGATGCAGGTATGTCTCGTGGAGCGGGATAGGGACACCGTTCTCATCAACAACCTCTGCATCAAAGCTCTTGATGGCAAGGTGGCCTTGTGGAAAGTCAATATCATGGTAGAACTTGTTTGAGACTGACCCAGGGCCCAGTAAGATGGACGGAGAACGGAACGTCTTTGATTTCAGTAGATGGCCTCTCACGTTACGGCCGTCAGACGGTATGGGAGCAATAGCAGATAGGAGCGAAATGAGAAGCATATCAAACATAACCATTTTCATCTTGTTACCAGCTGAAAATTGGACCATGTGTGAGATATGATTGACCCCCAAAAAAGATGCTGAACAACGTATTTAAAAACATTTAGTTATGTTTGATTGACATAAGCGTTTCATAGCAAGTAGCTATGATTAAAAAAACAATCAGTTTACACCCAATAAAGCTAATTTGTAATACTATACTCCATTTTTTTGTCTCACATACCCTTTATCTTTCAAACCGTATATAATTTTTATGTCACGTAAATTTTATTTTACATCGGAAGTGAAGAACATAAGAAAATTTAGTCATGTCTTAAAAACTTTTGCTTACATTCCGTATAGAAATACAACGTAAAATGCGTATTTTTTATGTTATTTACATTATATATAATGACTCATAAATTGTATTTGTATGTCGATGTTTTTGGGCTTCTGGTGAGTATAAACAAAAATATTATTACACAAAACATAAATTTCTGAATGTGAGAACGTAAACGTAATGTGGGGTGCAAAATAACTATTCTACACCCTGGGTGCTACATAAGGTTTCGGAGGAAACTTATATTTATAGCAGTCATTGTGTGAACATCTATTCTTGAGTTTTTTTAGGGTGCAACATGAGTACTAAAGTGAGTATACAGTAGTACAAACTTGCGTTCCTTGTCGGAGTAGCCGCATGCTCACGGTCAGAGTGGAACGTGAAAGGCTAAAAACTCTATGGTATACTCCATTAGTCCTATTTGTTTGCATACCTTGCAAGAATGTTTAGGAGTTCCAACAACTAGAGAAGTGTAAGTAACGTCAAATATATAAATCCTGACGGGCACGACCGCATTAGTCCAGTCGAGCCACGTCACCTTGTACTGCAAGAACAGCTTGCGCACCTCCCCATTAAACCCTTCTCTGACCTGACACTGGGTCTTATCATAGCAGCGAAACAATCCACCAAGGTAGTTCTTTGAGATTGTGTGCCCATACTCATCCATTGTAACATTGTAGAAGTCACAGTTGAACTCGGTGCAACCAGGCTTGTCTGTCACGTCCCTCGTGTCGATTGCGTGAATATTAAGCAACCATATCTCCGCATAACCTTCAGGGGCCTTCTCTAGGTTGCCAGTCTCTATTGCATAAGGATCAGGGACCCATGAGGCGGTATGGCGTGTCTCGGAACCAAGGCCAAAGTACTGATCTAGTGTGGTCTTGCACACTCCATCATTCCATTTAAGCCAACTGTCTGGAAGCTTTTCCGAATCAGCGTTGTGACGGTTCTTCAAAGCATAGTATGGTTCTGCAACCCAATGATGCAGGTATGTCTCGTGGAGCGGGATAGGGACGCCGTTCTCATCAACAACCTCTGCATCAAAGCTCTTGATGGCAAGGTGTCCTTGTGGAAAGTCAATATCATGGTAGAACTTGTTTGAGACTGACCCAGGGCCCAGTAAGATGGGCGGAGAACGGAACGTCTTTGATTTCAGTAGATGGCCTCTCACGTTATGGGCTTCAGAGGGTATGGGAGCAATAGCAGATAGGAGCGAAATGAGAAGCACATCAAACACAACCATTTTCATCTTGTTACCAGCTGAAAATTGGACCATGTGTGAGATATGATTGACCCCCAAAAAAGATGTTGAACAACGTATTTAAAAACATTTAGTTATGTTTGATTGACATAAGCGTTTCATAGCAAGTAGCTATGATTAAAAAAAATCAGTTTACACCCAATAAAGCTAATTTGTAATACTATACTCCATTTTTTGTCTCACATACCCTTTATCTTTCAAACCGTACATAATTTTTATGTCACGTAAATTTTATTTTACATCGAAAGTGAAGAACATAAGAAAATTTAGACATGTCTTAAAAACTTTTGTTTACATTCCGTATAGAAATACAACGTAAAAGTATTTTTTATGTTATTTACACTATATATAATGACTCATAAATTGTATTTTTTATGTCGATTTTTTTGGGTTTCTGGTGAGTATGAACAAAAATATTAATACACAAAACATAAATTTCTGAATATAAGAACATAAACATAATGTAGGGTGCAAAATAACTATTCTACACCTTGGGTGCTACATAAGGTTTGGGAGGAAACTTATGTTTATAGGAGTCAGTGTGTGAACATCTGTTCTTGAGTTTTTTTGGGTGCAACATGTGTTGGAAGAGTACTAAAGTGAGTATACAGTAGTACAAACTTGCGTTCCTTGTCGGAGTAGCCACATGCTCACTATCAGAGTGGAACGTGAAAGGCTAAAAACTCTAAGATATACTCCCACTAGTGTAAACGAGGCCTTTGGTTGAGCCTGGAAATGGGCTTTAACACCGGTTCTTCTACGAACCGGTGTTAAAGGGGGGGCCTGTACCAGCGTGGCCCGTGCAGCAAAAAGGAGCCCCCCTTTAACACCGGTTCGTGGCACGAACCGGTGTTAAAGGCCCCTGCACCAGTGGCCCGCGCAGCCCCCCCCTTAACACCGGTTCGTGGCTTGAACCGGTGTTAAAGGGGGGGGGGGCTATATAAGACACCGCAGGCCTCACCCCACTCTTCCATTTTTTCACTATGTCATTTTGGAGCCTAGCAAGAGGGTGTGAAGTTTTGTGTTTTTTTCGTATGCACAAGAGGTGTTCGGTGAAATGCCCGAGAGCTCAAAATAAGTTTTCTCATTGCTCTTTCCTTCTCGGTCGAGGTCGGCAACTATCCTTTCATGTGTCATTGATGTACTATATATATAAATGGTCATCTCCCTATTATTTTTTGATATATACTATATATTAATGCAGATGAACCGGCAATGGATGTACGGTGACCGCCGCACTTCCAAGTACATTACGGGCATCCAAAATTTCATCGTTGTGGCTAATGCAAACCATGTTCACAATGGTTTTATGTGTTGTCCGTGTGTTCACTGTCAGAACAAGAAAGACTACTCAAATACCAGAACCATTCACGCCCACCTGCTTCGATCCGGTTTCATGCCCAGCTATAATTGTTGGACCAAGCATGGAGAAAAACGGGTTGTGATGGAAGACAACGAAGAAGAAGAGGATGATGACAACTATCATAATATGTATCCTGAATATGATGATACTGCAACGGGGGTAGATAATGAAGATCAAGAGGCAGCAGATGGGCCTGCTGATGACGATCTTGGTCGGGCCATTACTAATGCAAAGGAAGAATGTGAAACTGAAAAGGAGAAGGAGAAGCTGGAGCAGATGTTAAAGGATCACAAAACATTGTTGTACCCAACTTGCGAAGATGGCCGCAAAAAGCTAGGTACCACACTGGATTTGCTGCAATGGAAGGCAGAGAACGGTGTGACTGACAGCGCATTTTCAAAGTTGTTGGTAAAAATGAAGAATCTTCTTCCAAGAAATAATGAGTTGCCCGACAGTACATACCAAGCAAAGAAGGTTGTCTGCCCTCTAGGATTAGACGTGCAGAAGATACATGCCTGCATTAATGACTGCATCCTCTACCGCGGTGAGAAGTACGAGAATTTGGATGCATGCCCGGTATGCACTACACTGCGGTATAAGATCAGACGAGACGATCCTGGCGATGTTGAGGGCGAGGCCCCTAGGAAGAAGGTTCCCGCCAAGGTTATGTGGTATGCTCCTATAATACCACGGTTAAAACGTCTCTTCAGAAATAAAGAGCATGCCAAGTTGTTGCGATGGCACATGGAAGATCGTAAAAAAGACGCGATGTTGAGACACCCCGCTGATGGGTCACAGTGGAGAAAAGTCGAGCGAGAGTACCCGGACTTCGCACGTGACGCAAGGAACTTAAGGTTTGGTCTAAGTACAGATGGCATGAATCGTTTTGGTGAGCAGAGCTTTAGTCACAGCACCTGGCCTGTGACTCTATGTATCTATAACCTTCCTCCTTGGTTGTGTATGAAGAGGAAGTTCATTATGATGCCAGTGCGCATCCAAGGCCCGAGGCAACCCGGCAACGACATTGATGTGTACCTAAGGCCATTAGTTGAAGAACTTTTACAGCTGTGGGCCAAACCAGGTGTACGTATGTGGGATGAGCACAAAGGGGAGCCATTTGACCTACGAGCATTGCTTTTCGTAACCATCAATGATTGGCCTGCTCTTAGTAACATTTCAGGGCAGACAAACAAGGGATACAATGCATGCACACACTGTTTAGATGAGACTGAAAGTGTATATTTGGATAACACCACTGTGGGGATCAGCTGTACTTGTTGGCCAGGACACCATCTTCGACTGTATGTACTTTCCAAGGGTATGAGATAAATGGGAATACATTTTACACGATAGGCCAAGATAAAAAGAGCATCAACCAAAATAGTGGTGTCCGCTTCGATGCAGCAGAAGACAATGGGCAAAAGACCACGTATTATGGGTTCATAGAGGAGATATGGGAACTTGACTATGGACCTAATTTTAAGGTCCCCTTGTTTCGATGCAAATGGGTCAAGCTAACAGGAGGGGGGGTTGAGGTAGACAAGAAGTACGGAATGACAACGGTGTATCTCAACAATCTTATGAAGGTAGACAAGAACTTAGACGAACCATTCGTCTTAGCCAATGATGTGGCTCAGGTTTTCTATGTGAAGGACATGTCTACCAAACTGAAAAAAAGAAAAAATAAGCAAATGGATACATCACACGATGAGCCAAAGCGTCACATAGTTCTTTCAGGGAAAAGAAACATCGTGGGAGTGGAGGACAAGACAGACATGTCAGAAGATTATAATAAGTTTGATGAAATTCCGCCCTTCAGAGGGAAGACTGACCCAACCATCCTATTAAACGGTGTTGATACTCCATGGTTACGGCCGACGCGATCATAAGATTGACTATATGTATTAATTGAGCCATTTTTGGCACACATATGTATCTCAACATGGAAATCAATGTCATATTTCTTCTGTTAACAGTATATGTATTAAATGAGCCATTTTTCTTCCTTCTATTTCTTCCCTCCATTTTTCTTCCCGCCATTTTTCCCGCCATTTTTCTTCCCACCATTTTTTCCCGCCATTTTCCCGCCATTTTTCTTCCCGCCAGTTCTTCCCTCCAGTTCTTCCCGCCAGTTCTTCACTATATATATATGTAGGTTGGCCTCCATTGTCATTGCACATCTCTAGACTCATATCTGCAACCTCATCACTCTTTCCCATGGCTTCCACAGTAGCACTAACCCCCAGGGAGGCGGAGGCGCTTTGCGCCTCGAACTACCCCTGCCCGCTGGGCTACTGTGTCCCCGTCGGCTGGATGCTGAGCGCCGGAGGCGTGCCGGTTCCTCCTGTCCCTCTAGGTGTGGCGCGCCGGATGGCCATCACGAACCACTACTACTTCGAGCTCACGCCGGAGCAGCGGAGGAATCCCAGATGGCATCCCGACTATTTCCCTACTTGGGAAGCCTTCTTCGTGGATCGGCGTGAGAGGGCGCTCGCCAGGCACGAGGAGGACGGCCCACCTCCTCCGAACTTCAACGAGGCCGGCCGTCGGCTATGGTGACGCGGTCGGACTCTCCAGAGCGTCATGGCCTATGACACTGCCGCCGACTCTAACCCCCGTCTGCGCTACACTCAAGTCCATCCCACGCGTACTCAGCCTTCAAGGTTCAATTACGGCGACCCCGACGATGACAGCGATGATGGCGGCGGCGAGTACGACGACTATAGTGGCGAGTATTACAGGTGTAGGCAGGAGCATGACTGAATCACTCCAACATTCCGAAACAAGTTCGGCCAATTGTTACTTAATCTGGCCATGTATCTTAATTTTCAGTTCTTTTATGTATCTTAATTTTCAGTCGTGCTTTATGTAACTTACTATTAGTTGCATTCTGTATTTTAATTCCAGTTCTATCTCCTTCACAAAATGACCTATCTCATTCGAGGTTTCTTGGCTTTCGGGTCAAATGACCAATGTTATGGCTAGAATCAAGGCATAGTTTGTGATAATATGGCCATATTGTGCATACATGTGCATCATGGCATGGCAAACAATGTTGCAAGAGGAAGTTTTCCTTTTTATCGCACCAAAAAGGAATTTTCCATTTTCCGAGCATAAAAAACGGACGGTTTTGTGAAGCAACCACCAAATGGCTAATTCAAAAAACCACCACCACATTTTACAAAAATACTAGACCACCTTATATGGACAATGTACCAACAGCGGGATCTGAAACCTTTCCGTTCACCTCTGGTGAAAAAGACAAATTCCTGCCGAATCGGTAAGAAGTGGGTCAGATATGAACTACAGGTACATGATACGATGCTCATGATTTTTTACAAAAATCATTTTTAGGTTCACAATATGCTATTTTATCAAAAATCCAATGCAAGTTGAGCGAGGCTTTGTCAGATTCAAGTGTATACAAAAGATGCGGCATTTAAATATCCAATCAATTCAAAAATGTTAATACAAAATAAAATATGATTTTCTCTAATAAAATAGGGTTCGATTCCTTTTTAGATGCTTAATATTTCTTATGTTCAAAGTTTTAGGATTTGACAATTTATTTTTGTTTGAATTGAATAATCAAAATTTATATGTAAGTGTTTTAATCATTTTGAAAATTTTCATCTAAAGTAAATATAAAATGTTTTTACATGAATGGATAGATATTATTTTTCTGAAAATTATGATATATTATTCATATTTTTCTGAGTTGAAATGAATAAGATATGAATTTTCTAAATTCATATCCTATTTTTTGAATTATAAATGCCCCCACCCCTTTAATGCATGAAATAAATGCCCCCCCCTTTAACACTGGTTCCAGCCACGAACCGGTGTTAAAGGGCCCCCCCTTTAACACCGGTTCGTGGCTGGAACCGGTGTTAAAGGGGGGGTGCGGGCGCGAAACGAATTCCCCCCCCCTTTAACACTGGTTCCAGCCACGAACCGGTGTTAAAGGGGGGGGGGGGTTATAACGCGCGCCTTCCCTTCCTTCTTCCCCCCAGCCAGATCGAAAGCGCGCGCGCAGAGAAAAGCAGAGGAGAGCCGGCGCCGTCCAGCTCTCGCCGTCGCCGCCCTCGCCGTCGCCATCCCGCGGGAGCGCCGTCGCCCCCCTCCCCGCGCGCGAGCCGTCGCCGTCGCAGTCGACGCCCCCCGCCGCGCCAACAGTCCGCCACCGCGCGTGCCCGTGTCGGCCGCCACCCCCGTCGCTGCCGCTCGGATCCGCCGCGCGCCAACACCGAAGCCTCCGCCAACTCGGATCCGCCGCCGCCAACCCCGCGTCCACGACCGCTGCCGCCGACCCCGTTCGCGAGAGTTGCCGCCACTGGCGGTGAGAGCTCTCTGTTTGTGTTTTGGAGATATTGGATATTGGTGATAAATGTTATTTGTGTGTATATTGGATAAATGTTGCATATATGTATATATATTGTTGTGTATGAATAATTTTATTTGTGTGTAATTGCATATATATTGTTGCATATATGTTGTATATATTGTTGCATATATGTATATAATTAGTTATTAGTATTTTATAAGTGTGTAGTTTAGTGTGTATTATTAGTAGTTTAGTGTTAGTATTAGTTTAGGGTTTATTTAGTTTAGGGTTATTAGTTTAGGGTTTATTTAGTTTAGGGTTATTAGTTTAGGGTTATTTATTTAGTTTAGGGTTATTTAGTTTAGGGTTATTTATTTAGTGTAGTTTAGTGTATTTAGTTTAGGGTTATTTAGTGTATTTTATAGTTAGTATTAGTTTAGGGTCGTCACCTCACTGCTCTGCAAGCGCCGCCGCTGGCCGTCGTCGTTAACGTCGCTCCGGTGACCCCTAGGTAGTGGCGCCGCCCGTTTTTAGGTAGGCCGCATCACGCTGAGGCGAACCCGCTACCCTCGCGCGCCCTAGGTCGCTCTCCAGTGCCGCCAGCCGCCGCTTTCTGGAGCATCCCCCGGTCAGCCACTGTAGCTAGCCCCTCTCATATGCATCCGGGATTTCTCCGAATTAGGGTTTGGACCCCTCGAAACTCGTTTAAAATGATCAAGCATCCTTAGGGTTTTAATTTCATTTGTGTATTTATTTGTGTATTTTTGTATGAATAATATGTATATTTGTGTATGAATCCAAGTCCACTTGAATGTTTACTCTCTTACTCTAGATAATATTATTGTTTTAGAAACTATGGATCCACTTAGTAGAAACCTTGAAGAAGAAGAAATAATGGAGAACATTATCGATGAGGACACCTCACAATATCTAACCTTGGAGGGACATGATGACAGCTCAAGTAGTCATGGAGAAGATGAAGACTCCGGTGAACGCAATTTAGTGATTACAAAGTCCGGCGAGGTATATGCATTGATTAAGCCTCTGCTGACTTCCACCAACAATCTTCTTCTACATGTATTAATTAACGCTTCTTTCTTCTTTTAGCCCTCTGGATCGACCAGCTAGCAACCATCTTCTTCTACGAAAAAGTGCAAGCGAGGCACGAGCCATCGGTTGAAAGATCGTGCAAAGTTCACGATCGAAGTAGTCCGTGTTGATGGCAGGCCGATGGAGCCCAAGAAGGCCACAGACAAATTTGTACGTCAGGCTGGAGTTCTTGTTAGGGACCAAATCCCAATCATAATTGAATATTGGAATAAGCCAAAGAAGGGCGACGGTACCTTTGTCGATGAAAAATCCAAAGAAACGCTTTGGAATTCGCTGTTGGTAAATCTCACCCTTCCGCCAGAGGAGGATGAAAACAAACCGGTTATAAAGGAAAAGGTCAAAGAGTGGACTCTAAAGAAGATGGCTGACGCTTTCCGCAACTAGAAGACAAAATTGAACAAATTTGTCAAAGCTCGCGAGACTCCAGATTTCGAAGACGCATATTATGCGAAGATAAGACCTTACTGGCGCGAATTTGTGGCATACAAGGAAGGTGCTATAGCTACAAAGAGGTCAGAAACCAATACGCTAAATGCCCAGAAGAAGGAATATCACCAGAGGACAGGGTCAGGTGGCTACATATCTCAGAGGCCTAAGTGGGAGGAAGCTGAGAAGGCCCTGCGCGACAGAGGGATCACACCCCAGACACATGGGTGGGACCTACGTGCAAAGACTTGGTTCTATGGAATCGGGGCAAGGTTGGACCCAGAAACAAGATTGTGTATCTTCCCAACCCTCCTTGCCAAACCCGTCACTGAACTCATCACGGCATACGAGGAAACAGCCGCCAGGACCTTCCATCCCGACAGAGAGAATGACCAGCTCACACGCGCCATCGGTAAAAAAGAACACCCTGGACATGCACGAGGCACAGGGGGTATGACGTGGAAGGATGGGTTTTCCGAGTGGAGCGACTCTTACAGATGGCGCGGCAGAAAAGAAAAAGAGCGTACAGAGCAGATGACACGGATAGGACATGCACTTGTGGCGCTGCAGGCGCAAGTGAATGCACAACAGAGCCATCAAGCTACCGGCCCATCTCAGCGGCACGAAGAGCCTGCATTGGAAGCTGCCGGCGGCCCAGACTCTGCGCGGAAAAGCAGCGTGGCTTCCACGGAGAACGTGCAGCCCACGCTTGAAATGGCGGGTCCTCGATAGCCCGTGGATGAGATCACGGAGAGCGAACACGCTGAGCTGCATGTGAGATTAATGGGCTTATCCATTAAGGTGGCTGTCAGCTATGCCTTACCTCCTGTAGCTGGTGGAACTTACCACTGCCGACCGATTCTAGATGGCTATGCTATTGTCGGGGTGGATGAGGTTGTGAAGGAATATGAGGAAGCACAGCTTGACCATGCTACAGGTGAAGGGGAAACTCAACTCAAATTTGCAGTGAAAACAACCATTCTTTGGAAGAAGGAACACATCGTGCTTCCAAATTGGAGGCCACTGGCACCCCCGCCGTCTCCGCAGCGTCAGCAGTCTAAGCCGCTTCAGCCATCTCATGCGCGGCCGCCATCTTCGGCGCTTCAGCCATCTCCTGCGCGGCAGCCATCTCCGGCGCGGCAGCCATCTCCTGCCCGCCAGCCATCTCCGGCGCTTCAGCCATCTCCTCAGCGTAAGCGGAAGAGCATTGCCACGAAGAGCATCACTAGCACTGCCACAAAGAAATCTGCAGGAAACCGTACGCCAAAGAGTTCAAAAAACTACGTCCCGCAGCCTTCCGCCAAGCCATTGCCGGTTTTACCGTGGAATCGCAACGACGAGGAGACCAATAGGATCTCGGAAGAAGAGGTCAAGAAATTCTTTGCACCTAGACGGGCCGAGCCAAAGGAGAAAATAGATCCGGCGGACTACGAGCGCCAGATTTTGAAGGCGGATGCAAGGCGCCGTAGGGAGACTGAAAGTAGCAGTCGTGCAGCACCCCAGAAAACAGTTCCCATGCTCGGAGAGCAGGAAAACCAATCATGCGCCCCGCTCCAAGTGTTCGACACACGGGACGCTCCTCCCGTAAATGATTACGAGGCAGAGCTACAAAGAAAGGCCAATGAGATGGGGATGACTTACATTGCATACTTGAACATCATGGGAGACAACTTGCCCAAATGCGATGCCAACCCCATACAGCCATGGAAGTATGGGAAGAATCTCGTCAAGAAAGAGGAGCTCAAGAATCTACCAACAAAGATGCGAAGATTGCACAAGTGGTACCTTGATTTCTGCAAGACGAGAAAGGAAGAATGGATCACGGCGCATATAAGAGATGAGATTTTCTTGTGCGGAGACGAGATCGACTTCAACATTCAAGACTTGCATTTTCTATTCAATCAGAAGGAACTCGACAAAGCTGCCATCAGCCTTTATTGTGTGTAAGTACTATTTCTGTATTTTCTATCTCATCTCATTCACTTCATTAATTGCATGTATATATATATGCTCACCATATATGTATATACTATTATGCAGGAAAAAGGTTATGGAATGCATGAAAGGAGGAACTTTTGACATTGGGTTCGTTGACCCAAATAGAGTTCATGAAGAAGTGGTAAGAACCAAACCCGGGCAAACAGAAGATTTATTGCTAAGGTCTTTACTGAGACAACAAACCAAAAGGGAAATACTATTGCCTTACAACTTCTCGTGAGTACTGTTACCCTCTCTTGTACACATTCTGTGTCGGCTTACTCGATGTTAAGTGTAACTGATGATGAGTTATGCGTGCGTAGGTTCCACTTTATTCTGCTAGTCATTCAACCTGACTCAAGAAAAGTCCTTGTCATGGACTCGTTACGAAAAGAAAAAGAGCTATGGGCAGACTTTAGAGAGATGCTCGAGAGGTAATTTCAATCATATTATCGCACTAGATCGGCAACTTTCGTGACAACAAGTAATTAATTACTCCTTTATCCATTTTCTTTGCCGGACAGGGTTTGGAAAAGGTTCACGGGCAGGGCCGTGGGTGAATGGTCAGAAGAACTAAAATTTGTAGACCAAAATGTAAGTAATACTAGCTAGCTAGGTATGCGTATCTCTTTGATTCTGCTTCCAATTCCATTATATCATGCTTTATTGATTATTATTTTGATTGAACTCTCTATTCTCGTAAAGTGCGCGCATCAGGGACACGGCAATAACTTATGTGGATACTATGTTTGCGAGTTCATTCGCAACACGATATGTGCGACGGGCCAAGCCGCACTAGAACAACTTAGAGTAAGTAAACAAAGTACACAACATTATTTTATTACCATCAATTCTGTTGAGTTTTATTCTTATATATATATTGACCCCATTCTTCATATATATTCAGATCGAACGGATGCGGGACCTACTCCTACCATTTGACCGCATACGAGCCATTCAAGAGGAATTGGCGGGGTTCATACTTGATGAGGTCGTCACGCCTGGCGGAGAACTCTTTAGATATCCACCAAAATGAACGTTGTATATATGCTTGAACGTGTTTGTCTTGTACTTGATGCTTCAACGTTTACGGAGAATACCACACAATGACGATGTTGTGTATAATAATAGTTGCTTAATTATTCATGTACTCGTATGTAGCGATGACGATGTATGTGTATACCGCTCCCGATCGATTCCCCCTCCCTCCCTCCCTGTCCCCGCCGCGCCGCAGAAATACGTCCAGAACGGGGCAGGGGCAGAACTCTGCCGCGGCAGAGATTTAGGCCGTTTTCCTGCCGCGGCAGAACTCTGCCGCGGCAGAGATTTATCTCTTTTTCCTGTCGCGGCACAGAACCTACAAACCGGTGTTAAAGGGGGGGGGCCTGAGCCCTGCGGCAGCCCCACGTGCGCCACCCTTTAACACCGGTTCATATAAGAACCAATGTTAAAGGGGGGGGGCCCTCTAACACCGAACCCTCAACAGCGGTTCTACAACCGCTGTTAGAGGGCCCTCCAAACCGGTGTTAGAGGGGGGGGTGCACTAGTGTCCATTGAAGAGAAAGAAAGCATAACGGAAACGTTTACTAAGCGAGATGGGAAAGATAGCATCCACATCAGAGCAACTTGACAACACGGGCCTGTTTTGCACAGAACAACACAATGATAATAGACAAGTACTAGTACATCAACTTGGTGTCCGGCCAATTGAAAAAGTTGGCATGTTACCTAATAAATAAATAAAATATAGTAGTACTGGTGTAAGAACAAAGATGACTTATTGCCCTCACACATATATAGATCATGGAGGCTGAACTAGGGAGGGAGGTCAAGCACTCCCCTGGATCAACCACGAAAGGAATGATAATAATTACTCCCCTCTGGTCCATATTATCGGACTCAACTTTCTACATTATATAATAGAGTCAACTTTGTGTGGATTTCGTATGTATATCTAGCTAAAACCTGTGAGGCACAGCTCGCCCCAAATCTGGAAGCAGAAACATTATCCACCAAAAAGACCGATAGTACTACTAACTAACCCCCGTTAATTTTGCAAACAGGAAAAGTGGAGCTAGGACATGAAATCTTGTCTCTACTGCTCAAATGATTAAACGAAAGATAGAGAGCCACTACAGGAAATAAATTCTTTGCCGTGTAACACATAACACACGGCAAAGCCTAAAAAGAGCACGGCAAAGGCTTTGCCGTCAACGTTACACGGCAAAGATCGCACGGCAAAAAATAAGCCAGCAAAGAAGTCTTTGCCGTGCGCGTCTGAAAAAATGCACGGCAAAGCCTTTGCCGTGTGCTTTGCTGCCCCTCACAGCATACAAAAGTAACTTCACGCCGTCCTCCCACGAGACGGCGCCGGATTTGTGGGTCCCGTTAGAAGAGTTTGCCGTGTGAAGTTGCAGGGCAAAGGCCTGAGGCTTTGCCATGTAACTTCACACGGCAAAGCTCTCTTTACCGTGCAACATCGCACGGTAAAGCCTCAGACCTTTGTCTTGCAACTTCACACGGCAAACACCTCTCCCTTCTTTGCTGTGCACCTCTCTCTGTCGTGCGCATCCTTCCCCTTATTTGCCGTGCACCTCTCTCTGCTAGGGGGTAGATCTCTCGGGCCCACAGAATAGGGTTTTCGCTGGAGAAGGACCGTCGGAGCACCGAAATCCCACCAAATCCTCCATGTGGGCCCAGGATATGTGTGGAAGTGTTGTGGAATGTGTAATTCACCAAAATGGTGCAATAGATGGCTCCCCGGTGTGACCTTCGTCACATTCAGGCGATAACACTTGGCGGATTCCTCGAAATGTAGGTGGAAATGTCCCGCTTCGGGTATA
The DNA here is from genome assembly GCA_910589775.1 of Avena eriantha. NCBI lineage: Eukaryota > Viridiplantae > Streptophyta > Magnoliopsida > Poales > Poaceae > Avena > Avena eriantha. Next base: position 113,174,885 of record OU342742.1, on the reverse strand, counting down.
CCGGAGGCTTGAATGTGCCAAAGGGAACCCAACCTGGTTTTCCATGTACCTATGGACTAGACATACCAAAACCTATGAAAAAGTATATCGGTGGAACCTCGTACGGAGAAAGCTAGGGGGGTAGATCTCCCTGGCCCACAGAATAGGGTTTTCACTGGAGAAGGACCGCCGGAGCACCGGGTGATGGGTTCGTAGCATGGAAAACAAAAAAATTCTACCGCAAGAATGAACAAAACCTAGATCTAATCTAGATAAAAGCCAAGATCTAATCTATTAGACATGAGCAACGAGATAGATAGGAAGTAACCCTCGTAGATCCGAAAGCGTTAACGAGATTAGATCTCGTGGTTGATGTAGTCGATCACTTGCCGATCTCAAGATCGTGTGGATGATCCTTCCGGCGTCGCGTTCCAGCAGCGCTTCCGCAGTCGGTCAAGTGGACGATCCTTCCGGCGCCGCGATTCGGCAGCGCTTCCGCAGTAGGTCACACGTGCGGAGTCGAAGCGGACCTTCCTCTCCCCGTTCCAGCGAGCAGCGGAGGTAGTAGATCTTCTCCACGGAATCCCAGCAGCACGACGGTGTGGTGGTGGTGGTGGAGTAGAGAATTCTGCAGGGCTTCGCCTATGCCTGTGCAGAAGAAAGGTGGAGGAGAGAGGCGGCAGAGATTGGAGTTATGAGAGCAAGGGAGGAGGGGGCGCCCCTGCCCCTCTATTTAAAGAAGGGAGGGCGCCTGGGGAGGGGGAGTCCTTGTAGGACTCCCCTCCTCTCTAGGCCGGCGGATTGGGAGGTGGGGGGAGGAGTCCTCCTCCCCCACGACTCCTAGTCTTGACCCACCAGGACTCCTTGATCCCTATCTTGATTTTCAAGCAAACTCCAAGATATCTTCTAGAACCTTCCGGAACATTCCGAAACCTTCTAGAATCCTCATACAAACACTCCGGAATATTTCCTAACTCAGAAAATGATCCCCTATATATGAATCTTATTCTCCGGACCATTCCGGATCTCCTCGTGATGTCCCGAATCCAATCCGAGACTCCGAACAACATTCGGTCTCCAACGCACATTCCATATCTACTTAAAACAACTTCGAACCTTAAGTGTGTCACCCTACGGTTCGTGAATATGTAGACATGATAGAGACACATTTCCTATCAATAACCATCAGCGGGACCTGGAGATCCATAATGGCTCCCACATACTCAACGATGACTTCGCGATCGATTGAACCACTTACATACGAAACTAATTCCCTTTGTCTCTCGATACTATACTTATCCGAGGTTTGATCGTCGGTATCTCCATACCTAGTTCTACCTCGTTACTGATAAGTACTCTTTACTCGTTCCGTGATATGTCATCCCTTGTGACCCAGTCACATGCTTGCAAGCTAACTAGATGACATTCCACCGAGAGGGCCCAGAGCATATCTATCCGTCATATGGATGGACAAATCCCAATCTTGGTTCATGCGCTTCAACACATACTTTCAGAATACCCAATGACACTTTTATAACCACCCAGTTACGAAGCGGTGTTTGATGTCATCAAAGTATTCATCCGGTGATGGTGATTAACATAACCTCATGGTCGAAGGAATAGGTTACTATGTATTTGAAAGCTTACAGCAATACGAACTTAATGACTTGATCTTATGCTACGCTTACTATGGGTGTGTGTCCATCACATCATTCTCCTAATGATATAACCTTGTTATTAATCACATCCTAATGTCCATGATCAGGAAACCATGATCATCAATTAATCAACAAGCTAGTTTAACAAGAGGCTTACTAGGGACTCTCTTATGTTTACAAAACACACAAGTTAGTGTTTCCTAATAATACAATTATAGCATGTGATGTAAACATTCATCATAAACACAAAGATATAATAATAATCACTTTTATTATTGCCTCTTGGGCATATCTCCAACACCGGGATCCCACCAAATCCTCCATGTGGGCCTAGGATATGTGTGGAAGTGTTGTCGAATGTGTAATTCACCAAAATGGTGCAATAGATGGCTCCCTGGCGTGACCTTCGTCACATTCAGGCGATAACACTTGGCGGATTCCTCGAAATGTAGGTGGAAATGTTCCGCTTCGGGTATACCGGAGGCTTGAATGTGCCAAAGGGAACCCAACCTCGTTTTCCATGTACCTATGGACTAGATATACCAAAACCTATGAAAAAGTACATTGGTGGAACCTCGTGCGGAGAAAGCTAGGGGGTAGATCTTCCGGGCCCACATAATAGGGTTTTCGCGGGAGAAGGACCGCCAGAGCACCGGAATCACACCAAATCCTCCATTTGGGCCTAGGATATGTGTGGAAGTGTTGTGGAATGTGTAACTCACCAAAATGGTGCAATAGATACGTGCAAAAAGGAGATAAAAAAGGCAAAAAATATCTTGCCTTTGCCGTGCCAATACTACACGGCAAAAGCCTCTTTGCCGTGCAAGCCTACACGGCAAAGAACTCTTTGCCGTGTAACACTACACGGCAAAGACCTCTAATATTTGCAAAATTATAAGTTTCGGCAAAAAAAATCACGCGTTATTACAATAAAACGGCGGGAAAATTTCCCACGTAAACAAAATTTGCAGATTCAAATCTTTGCCATGCGTGACAGTGTGGTACACGGCAAAGGCATACCGTTACCATGGCGCCGTTAACTGGGCCGAGGTGGTGGGCCCGACGCGGCGCTGTGCCGTGTACTGTTTCTGATCTATGCCGTGCATTATTTCTTTGCCGTGTGTCTTCTTTGGGCTTTGCCGTGTATGCGTGCTTTGCCATGTAATCTGACCGGTTTTGCCGTGAATATGTTCTTTGCCGTGTGTTTAGCTGAAACGGGGCACGGCAAACCGTGCACCGGTGCACGGCAAAGCAACGATGCACGGCAACGCTATTTTTTCCTGTAGTGAGCAGAGCAACCGTACCAATCAATGCAAGCAGATGATAAATCAGATGATAACCCTACCGGAGTAGCGCACCTGAACCAGGGCAGAAGGAGGGAGATGAAGAGGAGGCATACCTGTTCATGGAAAGGGGGAGTGAGGACCAGGCGGGGGAGCTGCGGCCTGTGGGAGTGGATTGGCGGCGGGTGCTTACCGCAGTGCTTGCCTTTCTTTCTGCCTCAGGCCATCTACAATGCAAGGTTCCTAGATGAGTGCTTATTAAGAAAACAATAAGCCAAACATTTTCTCGAGTGACTATTTTATTTGTACAGGAAAGATGTCTAGTTAGCATCTGTCTAGTATGAATAAGCGTCGATACTTAATAAATAATCGGTTTATTTTTCTAAGCACCGTCTTAAGCATCATGCATTGTAGAGCATATACAATAATGCAGCCTCTTATACACGCGCTTCAGCAGAGAAAATTAGTTAACATGATGAATACAAGGTTATAGTCCAATAAAGCTCAACGCCAGACGCTAGGCTGAGACGCTTAAATAATTCTTTTCCGTACGTCTGCCTATCTCTCACCTCTAAGCCGTGTCAAGTGCTTAGGAAAGAAATTATAACTCTTGAAACTTAGCCAGCTAAATGGCCCAAAATTTTGATTTGATCTCGTTTGTTCACCTAAGCAGCTAAATGAGCTACTCGCGATCTGCTCATTTAGCTCGTTCATTTCATAGACGAGTGCCATACTATGAATATTTTCCTCAACCTGTAATGGTGTAGAGCTACTATATTTTTCATTGATCTTCCTTCATGTTATTATGGAAGTAGTATCGGTATTCTGGTTCAAAATTAGTAGGATAATTACTAGTTTTTCTTATATGTGCTCCTGTTCGTAACTTATAACAAGCTAAATGAGCTATTCGTGAGTTTACCGAGTCAAAGCCGAGTTTCAAATATGAGCTTGTTCTGTAAACGAGCTCACTCGGTCTAACTCGTTAGTTGAACGATATTTAGCGAGTCGAGCTGAGTTGGCTCGGCTCGGCTTGGAAAAAGTGGAGCGCCCGGTGATTAATAAAGCCTCGACACAAGGGAAAATCCACTAGGATTTTGATGAAACGGCCGAGGAATTAAGCTAAGCGCCCTAGGGCACATGTCCTTATGGTAGTACCTTGGAAGGTTGGGAAATTGATACGAACGAGGGCGAGACACGGAGTAGACTATAAGCTGGGGTCTAAAGCTACGGACAACAGCCCCCCGCACGAATCGAGAAGCAGACGCCCCCAGTTTGAGAGTCGCCCAGTCAACGTCGGGCCTCGCCGGCGTCCTCGCGGGCGGATTAGCCGGTCGGCGATGGATAAAGGGAGGCGACAGCTCTAGGACTAGCTTTAGGCTTAGTAGTTGTAGTTCCTTGCGGTTGTGTGCCGCGGATTGGCTGGATGCTGGGAGTCGGCGGCAAAATCTAGGGCTGGGATCTGCCGCATGCTGGTGGTTCTTCTTCTCCTCATGGTGCTCTGGCGGTCGGAGTCGGAGGTGGTGGAGCGGCAAGCTACCGGCGACTCTTTCAATAAGCAGCCTTGTCGGTGCTTTTCTCTAGAGCAGAGACGTGCTACAACGTCGCCTTCCTTGGCCGGTCGTGGAGGCGGGGGAGGAAGGTCTACTGCTGAAGGTCGTCGTGCCTTTTTGTTTGTCCTGGACGGCTGAGGAGGCGGGGGAGAAGCAACAGTGGTGGTAGTCTCGTCGGCTGCGGCTGGAGGTAGGTGTGGTACTTCGCACAAAGTAGCTTGTCTCCTGGCCAGCCTTGGTGGCGAGGTGGAGAGGCTCTGTTTTGCGAGGAGGTGGCGCGGTAGCAGCTACCCTAGCAGCGGTGTGGGCTCGTCGCAAGAGTGGCCGGGTTCGATGTTTTCTAGGGCACCATGTGGTAGTTCCTCAACGGCAATTCTCGACCGCTGCTGGTGTAATAAGCCTGATGTCAGGGTTCTTTCTGGAGCCGTTCTTCTCCGTCTGCCTTCTCCCATATGTGGAAGGAGTGGGGTGTCTGAGGGCGGGCCAACTTTCATATACGGCGCAGGAAATGAACCTTTCGGTTCAGGTCCCTTCTGTTTTCCCCATCTTCCTCTTCCTCTAGGGGTTGCAGCGGTTGCGGATTTTGGAGGAGATGACTGGGTGAGAAGCAGCATCATGCAATGGTGGAGCTGGGAAGCGATCTATTCGAGCATCACCTCGATGGCAGGTGACAACCGTCTGATATCGAGGTTAGAACATGGCCTATCTATAAGCCGGCAAAGGGTCCTGGCATTTTCTCAACCTCCTTGGGGAGGCCCTTTCAAGGTCGATAGCTGCACTCCTCGTCTTCCCAGAAGCAAGTGGTTTCGTCCCTGCTCCCGAGTTTGACGGTGGTGAGTTTGTCCTCCAGCTCGGCGGTGGAGAAAGAGAAGGATCGTTTTGCAAATTTTTATCTTTTAGCGAGGTATTTTCTACTTTTATCAGGGACCTATGTATTTCTTCCTCTTTTTATGGGGTCCTTTGTAACTATTTGTACATCGACCACGTGTTATTAATGTGACACTTCCAGTCCCTTCAGGGACTCTCCTTTCAAAAAAAAGGTGGGGTGAGGATGTGGCAAGTTGTATTGTGTTACATATTTTCTTGGTTTATTATTACTACTCTACTTCTTTTTATGGTTATTTTAGGACTTTTTGTTCTCTTTTTACAAGTCTATTGTTTGAATATTTAATATTAATAAGAAAGTATCTAGTGCCAGCCGATGCAAAAAGGTGGGAAATTGAATCAAATCAAGGACGGGGAAACTTGCAGATGCTTGACCCTAACATGGTCTATGGGGCCAGTCTAGAGACCCTAGTAAGCTGCCAGAAGTGACACCCCCAGGACATGTTGTTGGACGGGATGTCACAAGTGGTATCAGAGCCGATCCTCGCGGTTACATGGGCATTTGTGGATCAGTGGTGGGACATGTGGAGCATGACACGTGTGGCCTAGAATGGACATGACATGGCATATATGCTGGCACTTGACGCCCAGACATGTGCCAAGAGGGGACGTTCTTGGCTTGTGCTCGATCAATGAGGGCATCGGTCTTCTAAGGGTGGGTGTATGTGAGATCAAGACACATGTCTTAATAGGATCGATAGGATACTCGTACCAACAAGTTGCAACTTCTTTTCCGGAAGCTCATCGAAATAGAACTCTACGATTAAACGTGTTTGCCTTGGAGCAATTCGAGGATGGGTGACCGACCGGTAAGTTGTTCCCGGGTGCGAACGAGTGAGAACAATGTGAGCATAAAAGATAAGTGTTGGTCTATAAGGCCTGTTTAGAGACCGTAGTAAGCTGCCATGAGTGACATACCCGGGGCCTGTTGTTGGACGGGGTGTTACACAACCAAGATGGGATTTTACCCCTCCTTTTAGTAGAACGTAACATGGGCACATGTACATTCATGTTCTTCCCCTACATGTTAAAGTCGTAGTACATGACAAAAAATATACCAGATATAATGCATAGTACGGGTGTGTCAGTGGTAATTTTGGTATGTTGCATGTGTTCATATATGTTTTTGCACAAGAGTACATAGTCGTACATGTGTCCATCAGGCAACCATGCCGCAAAATAAGAGACTTGCTGGCACACCAGATACACCAGATTTCGCTGAACTTAAGTAACGTGCATGAATCTGTGTGGCTCTGAATAATTGATAGGTGGGCCTAGTTCAGGTTAGCCCTACGTGTCACTTAGCCCTTGTATGCATTATGTGCTTGGAGCAACTAGAGACGTCCACGATAGAAATTAGAATTTGCAACTAGGTGCACCCGCAACTAATTGTTGCATGTAGATCTTCCATGTTTTCAAAAATATGAAATAAATCAGGAACACAGATTATATCAGCAGTAAATAATTGTGCTAGATTGTTTCGGCTAAAACTTATCTCCACGTCGCCCCGCTTCTTATCGTCTGTGGGATGGACGCCAAAAAGGACATGCGGCAGATTTCATTATAATTTTCGCTTACTCGATGTTAAGTGTATAATTGATGAGTTATGCATATGCAGATTCTATTATATTTTGTTAATCATTCAACCTGACAACGGAGTAGTACAACTCATGGACTCTAAACGTAAACCCCTTGAGAAGTGGGCCCCCATCCAGGTATGCTTCAGCGGTAATTTCAGTCATTATGACACTATATCGGCAACTTTCGTTTATTTACTTATATCAAGTAATTAATAACTTATTTCATTCATTTTTTTTGTCGGGCAGCGCTTGGAAACGGTTCACCAACAAGCTAAGGGTGCCTGGAATGAGAACCTTACATTTAAACCACTAAATGTAAGTACTACTTTCTAGATCCGCGCATCTCTTTGATTCTAGTTTCGATACCATTGGCATGCTTAATTATTATTATTTTGATTGAACTTTGTTCTCGTAAAGTGTCTGAGGCAGCCAGACGGAAATAACTTATGTGGATACTATGTCTGCGAGTTCATTCGTCAGATGACCTGTGAGAAAGGCAGAAACTTAGAAAAACTTCAAGTATGTAAACAATATTCAGAAATTTGTTTTATTACCATCAATTGTGTTTAGTTTCATTTATATATGTTGACTCATTCTTTTAAATTAGATCGAACGGTTGCGGGACAATCTTCTACCAAAGGATCGCATACAAGCAATCCAAGAGGAAATTGCGGGATTCTTAGATACAGAGGTCCTAGATCCAAAAGGAGAATACTATCTGAAGATGATGATAATGTAATACGGATCATAAAATACTTTATATTGTATATATGCATGAATGTAATATATTCGATACTTGCTGTGTAATATAATCGGGAGATTTTTGTAATATAATGGTTCCCTTAAGGTAGATGACACTTACCCACCACTATGTTGTGAGGAATGCTCGTCCTTATAGTAGATGGTGCGAGGTTGGTGTTACCGAAAGTGGATTATCATGGAGGCATGGTGCGGATTTGAGGCATGCCAATCCACTTTCGATAACATCAACCTCGCACCATCTACTATGAGGACGAGTATTCCTCACAACATAGTGCTGGGGTAAGTGTCACAAAATAAATGCTGCCCAAAACACAAAAAGGAAATAGATAAAGGGGAAACAAAATAAATAAAAAATATACAAAAAAATCTGTCGCGGTACAAAAAGTGCCCAAATGCTACCGCGGCAGAGACACATAGATCCCCGTTCGTATTACGAACCGGGACAAATGCCCCTCCCCCTAGCGACAGCCAGCGGCCACGTGGACCGCCCTTTTGTCCCGGTTCACAATCTAACCAGGACTAAAGGTTTGGGGCTTTAGTCCCAATTGCCCCATACCGGTTGGGCAACCGGGACTTTAACCCCTTACAAACCGGGACAAAATACCTGTTTCTACTAGTGTGGATAGTGGAAGGGGATCTAATGGCATTGACGGAGAAAAGGGGATTCATGGCAAGGAGAGATGAAGTATGATCCATGGCGGAGGTAGGAAGGATGGGTCAGGACTAGGTGCCCCGGTGGTTGGAGAGATGGCGGCGGCTCCGCAGTGTGTCGCACGTGATGGGGAAGAAGCTCATGATCAACGGGGGAGAAAGCACACGAGAATTTTGGAGAAGGAAGAAGATAAGGGCAACCGGTGTGTGGTGGGCCTACGCACAGGGAAAGTGTCACATGATTCAGTCACCCTCGTCCGCGGGTTGCTATAAAAACCGGCCGATAGAAAAACCTACCTAAAAGGGTGCATAGTTCAAGCAACCACCATATTAACCAGCGAGATCAGATGGCTCCAACAATGAATACCATTCAAGACTTGCGACATGACTAGTAGATAGCGACAGAGATATCCATGACTCCAACCATACTGGTTGGCTCTGTAGTTGTTCGTCTCGTTTGTCGAGACGCACAAGTCTGATTTTTGGAGCATATACTCTCTCCGTCCTAAAATATAAGACGTCTAAAGATTAGTCAAAAGTCAACGTTTTCTAAGTTTGACCAGGTTTATACATAAAAATATCAACATTTACAATACAGAATCAATATTAGTAGATTCACCATAAAGTATATTTTACTAATGTGTCCATTTAATATTCTAGATGTAGGTATTTTTTCCTAAATATTTGGTAAACTTTGTAAAGTTTGATTTTTGACTTATCCTTAGGCGCCTTATATTTTGGGACGGAGGGAGTACATCCAAGTTACGGTGTCATCTCCACGTTCAAGACTTGAAGGACATAAAATATAGTTGAATTCAGATTCAATCCAAAGTAAGTTAGATCTATCCTATTTAGACGTGATTGCAAGTTATTTTCTTGTATGGTAAGTGTACGGTAAGATCAGCCGCCTCATATATATGTGAGAGGTGATGGCCAATTAAGAATAGCTATCAATCTTTTACACATTCCTAGTTCATCTACTTTTATCCCTACCCTCATTTTCCCTTAGTTCTTCATGCCGGAATTCCACCAAAATTAGGCCATTTCGGTTGGGACTGGTAGGAAAATTTACCGAACGAAACTCAGGAAGTTTTGTCTAAAATATTTTATATTTGGTAGAATTTTATCGAACATCCAAATTTTGGTCCAATTTCTAACAAATTTAATTCCATTTTAAATTTTGCTTCTTACATTTCAGCCACGACCTTGGTTTTTGCGTTTTTGCATTTCATCCGTGACCTGACCGAAATATACCGAATTTCAGCCATTTCACTCATGCTCGGTAAAACAACAAAAGAAACATCCAAAACCTTCTGCACCACCAATGGCCTGGTAGGTGCCCCTTCTTCCAGTGGTAGGACAGGTACTCCACCAGAAAGTAGAAGGCCACCGTCGCCTCCATGAACGCCATGGCTGGCCCCCATGTCCATTAAGCGCCTGCCAGCCCTAATATTGGATACTCTCGCGCACAGCCAACTCAACACTCAAGTAGCAGCGAACGCGTATTTATATCATGGTTTTAAAAATCCGGCTATAGCGGATATATAACAGCGGTATAGAATTTCCTGACCAGTGCCGCTAAGTGCTTTAGCACGCCGAGAGCCAACATGTGGTTGGATTGTTAGGATGACACGGGTAATCCCGAGTCCAGCAGGGAGACGGTTTGGTGTTTTATTAAAAGGCGGAATGTTATTTCTATGAGAGGCGATAAGCTATCATCCATCGGTCTCTCCGTGTTGCTATTTTCAGGGATTCAAATTTGTAGAGCTCTAATAATAACTACCATGAAAATGTGCTCTAATTATCTAACCTTTTTACGAGAATAGGTTCGTCTGTTTATTTTATTTTATTTTGGGACACGGAGTTGGGTAGTTTGATCTGGTGTCCTGTTGTCGTTGGCCCATGTTGATCAAGTTGCACGCGGTCATGAAATAACACCTGTCGATTACAGATTACATGGTCCCTTGATTTTATCCAGCCCAAATAACTCGGTAGGTAGGCCTATTATTGGGCTGCCCCAACAAAGTAGGTAGCCCAACTTTTTTTCTAACAAATTTGGTTCCAGATTAAAATTTTGTTGTTGCAGTTCATCCATGATCTAACCAAAATTTACTAAAATTTGGCCTTTTCGCTCGTGCCCGGCAACAATAAAAGAAAATTCCACAACCTTTTGTGCATCACGCTGCAAAGGAGCGACACCACCACTGATGGCTTGGTGGGCCCTTCTTCCAGTGGTAGGACAGCTACTCCACCAGAAAGTAGAAGACCACCGTTGCCACCGCGGTCAGGCCCCATGTCCATGAAGCGCATAGCCGCCCCGGCCAGCCCCAATATTCGGTACTCTCGCGCACAGCTTGATGAACACTCATTTATATCATGGTTTTAAATAGCCGGCTATAACCGATCATAGGGGTGTTATAGAATGTTCTGAGCTATCTGCTTTAGCATGCTGAGAGCCAACATGTGGTTGGATTGTTAGGATAATAGTGGTATCCCCAGTCCAAACCCTAGATTCGATGCTTTGGTGTCTCGCTAAAAGGTGGAGTACTATTTCTGTGGGAGGTGACATCCCATACACAGCGAGACGCTTGTGCTAACCTTTTCAATTTTAAGACCTGCACGCTTAGTCTCCTGCGGGTGTTCATAGCCCTAGGATGTACGTGTGTGCGTTCATAGGGGTGACTGTATGTATGTATTTGTAATCTTGTACGTCTCTATCGTGTTTCTAAGAAAAGTACATTAGCATGCTAAATGGTGCCAAAACCTTTAAATATTTTGCTATATCAAGCTATATCCGCCAATGCCTTATCCCGCAAATTTAAAAAATTCTATATTAATCCATAATACTATGGGTAGAAGGAGAGGTAATCACAATTGGAATCTACATTAATACTCCCCTGTCCAAATTACCTTTTTTTAAATGGGCACTTTATTACTTATTAGAGTAACGATTACACCCGGCATCTGCATAACTAGGATACACACAGCCGATCGATCACAAAAGTAAACAACAAAGAAAATAGATCCACATTGCAACAAACACTATTTTAGTAAAAGGCCTATAGCTATGGAAGATCAATCCATAGATCACGTTGCCATACATGTCAAGAGAAAATATCTCTCGACGTAACCTCCAATCGTGTACATCCTTCCGTAAACAAGTCCCGGAACTCCACTCGTTGTATAGCATGCATAAACAGATAGTGGCCGTGGTACGATAAATAACCTGCAAGTTAGGAGACAATTTATTGTTACAAATCTTGTCATTTCTATATAGCCATAGCGACCAAACAATGGCAAGCGCTCTCACCCTAAACAAAGTCATGTATTTATCATCGATCACATTCGACCAGTTACCAAATACATTGCCAACCGACTATGGAGAATATAAACCAGAGGCTACTTGGGTGATTGAGCATATAGATCGAGCGATTTGCAATGGAAGAATAAATGCCGAATCTTCTCCTCATGATGACAAAAAACACATTGTGTACTTCCGTGACAATTCCTCTTTACAAGGTTTTATATTCTGAGAACAACCCATTTACAAAGATACCATGTGAATATCTTCGTTGTCAGAGGTATTTTCATCTTCCAAAATATACTATTATCATAGACATCAAAGCTCTACACATTGGGTCAACAAAAAATTTACCATTATGTAGTAATTTCCATTTAAACTCATCTACCCATCAGACAGATGTAACGTGGATAATCTTCATAACAGATTATTCCATGATGCCAATCGTGGGCCGATGAGATCTCTTCTGAAAGATATATTCGGGGGCTAGCTTTCATTACTGTGGAAATTGTATCCCCTTATGTCTAACAATACAATATAAAGCTGGATACTGTTCCCAGAAATTAGTTTGGCCAAGCCACCTATCTTCCCATAAGTGTATTTGTGATCAATCTTTGATATTAAAAGCACCTATCAGTCTCGCCCAAAAATGCGAATCACCGGGTTTTCACACCATTTGAGACACAGCTTTCGAGCCAACATATTTTCTCCACGGAATGGTGTGTCAAACATGTTGTTCTGTGATTAGCTAAAAAAACATTTATCCAGAAGAGCGGTATTCTTAACTTGCAAATCATGAATGCCAAGTCCACATTATTCCTTTGGATAGCAAACGACATTCGAAATTACTTGTCTCTTATCTAGATTCGAATATAGAACGCGTCTAATAGTCGATGAAAGACAAATGGCACGACTGTTGCCTCATGATTCATTTGTGCTGCCACCAACATGAATGGAGAAAGTACATGTATTCTGTGCAGTTGGTGCTCAGCAAGCCTTCTCGATCGTCAAAAAAGTTTTTATGCCCCGTTGGGGTTGGCCCATGTTGATCAAGTTGCACGTGGTCCTAAAAATAACACCTCCCGATGATCTGGCGATTTAATTAAGGTATAATTTAATTCCTTGTTGGATGATCTGGCGATAATAAAGAGGCCTGCATTACAAGAAGGACCTTGAGAAGCCTCTGGTTGATCGAGAGCTAGCATCATGCATATTTATAACCAAGAGTCGCTGGCCGTTTCGAGTGTCTACTTGTGAATCGGCACCATACATACATACATTTTGGTTGATGCACCAGGATACATACATACATACATACATACATACATACATACATACATACATACATACATACATACATACATACATACATACATACATACATACATACATACATACATACATTGTTTTGCTTGAGCAATAATGTGGCGGCTGAAGGTGAGCGCGGGTGGCGGGCCGTGGCTACGATCGAGCAACAGTTTCCTGGGCAGGCAGGTGTGGGAGTTCGACCCTGACGCCGGCACTCCCGAGGAACGCGCCCACATCGACAGGCTCCGCGACGACTTCACCAAGAACCGGCTCCACAGGAAAGAGGCCCACGACCTTCTCCTACGATTCCAGGTTTATACTTCTACACTTGTACTGTATTTCATGCAAGCCCCCATGTGATTGTAAGAATCTGCGACCTGAATTCCAATGTTACCGAATCAGAAATTTACCACATGAAAACAACAATAATTCTTTTTTGGTTTATTACCAACTCTTGTCTCTAGTTCACCGACAAATTGCTACTATGTCAGTACGAATTGAGAATTGGAGATATGCCATCAGTTGGCGTGTTTTCATTATGTCTCTGCCCCTAGGTCCGTTTGATGTCGAACGTCGTTTCCGCTGTCTCATCACGTGGGTCTCAACACGCGCAACCGTTGATCTGACAATTATACTGACGAGCAGGCCCACCACCTGAGTTGTCAACCGTCTGCATCCCAGGTCTGATTATCCGAGCATGCATTATTCTGCAATTTCCCAAATTTCCTCGCTCCACCGCCCCGTCCCTCTCTACTATTCTTGCCCCTTCCCCCGCTGCACCGTCCCTTCGTGCACTGCCTCGAACCCAAACTGCCCTCCCTCTAACATATGTCCGTCACCTCGCAGCCATACCATCCTCTCCATCTCTCCTTCCCGTTGTTACCTAGCTTCGCGTGGTTAGGAGGCCAGAAGCGAGAACCTGAGTCGGCCATTGGTCACACGACTATGATGGTATGCCTAAAGAGGCTCTGATACGGAGATGGATCCTTCACGGTAGGAGAGCACGGAGAAGGATCGTCTGAGGCTGGGGATCACGGGGGAGGGAGACACAGGGGAAGAGGGCGCGGGAAACAAAGCTCTGCAGCCCTAGAGCCTGGTGAATGTGCCTTTTTCCCTCCCTTGAGGGTAAGAACTATTATTCTGGCTCTTCCCTCTTCAGTTAGCAACTTTAGTCCAGTGGTAATAGAGAAGATGTGTGTTCATAACCCTAGGATGTCTATCACATCCAGATTCCTACTGAAAATTAAGCATGGGTGCCGGACTGATACCTTGCTAGACAGTAGAATTCCAGTTAGCGATGGTTTTGATTATCTACTAATAGTAAATGTGGTAGACCTAACTCTTTGTAACTTGTACACGGATTTCAGCCAGTTCCAGATTAGCTAGAATGAGGAATTCTTATCCAGGCACTACAACAAAGACACGTTAGAACCAACAACACCCTACCAATGATCTGGGGACTAGGACTATGTTGATGTCTGTACACATTGCTAATAAAGACACAGGGAAAGTGACGAAGGATAGTTTTCATCATCCCTCTGTAGTCTCACTTATGAGGAATGGAAGAGATTTTATTTGTTTGACAATCGGCTCGGATCAACAGCTTTGGCTCTTCAAATGCAAAGTCAATAATATGTGTATAACAGGGAGGATTCTCTCATACTTTATTCATATGGTTATCAAGAGATCGTACATAGTGGATACAAGATAATCTCAGTGGGTTCATAATGTTAGCCAATGAGAGATGAATCAAGGGTCAATAACTAGGGATAATGGCTAACACTTAGGCAATTATGGTGTCTCCTCTTCAAGTAAATGTCGCAAGGTACTTATAGGCATCGATGGTGTTAGAGTTTCCCTTAGTCACGTTAGGTACCAATCTTCTCTGCATGTCACATTGATCTTCGATCTCCCTTGTATGTGCGTCTAGTCTTTGGGATCTCTAGAGGGCCAACTTGCAGCTCTACAGGCCAGATCGGTTGAGAGCTTGTAGATGCGGGCCTTTAGGTCTTTAATCATAGAGATAGGCATCGGCAGGAATCATGGATCAATGCCCATGTGAGGTACAAGCCTAAATCCATACATCACCGATAGGAAGAGACTATCGTCAATGATTTCGAACCACCTGTAACGCAAACAACTCAACCGACCATGATAGAGCAGCCTTTCCTCGCGGTATGGAGCGCTACAACCAATCTTCTCCTTGAGCATGATGCCTTGTCCAGCGAGCATGAAGACATAGAAATGGGGTAACTGATGACGAATTTGTGTTCGGAGATGATGATGATGAGAAAGCATATCCATATGTTGTTGCGGATCTGATCGGATGGAAAGTAGGTTATACTTAATTGATCCAGACTTTGAGCCTGAATATGGGACTGGTGAAGAAGAGGATGGTGAAGATGCTAAAATGGGATGCATATATGATGATGAAGATGAGTATAAGCCAGTCATACACTTTGGCAGGGACATGCCTACAATTTACGAGGGAACTGTCATTGATAATGTGGAGGAATGCCGCTACGTAGTTGCCACCTATGCAATAAAGGTTGAGTTCGATTATATCATTGGAAAGAGTGACCAGAAAATATTTAGGGTGCATTATTGATAAATTAAGGTGTGTAAGTGGATACTGCATGCATGCCCAATGAGGGGTGGACACCAATTTCAGGTTGCAATGGCTACCTTTTGATTCATTTTTAATATATATATATATATATATATATATATATATATATATATATATATATGTGTGTGTGTGTGTGTGTGTGTGTGTGTGTGTGTGTGTCTTTTGACTTATTGAATTATTGTCTAGATCAAGGTAAACACAATGAAACACAACTTCCCTAAGACTTATTTAAGAGATAAAATATGACCTTCTACAACAAAGTGGATTGATGCTACTGTACTTGATTGGGTGAGGCGAGATCATATCTAACATGTAAATCGTTCCCTGGCGCTTATAAACTCCGAGGCGGCTAGTCACCGCTCATGCAACAAAGCCGTCAAGGATAACTACGTCGGAAAACTTTAGGCGGTGCTTTTTTTCATGGAACAACGTTATCTGCCGAGCTAGCGCTTCTGTGGCGTGGCGAAAGAAGCACCATGGTACTCTACGGAAGACGGTGGAACTTTAATGTCTTTTAATGGTTGGTGGGATACTTAAATCTGCCATGTTTAGTCCACCTTTTTACAGCATAAAAGTTAATGACAATTAACGATTCAATTCATTTTCAATATAAATAGATTTAAAATAGAAAGTTGTTTAAGATATGAAATTCGATTATATTTGAAATAATAAAACTCGTTACATTATACTTTGACCAATCCGGACCATTAGAAGTGTGCAATTATTAGAAGAGGGTGTTGAGCCTCTCTTCGTTCAGATAACCTAATCGTCTAACCTAGTGACACTAATTTTTTAAGTTTTGTCTGTTGACGGTGGTAGAGCTTTTGACCATTTCTTCATTTAGCAAGTCGCCCGTGATCGCCTGCGCGGTGGATCTGAACCGACGTAGAAACCTCACCATTGAATTGGACACCAATTTCCATCCAGTGGATCTGCACTGCGGTGGCCACCTCGTCGTTGAACTATGCACCAAATTCCACACGGTGGATCAGACACCAAATTCTGCGTGGTCAATGTGCACGGTGCTAGCCATAACAGACCTCGTCGCGGATCTGCACCACGCTGGCCAACATCGACCTTACAGCGGATCTGGAAAGAAAAGAGAAGGGATTAAAGAATAGAAGAATAACGAAATGAAAGGCAATGCGTAGATTGGGTGAAGCCTTATCATTCGGTGCGGCGAGAAAGTTCATGCCATATAGATTAGGTGGGAAAATTTCGGATACAAATATATGGTTTGCGTTGGATATTTGGGAAGACGGCCACTAAGTAGTAGCGAGAGGGCAAAGTGGGGAGTATGGGATGGGGCAAGGGTTTCATGTATTTTATATAGGAACTCGGATAAGGGTGTGAGGATTAGGGTTTCTGATGTGCTTTAGTACATGTGCCACGATATTATGGGCCAGGACTCATAGTAGACTAATGCGTTGCTCATTTGCTGGTGGGACACATCTGTCAATGTGGGAACGAGGGCCATGTATACGAACTAAATTAGAATTAGTAAAAATCACATATATGATAAAAAGGAACAACCACTGAATTATACTTGCGAAAGATACACATACATGTTTTAGAGATTGCTCCCTCAAATGAAAATGCCAGAGTGTATGTGTGCTGCCCCATCGAGTTAGACACATTAATCGTGCTTATGGAAGGACCCTCTTCTTCCGATTCCTTCTTTATTTCGTTCATAAATTCTTCGTAGTTCAAGTCTACCAATTTGACCTTTTCCCGGGGAACTCCTAGCATGTCCGCAAAACACCAGGCGAAGATCTCCTAGCGCTCATAGAGGAATTCGACGAGTGTGATTTCCTATGTGGAACTCAGGTTGCTTGTGATGAGTGCCCTCTTTGTGGGGTCCGTCGGGTGGACCTAGACCTCCGCTGTGTCAACTGTGGAGTTGAAGGATTTTTCAAGTGCATTTTGTTGGATCACAGGAGGAAGAGTGTTGTCAGTCGAATCCTTGAGTTTTACCAGTTCTTCTTGCATCCCTAAAGATTGTGAGATTATGTTTAATTGTATGTCGCAGTTGTCGAATCTTGTGAAGCTTCTGCGAATGGTGATGACACCATGAGGTCCTGGCATCTTTAGCATGATGTAGACATAGTCTGGTACAACCATAAACCGGGAAAATGAAACCCGTACAAGTATGACGTGGTATTCCGATGGCCAATCAATGACTTCAAAGTTGAGTATGTCATGCCTGAAATTATTGGGTTGCCAAAGATTATGTCCAGGTAGATCTTGCCCAAGGGAGGATTGGTTTCCCTGGTATTATGCCATGGAAAGTTGTTTCAGATGGCCTAAGGGTTTTCAAGTTGATGTTCATGGCTCGTAGGGTGCTGGTGAAGATGAGGTTGATGCCACTACCTCCGTCCATGAAGACCATGCTCATCTCGTAGCCACGGATCTATCATTCGAGCACTAGGGCTACGTGGTCTAGTCATTTGACCTGACGCGGGTGGACAGATCGGTCGAAAGTGATGCAGTATTCGGATCCGTTGAGGTATTCATGGATGGCAGGATATGAATTTACGACCATGCTCACTTGTCGGCATATCGGCTTCTGGGTCCTATTGTAGGGCTTCCCTTCTGGATCATGCCCATGTTCCCAAACGGTTACGGGTATTGTTCTACGCCATTGTTTTTAGCCACCGCTACCACGGGTGGTGGTGGTACATTAGTTAGTAGTGGGGGTGATGGCGGTGGTCCGTATGCTATGGTGCCTGGGACTATTCCGTAGCATTGATTTGTTGCTTCTCGCTACAACTAGGCGTAAGCATATTGGAGTTTTTGTAATTGGCAACAGTCCTTGAGAAGATGGGTGGACTTTCTCTTGTCGTCCTTGTTGTCAATGTACAAGTAGACATTGCAAGGTCCTGGTAGTTGTTGCATGGGGGATGACCCATATTCGCGAGTGCGTTGTTGCCATACTTAGGTCGTCTTGCTGGTGTTCATGTCATCATGGTAGCAAGCATGATGTGGTAGCCACTGCTGTGGTTGTTGTCATCACGCTTGTCAGCATAACCAGCTGCAAACATGTCGACTTCATCATGATCATCATAGCCACGCATCCTGCGCTTCCCTCAGCGATCACGTCTGCGTCCCTGGTCATCCTCGCCATCCAAACAAGCATGGATGATGTGGACGATGTCCTTGCCATTCGCCCAGCGATTAGTGATATCCATCAAAAGATCGATGGTTCTTGGCTTGGTCAGTCCTAGCTCCTCCTTGAGCTCTCGCCGGCAGACGCCGTTGTTGAATGCGCATATTGCCCGTTCCTCTGACATGTCCTCTGCAAAGTTTTTGATGATGGACCAACGGTGGATATATGAGCGTAGAGACTCGCCAGATCGCTTGGTGCATGCCCAGAGCTCCTCGGTGGATGCGGGGCGCTTCTATGTGCCCTTTTAGTTTTGAACAAAATTGTACGCCAATTCTTCCCAGCGATGAATCGAGCTCAATGTGAGGCTATTAAGCTAGGCATGCACAAAAGTTTTCAGCTGTAGCTATAGGCATTGCATGGCTGTGTTTTTTGTTCCGGCACTACACATGACGGATTGCAGGTGGTCATCTAGCCAGATCTTTGGTTCTTGGAGACCATCAAGTTTCAGATTGTCTGAAGGTAGCTTGAAAACCTTTGGCATCCGAGTTTTCTGAATGGCATGGCTGAAGCATCTTGCACCATAGAGTTTGATGTCTTCGTCGTCTGAATCGGTGGAGTAGGCACGTTTTGCATGCGATTTGTCAACCTTGCCCTGTGTCATATCGTCACGAGCATCGTAGATGCGATCCTTTCACCTCGGATTGTGGCGTTGTCCTGGTGGATCATTGTCCCGTGGTAGAGAGTGATTGATCTTATGCACGGTAGTGTTTTCTGCGGATCCTTGGTAGGTTCCCCTGCGAGTGTAGCTTCTACCAGGATGATCCCAGCAATGACGGATCTATGGATGCGGGATCGTGGATCTCCCTTGGAGGTTGGTTGGACAACTGGTACGTGGTGGCTACGCTGATAGCATGATGTGGAGTTTTGGGCATCATGTTTCCCAGCGAGTCCACCAACATGAATGGGAAGTCGAGGCTTCGATTGGCCTCATGCCTCTCTTCCTCATCCATCAGGTTTGTTCGAGAGCGTATCTTGTGCACCCTAGTGTGGTGGTTGTGCTTTGAGAAGGACCAGTCGATGGAGGAGAGTTCTGCCCATCGGGCACTAGAAGCATCATCCTATTGCTTTCATTCCTCGAGCTAGGCATGCAACGCCTATTGGTGATGGAACTCCTTTTGGAGGCGCTAGTGATAGGCCAATTGTACCTCATGTGACTCATCTTCTAGCAGGGGAGTTCCCTTTAGGGCTTGCTTGACCATCTCTCATTCATTGTTCGTGATGTTGATCTGAGGACACTTGTTGGGGTCGTCACGGTTGGCACCGTTCCCGTCCTCGGGTCGGGTGCCGGTGCCATTGCCGGTGTTGGCATTGATGATAGTGCAATGGTAGTGGTTGACCTAGATGTTTCTCCCACAACTTTATGGGTCAAATATGACGTCGTTGTCCCCTTTGAGGTAGTTTCCGAGATCAGAGTCGCAACTATTGTTTTTGTCCGATTCACAGATTGATGAAGAGGTGTTTAGCTTGATGAGGGTGTCGAGGGGTGGTGGGATACATGAAGTGGGTGCAATCGCCGATGGTCTCGACTGCTCCGAGAGGTGAACAATGCCGATCTTGCTGACCTAGAATTGCAGATCATTGATCGTCATATCGGCTCCATTATTGATGGACTTGAAGGTCGAGCGTGTGGTAGGCGAGTGGATGGTGAAGTTCAAGGACCCGAAGCAGATCTTCTCCTCCGATGCCGATGAATCATGGATCGCCAATGAGGAGGCCGTCGAAGTCGTGACATCGGCATGTAGCGGCTTCCCACAGATGGCGCCAATTGATGTGGGGTGCTCACGTCAATGCCCATACTTGACGGACTTGGGTTTTAAGGGAAGATCGGCACACTAGAGACTTTGTTGGCTAAAATAAAAACAAAAAGGGACACGAGGTTTACCCGGGTTCAGGCCTCCGGAGGGAAAACCCTACTCTCGCTTGTCTTTTGTAGATTAATTGAGGAACAAAAGGTTACAAGGGCGCCGAGATGGCTATGGAGCATATTCAATCTAACAGGTGTGTGAATGAGAATTTCGATCATCCTCCTCGTTGTTCCCTGATGGCCTTTATACGAGGAGGCTAGGTCTCGGCTGTCATCCGAGTTGGTTACATGTTTTAGATCATAACCCTAAGGGTTTCCTATCTAGTCTTGTCATGTCCGCCACGGAGTCGAGTCCATCATGGGCTTAGCTTCACTAGAATCATCATGAGCTTCACCGTTAACAGTGGATCGTCACGTGGGCCTCCCATCGGGTCAAGATAGATAGGACAAAGGTGGACACCCATTGGGCATACCTATGTTAGTCCTTCCACAAGGCCACCAACACACGTTGCAACTACGACGAGTGCTCTTTATCAACATAAAAGATGAAGTCACACTTCGACTGCTGGTGGTGACACCAGATGAACTTGTGGCCGGTTTTCATGCCCTTGTATGCGATGACGCAATGCCACTATTGGCCACACTTGCAAATTTTATTGGAGTTCCATTTGAAGATGTCATTCCACACATCTACTTTCAAATCGATCCACCTCGGCATAATGCCCTTATAGAGAAAAGTGAAACCCTAATTAGTTTGTCAAATAGGATCCCGGTAAAATAAATTAATCCCAAATAACATATATACCAATATACTTTTCCACAGCACCTCGCAACACATCCATGATCCTGCGTCTCCTTACCACCGCCGTGCTCAGCACCTCGAGGATTCTCCATTGTGATGTCATTGTCGGTTGCCACCTCTACAGTACCCTCTGTTGTGGTAGTGAGAGTTGTTTGAAGACGATGGTAAAGAGATAAGTATGGTGTATCTAGGAACCATACATGGGAGATAAACAATAGGTGGTGGGCCACATAAATCAGTGTGACCAGCATGACCAATGAACATGAGCTGCTTAACCAGTCCACAACGTGGGACACACCTAAACCAAACCAAATGAATTTCCAAAAACTAAAAACAAAAATAAAAACCTACGGATGGAGTCCTTATTTGAGACCTAGTACCCAAGAAAAATCATAAACAAGCCATCCAGATACATTGGACATGCAAACCTTTAACTAGATGTCTATCGAGTATGAGTTAACTTGGGTTTCAACCCTATATATCATGCCCACTGCCAAAATTATAGCATCCCTCCATGGAATGAGCCCAAACTTGGAAGGTTGGTGCATATTGGCATTGCAAACAACTTATCAAACAATGGATCTCTCGGTTTTATTCAATAACTTGATTTTCCAATTTTGAATCAAGAAATCAAAATTCTGGGTGGATATTTCCACAGGATGTGCAAGAAATCTTCATGGCCACACCCACCCAACATTTTCCCAAGTGGTAGTTCATGTTGGACAGCCATTCCCGGGGGATTAGGATGTTTCTCATGGTGGAGCTATATGCTACTTTTTTCTTCAGTAATGCTTGGCAATTCAAAATTTCAACTGTAGGTATCATAAATTTTGGTTGAAAACATGTTTATGGTTGCCCCAGAGGTGTCCCTAGGCTAGGTCAGTGTAGGGTTCAAAATTAGATACCCCCACGATGCTGCGCAAGCATGTAAGTTTGGCCATTTTTGAACCAAACCAAATGCAATTCAAAAAACTCAAAAAATTGAAAACTTGTGCAGGGGGTCCAAATGTAAGTCGTAGGGTTTCACGAGACGAAGCCGCAGCCACCTGGTATGGGCATGTCGTACGGGCGGGCTTTCCCGTACCAGTGGTCATTATGGCCTATGGCACCTGCTATTGACTCTAGGTTTGCTTGGTCGTGTACACTTCCTCAAAATCTTCATTTATGGCTCCCGATTTTGCCTTAAAAGCGTGATTTCCTACACAACACAATTCATAGCAATAGTTTGCATATCCTTGCAATAATTAGTCATTAGTGGAAAAGCTATAGAGATTCTTGTCAATTGCATGACTAAAAATAAGGTTTAAATGAGGAGAAAGATGGATATTTTCACAGCCATCAACTTCCCCAAGGCTCAAACCTTGATCATCCTCGAGAAAGAAAACAACAAAACCATAAAGAACTGAGTATTTAAACTGAACAACAAGAGTATGAATTCACTTACAGTTGGTAGTTGGTAGTCGTCTGCTTCAGCACTTTTTTCATTTGAAAAGCTCATCAAAGTTAGAAAGATGCCAAGAATACTATGCGAGCTTTGATAACTCAAAACTATCAAAGTACAGTGTAGTATAAGTATGAATAACTAGGGGTCTAACAATTAATCTAATTATCCTAGTGAACTCTCAGCTTGCCAAGGAACACTAGGAGTTTACAATAGAAAAATTAATTAAGAGAGATCATGTCCTAAGTAGCATAACAGTGAAGTGTATTATTACTCCCCACATCAGTAAATCAAGACTATCAAAACACTTCTATTCCATTCATTGCTATTCAAGAAAATTCAGCGCTTTTGTTGGGTTGATGCTTGGAAAAGAGAGGTCCACGAAATCCATGGTTCCAGCGTTTAGGTTTTCCACAGACGGTGCCAATTGACGAGGCATGACCTCAGCAATGTCCATGAAGAAGGACTTAGGGTTTTGCGGAAAAGAGAACGCTGGGATTTCATCAGATATCAGGAGAACAATGGAGTCAAAGTCACCTGAATATTTGATGAATCACACTATTACATATTGCTTGGGGATTTTTTGGTACCCTCGCCTAGGCTTCTCTCGTCCTATATATAATAGGTTGTTGGAGATATGCCCAAGAGGCAATAATAAAGTGGTTATTATTATATCTTTATGTTTATGATAAATGTTTACATCCCATGCTATAATTGTATTATTAGGAAACACTAATACATGTGTGTTTTGTAAACATAAAAGAGTCCCTAGTAAGCCTCTTGTTAAACTAGCTTGTTGATTAATGGATGATCATGGTTTCCTGATCATGGATATTGGATGTCGTTAATAACAAGGTTATATCATTAGGAAAATGATGTGATGGACACACACCCATAGTAAGCTTAGCATAAGATCAAGTCATTAAGTTCGTATTGCTGTAAGCTTTTAAATGCATAGTAACCTAATCCTTCGACCATGAGGTTGTGTTAATCACCATCACCAGATGGGTACTTTGATGACATCAAACACCGCTTCGTAACTGGGTGGTCATAAAGGTGTCATTGGGTATTCTGAAAGTATGTGTTGAAGCGCATAGACCAAGATTGGGATTTGTCCATCCATATGACGGATAGATATGCTCTGGGCCCTCTCGGTGGAATGTCATCTAATTAGCTTGCAAGCATGTGACTGGGTCACAAGGGATGACATATCACGGAACGAGTAAAGAGTACTTATCAGTAACGAGGTAGAACTAGGTATGGAGATGCTGACGATCAAACCTCGGATAAGTATAGTATCGCGAGACAAAGGGAATTGGTTTCATATGTAAGTGGTTCAATCGATCGCGAAGTCATCGTTGAGTATGTGGGAGCCATTATGGATCTCCAGGTCCCGCTGATGGTTATTGATAGGAGATGTGTCTCTATCATGTCTACATATTCACGAACCGTAGGGTGACACACTTAAGGTTCGAAGTTGTTTTAAGTAGATATGGAATGTGCGTTGGAGACCGAATGTTGTTCGGAGTCTCGGAATGGATCCGGGACATCACGAGGAGATCCGGAATGGTCCGGAGAATAAGATTCATATATAGGAGATCATTTTATGAGATAGGAAATGTTCCGGAGTGTTTGTATGAGGATTCTAGAAGGTTTTGGAATGTTCCGGAAGGTTCTAGAAGATATCTTGGAGTTTGCTTGAAAATCAAGATAGGGATCAAGGAGTCCTGTTGGGTCAAGATAAGGAGTCGTGGGGGAGGAGGATTCCTCCCCACCTCCCCAACCCGCCGGCCCCATAGGAGGGGAGTCCTACAAGGACTCCCCTTCCCTGGCGCGCCCTCCCCTCTTTAAATAGAGGGGCAGGGGTGCCCCCTCCTCTAATGCTCCCAGAACGTCCAATCTCCGCCGCCTCTCTCCTCCACCATTTCTGCACAGGCATAGGCGAAGCCCTGCAGAATTCTCTACTCCACCACCACCACCACCACGCCGTCGTGCTGCTGGGATTCCGTGGAGAAGATCTACTACCTCCGCTGCTCGCTGGAACGGGGAGAGGAAGGTCTGCTTCGACTCCGCACGTGTGACCGACTGCGGAAGCGCTGCCGAATCATGGCGCTGGAAGGATCGTCTACTTGACCAAGGACGGAAGCGCTGCTGGAACGCGACGCCGGAAGGATCGTCTACTTGACCGAGGGCGGAAGCGCTGCTGGATCGCGACGCCGGAAGGATCGTCCACACGATCTTGAGATCGGCAAGTGATCGACTACATCAACCACGAGATCTAATCTCGTTAACGCTTTCGGATCTACGAGGGTTAGTTCCTATCTATCTCGTTGCTCATGTCTCATAGATTAGATCTTGGCTTTTATCTAGATTAGATCTGGGTTTTGTTCGTTCTTGCGGTAGAAATTTTTTGTTTTCCATGCTACAAACCCATCAGTTAAGATTCAATTTACAATGAGCATCTTGACAACACTTGTATCAACGTTGTGGTCCTTGTTCGTAGGTAAGATCGGTCTTATGCGAAAGCCCCAAACCACGTAAAACATGCAAAGAAAATTAGAGGCGTCTAACTTGTTTTTGCAGGGGTTTTGTGATGTGATATGGCCATCATGTGATTATGATTATATTTGATGTATGCAATGATCCTTGTTGTAATATGGCAACCGGCAGGAGCCTAATGGTTGTCTTTTAATTCTGTTAAGACCTGCGTGTCTATTCATCTTGTAATAGCTTTATTCCAAGTAGTTGTAATAGTTGTTAGTGATGATGGACAACCATGAAGCGGCGCCACTGACCTTGACGCAATGCTAGTGATGATGGAGATCATGTTCGTGCTTTGGAGATGGAGATCAAAGGCGCAAGAAGAAAGGGCCATATCATATCACACTTATTATGAATTGCCTGTGATGTTAATCCTTTATGCATCTTGTATTGCTTAGATCGCGACGGTAGCATTATAAGATGATCCCTCTCACTAAATATCAAGTAATAAAGTGTTCGTCCTTAGTTGGCACCGTTGCTAAGACTCGTCGTTTCGAAGCATCTCGTGATGATCGGGTGTGATAGACTCTACGTGTGCATACAACGGGTGCAAGCCAGATTTGCACATGCAGAAACTAAGGTTAACCTTGACGAGCCTAGCATGTACAGACATGGTCTCGGAACACAGAATACCGAAAGGTAAAGCATGAGTCATATGGATGATATGATGAACATGTTGATTGTTCGCCTTTAAAGCTACATCATCTCACGTGATGATCGGACTTGGTGTAGTGGATTTGGTTCATGTAATCACTAAAACAACTTGAGGGATGTTGTTTTGAGTGGGAGTTCGTTTGTAATTTGGATTAGTCGAACTCAATTTATCATAAACACAATCAAAGTGAATTTTCATAGTTTGTTGTAGTCATTGGCATCCGTTCACCACCTTATGCTTAGTTATAGTTGAGATAGTGGAACTATAGAAATTCTGGATATTTACTTTACGAACTGGTATCGTATTGTTTTGAATGTCAATTTAAAGATTATAAGTCCTATTGCAAACTTTCAGCAAACTCTATTTACTCCATGAAGTTTAATAAGTAGTATTAAATCAAGAGTAAGAATTCCAATGTTAGTATCTAAAGTATCATGTTTGCCTCCATGATTCTTGATACTCAAAAGATTGTTTTTAATATCAAGTTTATCTAAGAGCTGAAAGCAATGTTTCAGAAACCATCATATGTGAAAGGTATTCCGATATCTAAAACAATGTGTTGGTTACAACATGATAGAGTATACGTCCTCATATTTGATGAGAATTTGTGAAGGTTGGAGACGCTAGTCGTCCTAATCCTCCAAAAGGTTTTGAAAAAGAAACATTATACTCGCAATTCACCTTTATAAGCTATAGCAGCTTGATCATGAAAGATGTCATGATAAGGATGAATAGAAGATGTAAGTAAAATGTTTACTACACTAATAGATTACTAAAGAATGGATTTTTGAAAGAATGCCAAACATTTGATGAAGGTGATCCACTTCAAAGTGCAAGTCCAAAGGTATTGGTATTTGACTATACACACTTTGTACTATGTGTCATGTGAATGACACCACTATTGATGTTGATAGATTCTTTAAAAAAAAAGGAATTGTTGAAAGAGAATCTATAAAATATTTGGCAGAAATTATAAGGTTGGAGATGTCCAACTTGGGTATATAGAAGATATACATGTTATGGTTGTATTCCTTGCTTGTTAAACAATGTGGTTCTCCGGTATTGGATACCGAATTGGTTGGTATGCTATGTCATACAGGACAACGTAATTCATGAACTACAATGGCCTAAGTAACTAGCAAGAGAATAAGTGATGATGTTCATCGAAAACAAATAAAGTGTTATTGTATTTTTCGTTGACGTCAAATCTAGCCTTCAAGATTTGTTATTTTGTTCCGGTATTACGAGAACAATGGTTGTTCAAATAATTACCGTATTCCATAAAGGATGGATGAACTTTTACAAGTCTGGTGGGAGAAATCACATCCATAAACACTATTGCTAAAATGTCGCAAGACAAAAGATTGAAAGATCACTTGCGAAGTGACATCGCTGTTTAAATTGTATTGGAAAGAAAACATGAAGAAACTCCATGTTGATGGAATTTTGGAGTCTTTTGATTTTGATCAAATGACGCTTGTGAAACTTTCTACAGATAATTAAAACTTCGTTCATAGGCCAAAAGGAACGAATGACTGGCTTATTGGAACTTGTACATATTGATATATGAAGCCCATTATGTAGTCAAGAGCGATGGATTTCAACTTCATATGCTTTCTCCGAGAATTTGAGTGAATATATGTATACTTACTCAATAAGGAAGAGGTATGAA
Organism: Avena eriantha; assembly: GCA_910589775.1. Classification (NCBI taxonomy): domain Eukaryota; kingdom Viridiplantae; phylum Streptophyta; class Magnoliopsida; order Poales; family Poaceae; genus Avena; species Avena eriantha. The sequence goes on along the minus strand of OU342742.1, from coordinate 113,147,218 downwards.
ACATTTGAAAAATGTTCAAAGACTTTCAAGATGAAGTGGAAAATCATTGTAACAAGAAAATAAAGAGTTTATGATTCGATCATAAAGGAAGATATTTGAGTTACATGTTTAGCAAAAACACCTAAGACTTGAGGAATTGTTCTGTGATTTGTGTTTCCCGATAAACCATAGGATTATGGCATATTCGAGAGATAAAATCAAACCATGTTTGAGATGGTAAGATCAAGGGTGTCATTTATAAAACCGCCATTGTGTTTTAAAGATTAAAGCTTTAGTGACTACCGCTTTTACACTGAAAAGAGCTCCATCGTGATCCGTTGAAATGACACCGTATAAGTCATGGTTTGGGATAAAACCCGAATTGTCTTTTCTTAAATTTTGGTATGTTATGCATAAGTAAAATGTTTACAACCAAAGTCGGATAAGCACGTCTTTGTAGGTTATCCCAAAGAATTTGTTGGGAATTTCTCCATAACACCGAGGACAAAAGAGTTTGTTACTTGGAACGTCAAGTTTCTTGAGAAGGAATTTTTCGTGTAAAGTTAAGTGGGAGGACAGTAGAACTTTGATAAGGTTGTTGAACCTTAGCTATATGTGCTAAGTAGCGCAGCGCCGGAAAGTGTCCCGGTGGCGGCCACAATGCTCATGGCTCTCGTGATTACAAAAGTTGTGATCTCGGAGATTAGAGTTCCTATAGAACCGTGTGGGTCGGTAAGAATCAAATAGTAAGATTTGATAAACAAATCGTTATTGTTTTGACAATGATGAATCGACTACATGCAAAGAAGCGATGATGGGCCCTGACTCCATAAAATGACTAGAAGTCATAGAATCCGTGATAGTATCCATACACAAGAAATCAAGTTTCTGAACTTTGAAGACCCTCCGGAAAGGCGTGAAGCATATCGGTCGTGTTTGGATCTATAAAGAAATAGACATGGATGTTTCAAATCTATGAAATAGTCGACATGTCGGAAAGAGTTTACGACAATGTTCAAGGAATTGACTATGATAAGATTTGATCTTTCATAGCGATATTTAGTCTGGACGGATCAATGTAGCAACCACTACATATATTTTGGTATATGGTAGTTGAAACAAACAAAACAAGTTCTTCTAATAGAATGGTTACCTAGGACATGTACATGACACGATCCAAAGGGTTTTTGTTAATTCAAAGGATGCTAAAAGAGTATGCAAAACTTCAATGGTTGAAGTAAGCATAGCGGAGTTGGAATCTTCACCATGATGAAACTGTTAAAAGAGTTTAAATTCATCGGAGATGATGAAGATGCTTGCATTTGCAAGAAATTAAGTGGGAGCGCTGAGACATATTTCTAATACATTATGTAGAGGACATATTGTTGATTGGAAATGATGTATCTTGTATTGACATAGGTTAAGAATTTCATTTTGATAAAAGACTTAGGCATAACCCAAGAATTAGGCATCAATGTCTATATGGATAGATTGAGGCGCTAATATGGTTTTGCCAAATGTACATAGATAAGATGTTGAATGAGTTCAATATAGAAACAACAAGAAAGGTTCTTGATGCACGGAAAGGACTGAATCAAGATTCGAGTGTGTTGACACGAGATTCAAGTGTTTTGACACTTGGTGAAATTACAAGAATATTTTGATCAATCATTCTTTGAGATGTACACATCCAGATATGTCCTATGCTCTAAATGTTATGAGCATATACCAGAATGGTTCATAAGATGATCATTGGACAATAGTAAAGATATTCTTATGAGCTTTGGAAGAACTAAGAATATACCATGTATAAGTGACAAATAGTTAAAGGTAGTTCATTGTAAAGTGTTACATTGATACTAGTTTTGTCACAGGATACAAATTAAGTTTATCTCAATTTAAACTATGGGTGGCACAATGTAATGAAAGGAAGTTCCATAACGGATTTGGTTGAGTACCAAAGTTAAAACATTGTGACAGATACTACAACAAAAGGCTAAGTATATAAACTGCTATAGTAGTAGCAAAGGAGGGCATTTGTGTTAAGTAGTTTGTTATCAAACTAGGTGTGGTTCAAAGTGGGCTAATACTATAAAGATACATTGTATGACAATTGTATCAACATGATTTAATCCCAAGGAACTAAAGGTCTCACCAAAGGACCAAATTTATACAATGCCATCTCATTGGAGAATGAGTAATGCGTAGAGACGCAAGGACATGCAAATACACACGGACCTGGAAGTGTCAGATCCGAAGATTATGTTTACCACTAGCAATGGTGTCTATACAACACCAGAAAGCCATAGGTGTTGAATGCACAAGTTTTTAACTAGATTATTGACTCTAGTGCAAGTGGGAGGCTGTTGGAGATATGCCCAAGAGGCAATAATAAAGTGGTTATTATTATATCTTTATGTTTATGATAAATGTTTACATCCCATGCTATAATTGTATTATTAGGAAACACTAATACATGTGTGTTTTGTAAACATAAAAGAGTCCCTAGTAAGCCTCTTGTTAAACTAGCTTGTTGATTAATGGATGATCATGGTTTCCTGATCATGGATATTGGATGTCGTTAATAACAAGGTTATATCATTAGGAAAATGATGTGATGGACACACACCCATAGTAAGCTTAGCATAAGATCAAGTCATTAAGTTCGTATTGCTGTAAGCTTTTAAATGCATAGTAACCTAATCCTTCGACCATGAGGTTGTGTTAATCACCATCACCAGATGGGTACTTTGATGACATCAAACACCGCTTCGTAACTGGGTGGTCATAAAGGTGTCATTGGGTATTCTGAAAGTATGTGTTGAAGCGCATAGACCAAGATTGGGATTTGTCCATCCATATGACGGATAGATATGCTCTGGGCCCTCTCGGTGGAATGTCATCTAATTAGCTTGCAAGCATGTGACTGGGTCACAAGGGATGACATATCACGGAACGAGTAAAGAGTACTTATCAGTAACGAGGTAGAACTAGGTATGGAGATGCTGACGATCAAACCTCGGATAAGTATAGTATCGCGAGACAAAGGGAATTGGTTTCATATGTAAGTGGTTCAATCGATCGCGAAGTCATCGTTGAGTATGTGGGAGCCATTATGGATCTCCAGGTCCCGCTGATGGTTATTGATAGGAGATGTGTCTCTATCATGTCTACATATTCACGAACCGTAGGGTGACACACTTAAGGTTCGAAGTTGTTTTAAGTAGATATGGAATGTGCGTTGGAGACCGAATGTTGTTCGGAGTCTCGGAATGGATCCGGGACATCACGAGGAGATCCGGAATGGTCCGGAGAATAAGATTCATATATAGGAGATCATTTTATGAGATAGGAAATGTTCCGGAGTGTTTGTATGAGGATTCTAGAAGGTTTTGGAATGTTCCGGAAGGTTCTAGAAGATATCTTGGAGTTTGCTTGAAAATCAAGATAGGGATCAAGGAGTCCTGTTGGGTCAAGATAAGGAGTCGTGGGGGAGGAGGATTCCTCCCCACCTCCCCAACCCGCCGGCCCCATAGGAGGGGAGTCCTACAAGGACTCCCCTTCCCTGGCCTCCCCTCTTTAAATAGAGGGGCAGGGGTGCCCCCTCCTCTAACGCTCCCAGAACGTCCAATCTCCGCCGCCTCTCTCCTCCACCATATTCTGCACAGGCATAGGCGAAGCCCTGCAGAATTCTCTACTCCACCACCACCACCACGCCGTCGTGCTGCTGGGATTCCGTGGAGAAGATCTACTACCTCCGCTGCTCGCTGGAACGGGGAGAGGAAGGTCTGCTTCGACTCCGCACGTGTGACCGACTGCGGAAGCGCTGCCGAATCGTGGCGCCGGAAGGATCGTCTACTTGACCAAGGGCGGAAGCGCTGCTGGAACGCGACGCCGGAAGGATCGTCTACTTGACCGAGGGCGGAAGCGCTGCTGGATCGCGACGCCGGAAGGATCGTCCACACGATCTTGAGATCGGCAAGTGATCGACTACATCAACCACGAGATCTAATCTCGTTAACGCTTTCGGATCTACGAGGGTTAGTTCCTATCTATCTCGTTGCTCATGTCTCATAGATTAGATCTTGGCTTTTATCTAGATTAGATCTGGGTTTTGTTCGTTCTTGCGGTAGAAATTTTTTGTTTTCCATGCTACAAACCCATCAGTTAAGATTCAATTTACAATGAGCATCTTGACAACACTTGTATCAACGTTGTGGTCCTTGTTCGTAGGTAAGATCGGTCTTATGCGAAAGCCCCAAACCACGTAAAACATGCAAAGAAAATTAGAGGCGTCTAACTTGTTTTTGCAGGGGTTTTGTGATGTGATATGGCCATCATGTGATTATGATTATATTTGATGTATGCAATGATCCTTGTTGTAATATGGCAACCGGCAGGAGCCTAATGGTTGTCTTTTAATTCTGTTAAGACCTGCGTGTCTATTCATCTTGTAATAGCTTTATTCCAAGTAGTTGTAATAGTTGTTAGTGATGATGGACAACCATGAAGCGGCGCCACTGACCTTGACGCAATGCTAGTGATGATGGAGATCATGTTCGTGCTTTGGAGATGGAGATCAAAGGCGCAAGAAGAAAGGGCCATATCATATCACACTTATTATGAATTGCCTGTGATGTTAATCCTTTATGCATCTTGTATTGCTTAGATCGCGATGGTAGCATTATAAGATGATCCCTCTCACTAAATATCAAGTAATAAAGTGTTCGTCCTTAGTTGGCACCGTTGCTAAGACTCGTCGTTTCGAAGCATCTCGTGATGATCGGGTGTGATAGACTCTACGTGTGCATACAACGGGTGCAAGCCAGATTTGCACATGCAGAAACTAAGGTTAACCTTGACGAGCCTAGCATGTACAGACATGGTCTCGGAACACAGAATACCGAAAGGTAAAGCATGAGTCATATGGATGATATGATGAACATGTTGATTGTTCGCCTTTAAAGCTACATCATCTCACGTGATGATCGGACTTGGTGTAGTGGATTTGGTTCATGTAATCACTAAAACAACTTGAGGGATGTTGTTTTGAGTGGGAGTTCGTTTGTAATTTGGATTAGTCGAACTCAATTTATCATAAACACAATCAAAGTGAATTTGCATAGTTTGTTGTAGTCATTGGCATCCGTTCACCACCTTATGCTTAGTTATAGTTGAGATAGTGGAACTATAGAAATTCTGGATATTTACTTTACGAACTGGTATCGTATTGTTTTGAATGTCAATTTAAAGATTATAAGTCCTATTGCAAACTTTCAGCAAACTCTATTTACTCCATGAAGTTTAATAAGTAGTATTAAATCAAGAGTAAGAATTCCAATGTTAGTATCTAAAGTATCATGTTTGCCTCCATGATTCTTGATACTCAAAAGATTGTTTTTAATATCAAGTTTATCTAAGAGCTGAAAGCAATGTTTCAGAAACCATCATATGTGAAAGGTATTCCGATATCTAAAACAATGTGTTGGTTACAACATGATAGAGTATACGTCCTCATATTTGATGAGAATTTGTGAAGGTTGGAGACGCTAGTCGTCCTAATCCTCCAAAAGGTTTTGAAAAAGAAACATTATACTCGCAATTCACCTTTATAAGCTATAGCAGCTTGATCATGAAAGATGTCATGATAAGGATGAATAGAAGATGTAAGTAAAATGTTTACTACACTAATAGATTACTAAAGAATGGATTTTTGAAAGAATGCCAAACATTTGATGAAGGTGATCCACTTCAAAGTGCAAGTCCAAAGGTATTGGTATTTGACTATACACACTTTGTACTATGTGTCATGTGAATGACACCACTATTGATGTTGATAGATTCTTTTAAAAAAAAGGAATTGCTGAAAGAGAATCTATAAAATATTTGGCAGAAATTATAAGGTTGGAGATGTCCAACTTGGGTATATAGAAGATATACATGTTATGGTTGTATTCCTTGCTTGTTAAACAATGTGGTTCTCCGGTATTGGATACCGAATTGGTTGGTATGCTATGTCATACAGGACAACGTAATTCATGAACTACAATGGCCTAAGTAACTAGCAAGAGAATAAGTGATGATGTTCATCGAAAACAAATAAAGTGTTATTGTATTTTTCGTTGACGTCAAATCTAGCCTTCAAGATTTGTTATTTTGTTCCGGTATTACGAGAACAATGGTTGTTCAAATAATTACCGTATTCCATAAAGGATGGATGAACTTTTACAAGTCTGGTGGGAGAAATCACATCCATAAACACTATTGCTAAAATGTCGCAAGACAAAAGATTGAAAGATCACTTGCGAAGTGACATCGCTGTTTAAATTGTATTGGAAAGAAAACATGAAGAAACTCCATGTTGATGGAATTTTGGAGTCTTTTGATTTTGATCAAATGACGCTTGTGAAACTTTCTACAGATAATTAAAACTTCGTTCATAGGCCAAAAGGAACGAATGACTGGCTTATTGGAACTTGTACATATTGATATATGAAGCCCATTATGTAGTCAAGAGCGATGGATTTCAACTTCATATGCTTTCTCCGAGAATTTGAGTGAATATATGTATACTTACTCAATAAGGAAGAGGTATGAAACATTTGAAAAATGTTCAAAGACTTTCAAGATGAAGTGGAAAATCATTGTAACAAGAAAATAAAGAGTTTATGATTCGATCATAAAGGAAGATATTTGAGTTACATGTTTAGCAAAAACACCTAAGACTTGAGGAATTGTTCTGTGATTTGTGTTTCCCGATAAACCATAGGATTATGGCATATTCGAGAGATAAAATCAAACCATGTTTGAGATGGTAAGATCAAGGGTGTCATTTATAAAACCGCCATTGTGTTTTAAAGATTAAAGCTTTAGTGACTACCGCTTTTACACTGAAAAGAGCTCCATCGTGATCCGTTGAAATGACACCGTATAAGTCATGGTTTGGGATAAAACCCGAATTGTCTTTTCTTAAATTTTGGTATGTTATGCATAAGTAAAATGTTTACAACCAAAGTCGGATAAGCACGTCTTTGTAGGTTATCCCAAAGAATTTGTTGGGAATTTCTCCATAACACCGAGGACAAAAGAGTTTGTTACTTGGAACGTCAAGTTTCTTGAGAAGGAATTTTTCGTGTAAAGTTAAGTGGGAGGACAGTAGAACTTTGATAAGGTTGTTGAACCTTAGCTATATGTGCTAAGTAGCGCAGCGCCGGAAAGTGTCCCGGTGGCGGCCACAATGCTCATGGCTCTCGTGATTACAAAAGTTGTGATCTCGGAGATTAGAGTTCCTATAGAACCGTGTGGGTCGGTAAGAATCAAATAGTAAGATTTGATAAACAAATCGTTATTGTTTTGACAATGATGAATCGACTACATGCAAAGAAGCGATGATGGGCCCTGACTCCATAAAATGACTAGAAGTCATAGAATCCGTGATAGTATCCATACACAAGAAATCAAGTTTCTGAACTTTGAAGACCCTCCGGAAAGGCGTGAAGCATATCGGTCGTGTTTGGATCTATAAAGAAATAGACATGGATGTTTCAAATCTATGAAATAGTCGACATGTCGGAAAGAGTTTACGACAATGTTCAAGGAATTGACTATGATAAGATTTGATCTTTCATAGCGATATTTAGTCTGGACGGATCAATGTAGCAACCACTACATATATTTTGGTATATGGTAGTTGAAACAAACAAAACAAGTTCTTCTAATAGAATGGTTACCTAGGACATGTACATGACACGATCCAAAGGGTTTTTGTTAATTCAAAGGATGCTAAAAGAGTATGCAAAACTTCAATGGTTGAAGTAAGCATAGCGGAGTTGGAATCTTCACCATGATGAAACTGTTAAAAGAGTTTAAATTCATCGGAGATGATGAAGATGCTTGCATTTGCAAGAAATTAAGTGGGAGCGCTGAGACATATTTCTAATACATTATGTAGAGGACATATTGTTGATTGGAAATGATGTATCTTGTATTGACATAGGTTAAGAATTTCATTTTGATAAAAGACTTAGGCATAACCCAAGAATTAGGCATCAATGTCTATATGGATAGATTGAGGCGCTAATATGGTTTTGCCAAATGTACATAGATAAGATGTTGAATGAGTTCAATATAGAAACAACAAGAAAGGTTCTTGATGCACGGAAAGGACTGAATCAAGATTCGAGTGTGTTGACACGAGATTCAAGTGTTTTGACACTTGGTGAAATTACAAGAATATTTTGATCAATCATTCTTTGAGATGTACACATCCAGATATGTCCTATGCTCTAAATGTTATGAGCATATACCAGAATGGTTCATAAGATGATCATTGGACAATAGTAAAGATATTCTTATGAGCTTTGGAAGAACTAAGAATATACCATGTATAAGTGACAAATAGTTAAAGGTAGTTCATTGTAAAGTGTTACATTGATACTAGTTTTGTCACAGGATACAAATTAAGTTTATCTCAATTTAAACTATGGGTGGCACAATGTAATGAAAGGAAGTTCCATAACGGATTTGGTTGAGTACCAAAGTTAAAACATTGTGACAGATACTACAACAAAAGGCTAAGTATATAAACTGCTATAGTAGTAGCAAAGGAGGGCATTTGTGTTAAGTAGTTTGTTATCAAACTAGGTGTGGTTCAAAGTGGGCTAATACTATAAAGATACATTGTATGACAATTGTATCAACATGATTTAATCCCAAGGAACTAAAGGTCTCACCAAAGGACCAAATTTATACAATGCCATCTCATTGGAGAATGAGTAATGCGTAGAGACGCAAGGACATGCAAATACACACGGACCTGGAAGTGTCAGATCCGAAGATTATGTTTACCACTAGCAATGGTGTCTATACAACACCAGAAAGCCATAGGTGTTGAATGCACAAGTTTTTAACTAGATTATTGACTCTAGTGCAAGTGGGAGGCTGTTGGAGATATGCCCAAGAGGCAATAATAAAGTGGTTATTATTATATCTTTATGTTTATGATAAATGTTTACATCCCATGCTATAATTGTATTATTAGGAAACACTAATACATGTGTGTTTTGTAAACATAAAAGAGTCCCTAGTAAGCCTCTTGTTAAACTAGCTTGTTGATTAATGGATGATCATGGTTTCCTGATCATGGATATTGGATGTCGTTAATAACAAGGTTATATCATTAGGAAAATGATGTGATGGACACACACCCATAGTAAGCTTAGCATAAGATCAAGTCGTTAAGTTCGTATTGCTGTAAGCTTTTAAATGCATAGTAACCTAATCCTTCGACCATGAGGTTGTGTTAATCACCATCACCAGATGGGTACTTTGATGACATCAAACACCGCTTCGTAACTGGGTGGTCATAAAGGTGTCATTGGGTATTCTGAAAGTATGTGTTGAAGCGCATAGACCAAGATTGGGATTTGTCCATCCATATGACGGATAGATATGCTCTGGGCCCTCTCGGTGGAATGTCATCTAATTAGCTTGCAAGCATGTGACTGGGTCACAAGGGATGACATATCACGGAACGAGTAAAGAGTACTTATCAGTAACGAGGTAGAACTAGGTATGGAGATGCTGACGATCAAACCTCGGATAAGTATAGTATCGCGAGACAAAGGGAATTGGTTTCATATGTAAGTGGTTCAATCGATCGCGAAGTCATCGTTGAGTATGTGGGAGCCATTATGGATCTCCAGGTCCCGCTGATGGTTATTGATAGGAGATGTGTCTCTATCATGTCTACATATTCACGAACCGTAGGGTGACACACTTAAGGTTCGAAGTTGTTTTAAGTAGATATGGAATGTGCGTTGGAGACCGAATGTTGTTCGGAGTCTCGGAATGGATCCGGGACATCACGAGGAGATCCGGAATGGTCCGGAGAATAAGATTCATATATAGGAGATCATTTTATGAGATAGGAAATGTTCCGGAGTGTTTGTATGAGGATTCTAGAAGGTTTTGGAATGTTCCGGAAGGTTCTAGAAGATATCTTGGAGTTTGCTTGAAAATCAAGATAGGGATCAAGGAGTCCTGTTGGGTCAAGATAAGGAGTCGTGGGGGAGGAGGATTCCTCCCCACCTCCCCAACCCGCCGGCCCCATAGGAGGGGAGTCCTACAAGGACTCCCCTTCCCTGGCGCGCCCTCCCCTCTTTAAATAGAGGGGCAGGGGTGCCCCCTCCTCTAACGCTCCCAGAACGTCCAATCTCCGCCGCCTCTCTCCTCCACCATATTCTGCACAGGCATAGGCGAAGCCCTGCAGAATTCTCTACTCCACCACCACCACCACGCCGTCGTGCTGCTGGGATTCCGTGGAGAAGATCTACTACCTCCGCTGCTCGCTGGAACGGGGAGAGGAAGGTCTGCTTCGACTCCGCACGTGTGACCGACTGCGGAAGCGCTGCCGAATCGTGGCGCCGGAAGGATCGTCTACTTGACCAAGGGCGGAAGCGCTGCTGGAACGCGACGCCGGAAGGATCGTCTACTTGACCGAGGGCGGAAGCGCTGCTGGATCGCGACGCCGGAAGGATCGTCCACACGATCTTGAGATCGGCAAGTGATCGACTACATCAACCACGAGATTTAATCTCGTTAACGCTTTCGGATCTATGAGGGTTAGTTCCTATCTATCTCGTTGCTCATGTCTCATAGATTAGATCTTGGCTTTTATCTAGATTAGATCTGGGTTTTGTTCGTTCTTGCGGTAGAAATTTTTTGTTTTCCATGCTACAAACCCATCAGTTAAGATTCAATTTACAATGAGCATCTTGACAACACTTGTATCAACGTTGTGGTCCTTGTTCGTAGGTAAGATCGGTCTTATGCGAAAGCCCCAAACCACGTAAAACATGCAAAGAAAATTAGAGGCGTCTAACTTGTTTTTGCAGGGGTTTTGTGATGTGATATGGCCATCATGTGATTATGATTATATTTGATGTATGCAATGATCCTTGTTGTAATATGGCAACCGGCAGGAGCCTAATGGTTGTCTTTTAATTCTGTTAAGACCTGCGTGTCTATTCATCTTGTAATAGCTTTATTCCAAGTAGTTGTAATAGTTGTTAGTGATGATGGACAACCATGAAGCGGCGCCACTGACCTTGACGCAATGCTAGTGATGATGGAGATCATGTTCGTGCTTTGGAGATGGAGATCAAAGGCGCAAGAAGAAAGGGCCATATCATATCACACTTATTATGAATTGCCTGTGATGTTAATCCTTTATGCATCTTGTATTGCTTAGATCGCGATGGTAGCATTATAAGATGATCCCTCTCACTAAATATCAAGTAATAAAGTGTTCGTCCTTAGTTGGCACCGTTGCTAAGACTCGTCGTTTCGAAGCATCTCGTGATGATCGGGTGTGATAGACTCTACGTGTGCATACAACGGGTGCAAGCCAGATTTGCACATGCAGAAACTAAGGTTAACCTTGACGAGCCTAGCATGTACAGACATGGTCTCGGAACACAGAATACCGAAAGGTAAAGCATGAGTCATATGGATGATATGATGAACATGTTGATTGTTCGCCTTTAAAGCTACATCATCTCACGTGATGATCGGACTTGGTGTAGTGGATTTGGTTCATGTAATCACTAAAACAACTTGAGGGATGTTGTTTTGAGTGGGAGTTCGTTTGTAATTTGGATTAGTCGAACTCAATTTATCATAAACACAATCAAAGTGAATTTGCATAGTTTGTTGTAGTCATTGGCATCCGTTCACCACCTTATGCTTAGTTATAGTTGAGATAGTGGAACTATAGAAATTCTGGATATTTACTTTACGAACTGGTATCGTATTGTTTTGAATGTCAATTTAAAGATTATAAGTCCTATTGCAAACTTTCAGCAAACTCTATTTACTCCATGAAGTTTAATAAGTAGTATTAAATCAAGAGTAAGAATTCCAATGTTAGTATCTAAAGTATCATGTTTGCCTCCATGATTCTTGATACTCAAAAGATTGTTTTTAATATCAAGTTTATCTAAGAGCTGAAAGCAATGTTTCAGAAACCATCATATGTGAAAGGTATTCCGATATCTAAAACAATGTGTTGGTTACAACATGATAGAGTATACGTCCTCATATTTGATGAGAATTTGTGAAGGTTGGAGACGCTAGTCGTCCTAATCCTCCAAAAGGTTTTGAAAAAGAAACATTATACTCGCAATTCACCTTTATAAGCTATAGCAGCTTGATCATGAAAGATGTCATGATAAGGATGAATAGAAGATGTAAGTAAAATGTTTACTACACTAATAGATTACTAAAGAATGGATTTTTGAAAGAATGCCAAACATTTGATGAAGGTGATCCACTTCAAAGTGCAAGTCCAAAGGTATTGGTATTTGACTATACACACTTTGTACTATGTGTCATGTGAATGACACCACTATTGATGTTGATAGATTCTTTTAAAAAAAAGGAATTGCTGAAAGAGAATCTATAAAATATTTGGCAGAAATTATAAGGTTGGAGATGTCCAACTTGGGTATATAGAAGATATACATGTTATGGTTGTATTCCTTGCTTGTTAAACAATGTGGTTCTCCGGTATTGGATACCGAATTGGTTGGTATGCTATGTCATACAGGACAACGTAATTCATGAACTACAATGGCCTAAGTAACTAGCAAGAGAATAAGTGATGATGTTCATCGAAAACAAATAAAGTGTTATTGTATTTTTCGTTGACGTCAAATCTAGCCTTCAAGATTTGTTATTTTGTTCCGGTATTACGAGAACAATGGTTGTTCAAATAATTACCGTATTCCATAAAGGATGGATGAACTTTTACAAGTCTGGTGGGAGAAATCACATCCATAAACACTATTGCTAAAATGTCGCAAGACAAAAGATTGAAAGATCACTTGCGAAGTGACATCGCTGTTTAAATTGTATTGGAAAGAAAACATGAAGAAACTCCATGTTGATGGAATTTTGGAGTCTTTTGATTTTGATCAAATGACGCTTGTGAAACTTTCTACAGATAATTAAAACTCCGTTCATAGGCCAAAAGGAACGAATGACTGGCTTATTGGAACTTGTTCATATTGATATATGAAGCCCATTATGTAGTCAAGAGCGATGGATTTCAACTTCATATGCTTTCTCCGAGAATTTGAGTGAATATATGTATACTTACTCAATAAGGAAGAGGTATGAAACATTTGAAAAATGTTCAAAGACTTTCAAGATGAAGTGGAAAATCATTGTAACAAGAAAATAAAGAGTTTATGATTCGATCATAAAGGAAGATATTTGAGTTACATGTTTAGCAAAAACACCTAAGACTTGAGGAATTGTTCTGTGATTTGACCGAGGGCGGAAGCGCTGCTGGATCGCGACGCCGGAAGGATCGTCCACACGATCTTGAGATCGGCAAGTGATCGACTACATCAACCACGAGATCTAATCTCGTTAACGCTTTCGGATCTACGAGGGTTAGTTCCTATCTATCTCGTTGCTCATGTCTCAAAGATTAGATCTTGGCTTTTATCTAGATTAGATCTGGGTTTTGTTCGTTCTTGCGGTAGAAATTTTTTGTTTTCCATGCTACGAACCCATCATAGGTCGGGTCTCAAACTGTATACAGATAGGTTACATATTCGTAATTACAATACCAACACGATATTGGTCCTTTGTCCTCTTTCCTAATACAACTACAGCCTTTATCGGTTGCTCCTTTGGTCCATCATATTGACTCTTCATGGGTCGTAAGCCTTGTATATAGCCAGGGTAGTGAACTATAGGCACCCGAGTAATCGTAACTATGTCAGAGACCATGCCAAGGACTTGTTACGTGGATCTTCATTTTTCGCGTGTAATTCTCAACAAGGATCATTGAGTTATTCTTTTAAAAAATAGTTTGCACAACCTTCGAGAGTACCAATACTTTTTCCCATTATGGTGATAAGTGCCACCTATGTCAACTCATAGCCGAAATTAGGGGTTGTACCATTGATCTTTCATAGGCCAGCGGAGTTGTTGGAAGCCAAAGTTGTGCATCAAAAACATAGAACTTTTATATAGTATCACAGTTTGATCCATAGGGTTTAGCTTTGGCATGGGTCACAATTACCACTAGACTTCATCTCAATCAAATAACTCAATTTTAATAGTGATATCAAGTCTATCAAAACATCTATGGGGTTAAGTATCTTCAAGGGTAAACTCTCAAGACAATCATTCATCAAACAAGTCATAAATTTGAGAATTTTTCTTGTTGTACTTGTTTGACAATATTATTTCCAAGGCAAGACTCGGTTAACTACAAGAACTAGAGAAAAAGCTTCCACAACTAACTACTCATGCAAATAAAAGCTTTACTCTCACTATTTTGAATTACTCCCACTAGTATAGCATCTTAGCAAATCGATGAACTAAGATAAACAATTCAAACTTCTAAAGTGGGAGACATAGGACATACCTCTCATGATTGACTTCATGATCGTCTTCCTTATGGGGATGTTTTACTTCAAAACTCAAGTTAAAATCACTCTCATAATAATATTGAAGCAAAGAGGCAATAGGAAAATCCACTTCCGTGAAAAGGGAAAAAAGGGGAAAATATTTTTGTGTTTTTGAGGATAAGGATTAAAGAATTGAAACTTGCAACCAAGAAAGGAACTAAGAAAACAAAAAAACAAAAGCAAACAAAAAAGAATGAAAAAGCAAAGTGTTGGAACAAACCAACACCCATGTTTCAAAGGTCACAAGGAGCTAGAGTAAAATGTCATTATTACACAAATAAAAATGTCGGGGGACACATCCCCAAGCTCTGGCTTTTGCAAGCCCTTTTGTTTCTTACTATGGTGGAAGTGGATAATCGCCCAAGTTCCATTGGCTACTCCAATTGTTGAACTAGGTTGAGAGGTTGGCAGTATCATCTCAAAGGTTCATAGAGAGGTTGGTCTCATGTTTTGGATACTTACTTCGAGAGCATAGATATGTGCATATGTGGTGTAGTAGTTTGGTGACTGCACATCTTCTTCGGGTCCTTCTTGTTCTACTTCTTCATCTTCTCCTTCTTCTCCCACGGGTTCTTATTGTTGGGGTAGACTTGCCTCAACATGCGAATCATAACGCAAACTTCCATCCTCGATAGACAACAAACCATTAGGCAAAGGAGCTGGGATCAAGTGATCCGCCCAAGGTATATCAAGGAAGTATCTACATTAGTTCTATAAATCATACCACGAGCTCTTAGAGTTGAAAAACCAACATGGAGGTCTCCTTCCCAAGGTTGGATATTACCTATGTTGACGTGAATCCCACGTGAAAGAATGGTTATGACTCCTCCTCCGCATATGGAACCACGAGACTATAGAGCTTGATTATTAAGATACAACAAAAGAAGGGTGCCCAAATTTGGTGTTAAGTTAGAATTAGGAATAGTAGCTCTAGTGAGGATTATCATATCCTCCTCATTAACTCTAGTAAACTCACCACGTGCCTGCAAGGTGTTTGCAATAACATAAAATAAATAACGAAAAACACGATTGATCAGTTTGGTTTCCTTTGGGTGTATTTCCACAAATTCTCATTCTACTAAAGTAAGCCAAGGGTGATGGATCAAGAACAAATGTGGTGGAGCATATGTTGGTGGCATTTTTGGCAAACCCAAAGTAGTGAGCCCATTGGTCGAGCGTCAAGGAATACTAACAACTCATAAGAAGGAAGTTGATGCGATCAACTCCAAGCATTTGTTCCTCGGGACAATAGTGTGAGAACACCGTATGCGTCAAGGTACTAAGGAACTAAAGCTTCAAGCGGGTTTTACATGGTGACATCCTGAAAAACAAAGTCATACAAACCAACATTGTTGCAGAGTAAATCAAAATCAGAATGAGTGCCCAGTTGGTTTACAATGTATGGACACACCCACTTGGTGGTCTTGATTTCTCGGAGCTTGAGACGGTTGAAATGGTTGAGCTCAAACTTGTCGGTGAACTCAATACAAAATGACTCGGGGTTAGCGTATAAATGGGTAGTGCATCTTGTTTTATAGCCATCACACGTGTATGGCTCCTCGTGTTCATCTAAGACAAAACAAATAATAATGCTAATCAAAAATTTAATCCAATAGAAACATAGCAAAAACGATCATCTACATTCGTTACAAAAGAAACTCCTCTAAAATAAAAACTAAGCATGCTCATAATCAAGATTAGCTCAAGAACAAAAGACCTAAGTCTAGATTGATAATAGTGAAACATCGAGCAAGGTTTTGATGCAAATAAACTATGGATCGGAGGAGAAACATACCTTAGATCAATTCGGTGTGAGGAATCAAAGAATGAACAGGTAGAATTGAAGATCCAATGGAGATGGTTTGGAGTTTGGAGGTAGGAGAAAGAGAGATTTGTGTTTAGGGATTTTTAGGTTTACCTCTTCCTGCTGGATATGGCGGTCGCGTACTCGGTACGGACAGGCGGTATGGCCGAAGCCTGCCCATACCGAGTGTCCTACCTTGGGGTCGAAGGATCCGTTCCGATGGTGCAATTGGTGCAGGCATACAGTACAGTCGCGTGTACCCATACGACTGGTCGTTATTCAGTCAGTATGTTTTGCTTCAAACTCGGTGTTTTGCTCGGGTTACGGTACGAGTGGTAGTACGGCCGCCTACGGTCCTAACAGTGGTCACTAAGGCGACTTTGTCTTGCAACAAAAATTAGAGTTTCTATTTTCTCGAGCCACAGTGTGTTACGGGCATGTGGTACGGGGGACTCCTGTCGTACCGAGGCTTGTTATGTGCCCTGGAAGCTTAAAAACTTGTGGAATTTAGTTAGTAGCTTCACATGCCTTTGCACATCTTAGTAATCAACAAAATGACAACAAATAGACATCATAAAAAACAGCAGTATTTTAATGCTAAGTGTTAGCAAATATAAAAGATCGAGGATTACCTTATTTTCTTATCCTCTCTCCAAAGGACTTCTTGAACACTCTTTATTAAAGAAAAAACAAAAACAAAAATAACAAAAGAATAAACTTTATTTTACATGGGTTGCTTCGCATGAAGAGCTTCTAGTTAAGGTCAATTACCTTGACCTCGATGGTGATCATTTAGGCTTTGGAAGTGGAACACCCACTCCAAAGTAATTAGCTTCTAGCATGATTATACCAACATCATTATTATTATACTTGGCCCCCTTCTTCCTAGGGAAGTGAACTATAAAAGGATCGTGAGATGGTAGTCCTATTCTCACATTTCGTTCATGTAAATTGATCACATCTTTAATAGTTCTTAGGAAAGGCCTACCTAAAATTACAGGTTCTATGGGATCTTCGGGCATGTCCACTATACCAAGATCAATAAGGGCATGACATCCTTTAATTTCAACGATTGTGTTTTATTTTATCCCAATAGTTTGCTTATTAGGTTGAATCAGCAAGATGGAGTCTCATTTCAGTAGTTCTAAATGGCCCCAAGTTTAACTTGTCAAATAAACTATTGGAAATCATTGAGACACTTGCACCAAGATTACAAAGTGCAGATATCTCATTAATATGAATCTTAACTTTAATAGTGGGCTCAAAGATATCATCTAACTTAGCTGGAAGCTTATCAGCTATTTTCTTATACTCCATTTCCATTTCATGAACTTTAGATGCTAATTCTTCTATAAATTGTTGGTATGGAGCTTCATTACCTTGTTCAATACCGGGATTCCTTACGGTTAACATCTTTAATAAATCTTCCACAATGTATTCCGGTGTTGGATCTATGATATAGTATAGCTCTTTAGTATTTTCTTCTTTTACTTCCGCCCTCATCATCTTGAGGTCCTCTACCAGATTTGGCTCGGGCTTTCCAACGAATTTTGCAAGTATGAGAGCCTGGCTCTCAGCTACTTTGCCTAGTTGTGCCTCCACGGTCTTGGTTCTTTCTTGTAGAGCCTACAATCATTTCTAATTGCAACAGCCTGGTAAGACAATTTACCAATACAAGATTCATGGTCTTCCATGATTTTATTAAGATATTATTTTGCTCAATTTGAGCTTGCGTGAATGTTCTAATAATTTTTTCCAATGAAAGATTGCCATGATTTGCTCCATTATTGTTATCATAATTATTGAAAATTTGAGCCAAAGCTTTAACTCTTCCAAGAAGGATTATAAGGGTTACGAGCTATAAAATTAACATCATTAACATCGGTAGTGATAGCATTAATTAGGTTATTTTCCTTACCCATTACTATGTTGAGTATCTAATCTACCTTTGTAGTAAGCTCTTCATTGTTTGCCTCGGTGATTGAATTCACCCTTTTTGACATTCTTTCCACATGCCATTGGGCATGGTTGTTTTGCATATCATCGAGTAATTTCTTTGCAACACTCACTTGCTTTCCCATGATAGTTCCTCTTGCAGCGGTATCTAGCATAGACTTAGACATTGGGTTAAGGCTGTTGTAAAATACATGCAATATACGCCATTCTTCCATCCCATGACTAAAACAGTTCATTACGGCTTCTTTCATCCTTTCCCAAGCAAGCGCTAGTCGCTCGTGGTCTTCTTGTCTAAAACTCGTAATGTTGGATCTTAGCTGCATAGTTTAGCTAGAGCAAAAAAATTAGTCATAAAGAGATTAGTGCATTCCTCCCAAGATGTAATAGTGCATTTAGGCAAAGCTAGTAACCACTCCTTAGCCTTTCCTCTTAGAGAGAAAGGAAATAAATGTAATTTAACTGCATTTGGGTCATCATCTTTAATATGCATCATGTCGCAAATTTTAGTAAAGTATTAAAGTGCAAACATGAATCCTCAGAAGATGAGCCTCCAAATTGGTTCTATTGAACCAAACTCAAAAGGTTAGGCTTAATATCATAAGTTTCCACATCAATGACGGGCAGAGTAATAGGTGCACAAATAAAATCATCACTATGAGTAGCATACTCCCCAAGTTTCTTTTGAGCGATGACTCTTTTCTTTTTGGTGTTTTTGGAATAAGGGAAACAAATAAACAAGTAACTATTTTGGGGTTTCCAAATAGATAACAAGAAAGTAAACTAATACCAAGAAATAAACTACAAACTAAAAACAAGGTCTCTAGTGACCTCACCAGGATAGCGAATTGCTTCCCCAGAAACAGCCCCAGAAAAAGGGTTGATACATTCGATCTGGATTCACGGAAGCAGTATAGTAGCTTTTTCCCTAGTAGATCTAGGCTTAATCAAACCTTGGGAAACAATGCTAAAAGGAATTAATTAAGAACACGTCTACAAGACTTTGTTTGTTTGTTTTACCTTCATTTACTGGACCTTTCTAGTATACTTTGTATCGTGAGTTGATTCAATGGATGAAGATAGGCCAGGGTTGAAGATTCACTTGTAGCTACACATCATATGGGATAAATAGAACAATACACACAATCATGTGTAATGTTTTAATTGAGATAAAAATTGTGGGAAACACATCCTGATATAGTAAAGCCCCTACGAGACACAGCAAAGCAATGGCCTTTTGATCCAACCATTTGCACCATGAAGCACCAGGCTACAAACAATTATTAAGTAAAAACACAGATCAAATACTTAAGAAGTGATGTTGTTGTTGTTCCCCAATGGATTGCTAAGCGAAGGCCATACTCCCCTTTCTGTCATTGGGTTTCCTATGAGATTGCCGCTAATCAAGTATCTCACCTCAATCCTTTATCGATCTCGAGGGTCTTGAGTAGCTACAAGTCCAAAGATCGAGACAAGAGACAAAGAAACAAATATACACATCTCTTATTCAAACAATACAAAATTCTCCCATATATTAGATACACATAATTGCTATGAGGTTTCACCCTAGCCTGCAGCCCGTGAGGACTACTCACTCATAACAATAAGATCAAGGACATAAAACATTATGCAAAATACTTAGATTGAAATCAAATATTCTTACAATGGTTCCTGAATCACAAGGATATCTCAAGTACAAAGTAATGGCTATGGCTATGGAGATGATGGATGGCAGAAAGGGTGAACTATGTTGGTGGATCTCCTTTGGTGGTGTTGTGATGCAATCTGAGAATGGCAGCTCTCTACATGGCGGCTGGGACCTCACAATATATAGGCACCTTAACGGAAGTCGTAGGGTTTCACGAGACGAAGTCGCAGCCACCTAGTACGGGTGGTCTGTCCGGGCGGGCCTTGCCTGTACCAGTGGTCTTTATGGCCTCTAGCACCTAGTATTGACTCCAAGTTTGCTTGGCCATGTGGACTTCCTCAAAATTTTCATTTATGGCTCCAGATTTCTCCTTAAAATTGTGATTTCCTCAACAACACAACTAAAAGAAATAGTTTGCATATCTTTGCAATAATTAGTCATTAGTGGCAAAGCTAGAGAGATTCTTGTCAATTGCATGACTAAAAAAAGGTTTAAATGTGGAGAAATATGTCTATTTTAACAACCATCAGGTCGTCATGGACATGAAGATTTCTTGCACCTCCTTTGGCAAAATCCACTAGAATTCAAATTTCTTAATTCAAAAAATGTAAAATCAACTTTTTTCCATAGAACCCAGAAATCCCTAGTTGGATAAGTTGTTTGCAATGCCAAGATGCATTAACCTCCCAAATTTGGGCTCATTCTAGGGAGGGATGCCATGATTTTTGCATTAGGCATGATATCTAGGGTTGTAACCCAAGCTAACTCTTACTCGATAGACATATGAGTGAAGGTTTGCATGTCCAAAGTATCTGGATGCCTTGTTTATGATTTTTCGTGGGTTCTAGGTTACAAATAAGGACGCAATGCGTAGGTTTTTAGTTTTTTTATTTTTTATTTCATTTGGGTCGGTTCACAAAAAGGCCAAACTTGCCGGCTTGGGCAGCATCATGGGGGTATCTAAATTTTGAACCCTCCAAGATGATGGTCCAGCATAGGACACCTCTAGGGCACCTAAAATCATTTTTGTTTCAATTTTAGACCAATACTTATGTTACCTATAGTTCAAATTGTCGTCGGATTGAGGACAAGTACACCATGAGGGGGTCCTCGAGGCGTGCGGAAGAGAGGGGTGTGAGACGTACGGTATTCCGGGACGGTGAGCACACAAGTTTACCCAGGTTCGAATCCACCAGCTTTGGACGAATCCTACTCCTGCTAGCAATCCAGTAATACGGCAGAGCCAGAATATGGGTTACAAGGGTTTCGCCTGTGCGAGTTGAGATTGTAGACTATTGTGCTGTAAGGTGTTCGCCCTAAAGGCTCTCCCTAGGACGGCTTATATAGATATCCGGCCTAGGGTTTACAGGAGAGATCAATCCGGCTACGACTAAGAGTTGGTTACAGAGTACATCTTGAACTACAAGTAACATTATGGGCCTAAGTCGGTAAGTCTTCTGGGCCATTCCGTAGCCGGATTGAACTCCGTCTTCTCTCTCTCTGACTGGGCCGCCCGTGAAGCAAAGCTCTAACCCGAAGTGGGCCACCCTGATCAGCGAGGAACTGTGAGGCTACCCGGAAAGTATATCCTCAACACAAATTTTGAATTAGCAAGCATTACTTAAGGAAAAAGTAGTATATATCTCTACCATGAGAAAAATCCTAAACTTATAGGAATGGCCGTCCAACATGAACTACCACTTGGGAAAATTGTTGCGTGGCTGCGGACATTAAGAATTCTTGTACATCCTTCGGAAAAATCCACCTAGAATTTAAATTTCCCGATTAAAAAAAATGGAAAATCATGGTTTTTCATAGAACCAAGAAATCCCTAGTTGGATAAGTTGTCTGCAATGCCAATATGCACCAACCTACCATGTGTTGGGCTCATTCATGAGTGGATGCGATGATTTTTGTAGTGGCCATGATATCTAGGGTTGAAACCTAAGTTAACTCCTACACGATAGACATTCTAATTGAAGGTTGGTATGTTCAAAGTATTTGGATGCCTTGTTTATGATTTTTCTTCTGTACTAGGTCACACATAAGGACCCCATGCGCATGTTTTCAATTTTCTGATTTTTTTAATCTCATTTTATTTGGCTAATAAAAAGGCCCGACTTGCTAGCTTGCGCAATATCGTGGGGGTATCTAAATTTTGAACCCTTCGAAATAGTTCAGCCTAGGACACCTCTAGGGCACCCAAACCATATTATTTTTGATTTTTTCGACCAATATTTATGGTACCTACAGTTCAAGTTTTGAATTATTCAAGCATTACTGAAGAAAAAGCAGTATATAGCTCCACCATGATACAAATCCTAATCTCTGAGGAATTACCATCCAACATGACCTACCCTTGGAGAAAATGATGGATGGCCATGGATATGAATATTTCTTGCACCTCCTTTAGAAAAATCCACCTAGAACTTAAAATTCCGATTCAAACACTGGAAAATCAAGTTTTTTCCATAGAGACCAAAAATCCCTGAAATTGTTTGCAATTCCAAGATGCACCAACAAGCCAAGTTTAGGTTCATTCCATGGAGGGATGGCATGATTTTGGCAGTGGGCATGATATCTAGGGTTGGAATCGAAGTTAACTTCTACTCGATAGACATCTGATTAAATGTTTGAATGTCAAAAGTATTCAGATGCCTTGTTTATGATTTTTGTGGGCACTAGGTCACTAATAAGGAGCCCATGTGTAGGTTTTTAATTTTTTGATATTTATGAAGTTCATTTGTTTTGGTTCAAAAAAGGCCAAACTTCTCGGCGTGCGTAGCCTCGTGAGGGTTTATAAATTTTGAACACTCTGAGCTGGTACACCCTAGCTAGGACAACTCTCAGGCACCCAAAACCATTTTTGTTTGAATTTTTGTACCAATATTGATGTTACCTATAGTTCGAATTTTGAATTACGCAAGCATTACTGAATAAAAAAAGTAGTTTATAGATCCACCATGATACAAATCCTAATCTCCTAGAAATTACCATCCAACATGACCTACCATTGGGCGGAAATGTAGAGTGGCCGTGGATATGAAGATTTCTTCACCTCCTTTGGAAAAATCCACCTAGAATTCAAAAGTATTTATTCAAAAAATAGAAAATCAAGTTTTTCATTGAACCCAGAAATCCCTAGTTGGACAAGTTGTTTGCAATTCCAAGAAGCACCAACCTGGCAAGTTTAGGCTCATTCCATGGAGGGATGCCATGATTTTGGTAGTGGGCATGATATCTAGGGTTGGAACCCAAGTTAAATCCTAATTGATAGACATCTAATTAAAGGTTTGCATGTCCAAAGTATTTGGATGCCTTGTTTATGATTTTCTTTGTTGGTACTAGGTCACTAATGAGGACCCCATGTTTAGGTTTTCATTTTTTTTGATATTTTCAAATTTCATTTGGTTTGGTTCGAAAAAGTCCAAACTTCTCGACGTGCGCAGCCTCGTGGGGGTATCTATATTTTGAACCCTCTGATCTGGTATAGCCTAGGACACCTCTAGGGCATCCAAAACCATTTTTGTTTGAATTTTTGGACCAATATTTATGGTACCTATAGTTGAAATTTTGAATTCTACAAGCATTACTAAAGAAAAAAGCAGTATATAGCTCCACCATGAGAAAAATCCTAATCTCCTGGGAGTAGCCGTCCAACATGTCCTACCACTATGTGAAATGTTGGGTAGCCATGGACATGAAGATTTCTTGCACATCCTTTGGAAAAATCTACCCATAATTCAAATTTCTTGATTCAAAAAATAGAAAATCAAGTTTTTTCCATAGAACATAGAAATCCCTAGTTTTTTGCAATGCTAAGATAAACCAACCTGATAAGTTTGGGCTCATTCCATGGAGGTATGCCATGATTTTAGCAGTGGGCTTGATATCTAGGGTTGGAACCCAAGTTAACTCCTACTGGATATATATCCGATTGAAGGTTTTCATGTCCAAAGTAGCTGGATACCTTCTTCATGATTTTTCCTAGGCACTAGGTCACAAAAAAGGACCCCATGCTCAAGTTTTCAATTTTTTGGGTTTTTTATTTCAATTGGTTTGGTTCAAAAATCCCAAACTTGCGGCACCGCGCAACATTGTGGGGGTATCAAAAATTTGAACCCTCTGAGCTAGTCTAGTCTAGTACACCACTGAGGCAGCCAAAACTGTTTGTTTTTTAATTTTGTGACCATTGTTTATGTTACATATCGTTCAGATGTAGAATTATGCAAGCATTACTGAAAAAGGTAGTATATAGCTCCGCCATGAGAACAATCTTGATATCCCCGGAATAATAGTCAAACATGACCTACCACTTTGGAAAAATGTTGGGTAGCTGTGGACATGAAGATTTCTTGCACATCCTTGGAAAAAATCCACCAAGAATTTAAATTTCTTGATTAAAGAAAAGCAAATCAAGTTTTTTCTACAGAATCAAGAAATCCCTAGTTGGACAAGTTGTTTGCAGTTGCCAATATGCAACAACTTCCCAATTTTGGGCGCATTCCATGGATGGATGCCATGATTTTGGCAGTGGGCATGATATCTAGGGTTGGAACCCCTGTTAACTCCTACTTGATAGACATTCAGTTGAATGTTTGCATGTCCAACGTATCTGGATGCCTTGTTTATGATTTACCTAGGTACTATATCGAAAATAAGGACCCCATGCAGATGTTTTCATATTTTTTATTTGGGAATTTCACTTGATTCCGTTCAAAAATAGCCCAAACTAAGATACCTCTGGGGTACCCAACCCATTTTTCTTTGAATTTTTGGACCAATATTTATGGTACCTACAGTTGGAATTTTTAATTATGCAAGGATTACTGCAGAAAAATTCAATATATAGCTCCACCATGACAAAATCCTTGATCTCCCGGGAATGGTCGTCCAACATGACCTACCACTGCAAAAATTGTTGGATGGCCTTGAAGAAGAAGATTTCTTGCACCTCCTTTGGAAATATCTGCCAAGAATTCAAATTTCTTTCTTCAAAAAATGGAAAAATCAAGTTTTTTCGTAGAACCCAAAAATCCCTAGGTAGAGAAGGTGTTTGCAATGCCAAGATGCACAAACCTACAAAGTTTGGGCTCATTCCATGGAGGGATGCCAATATTTCTGCAGTTGGCATGATATCTAGGGTTGGAGCCCAAGCTAACTCATACTCGATAGACATCTGATTGAAGGTTTGCATGTCCAAACTATTTGGATGCCTTGTTTATGAATTTTCCTACTTACTAGGTCACAAATAATGACACCATATGCATGTGGTCAATTTTTATGATTTTTTTTGAATTTTATTTTGTTTGGTTCACAAAAAGGCCAGACTTTCTATCTTGCACAACGTCGTAGGGGTATCTAAATATTCAACTCTCCAAGATGGTTCGGCCTAGTACACCTCTGGGTTAGCCAAAACCATTTTTGTTTGATTTTTCTGACCAATATTTATGCTAGCTATAGTTCAAATTTTGAATTATGCAAGCATTACTGAAGAAAAAAAGTATATAGCCCCACCATGATTAAAATCCTAATCTCCCGGGAATGTCCATCAAACATGACCAACAATAGGGAAAAAATGTTGGGTGGCCTTGGACATAAATATTTCTTGCACCTCCTTTGGAGCCATATTTCAAATTTCTTGATAAAAAATGGAAAATCATGTTTTTTCAGGAGAACCTAGAAATATGGAGCTAGAGAAGTTATTTTCAATGCCAAGATGCATAAACCTGTCAAATTTAGGCTCATTCCATGGAGGGGTGCTATGATTTTCCAGGGGCATGATATCTAGGGTTGGAACTCAAGTTAACTCCTACTCGATAGACATCTGATTGAAGGTTTGATGTCCAAATTACGTAGATGACTTGTTGATGATTTTTACTGGGTACTAGGACACAAATAAGGACCCCACTCACGGGTTTTCAATTTCTTGGATTTTTTAATTTCATTTCGTTTGGTTCACAAAAATCCAAGCTTGTCGGCTTGCACAGCCTCATGGGGGAATCTAAATATTAAACCATGTGAGATGGTTCATCCTAGTATACCCCTAGGGCACCCCAAAACCATTTTTGAATTTTCTAACTAATATTTATGCTATGCACAGTTCAAAATTTTAATTAGGCATGCATTACTGAAGAAAAAGCAGTATATAGATCGGAGCATAGCAACATCATAGCTCGGAGCGAACAACTTCATAGCGCGAAGCAAACAACTTCACAAATCATAGCACGGAGCGACCAACTTCACAAAATATAAAATTTGTTTCAGGTTTGACCACATGAGTAGAATGGTCTGCATCATTGGTATTTGTTAAAATCATGGATTTTTTTTCTCGCTAAACTAAAAATGCGGGTTTTTCATGGGAATAGATGCTACAAGGTGGCTTATTTGATAAGGATCAACATGCGGCACACCCGCCTCCAACAACATGCAGCACGCCCCAACCCGCCTACCGCCACCTCCTCCTCCACTGCCGTACCACCAAAATTATGGTTTTTTCCATTATGGTTTTCGAACAGAGAGCCAGGAAGAAGCGCCATCCTGTTGGCTTCGCTTCCTCTTGATCATCAACATAAATTCTCCATAATCCGCAGTTCCACTCATATGCCCATCATTAATTCCTGTTTTTTCTTCCTATTTAACGTATGCCCTTCCCCACAATCCTAGCGGACCTTACCATCTTCAATCCTCCTCCTCTTGACATCGTGGACACCTTCCAGGTCCCACCCATCGTAAGGGAGCTCCAGCAGTTTGGGTTCCACGAGGATAATGCCCTGCACATCTGGGCCATCAACCCGTGGAGGAGCATATTGGAGCTGGCATGTGCATTCCTCGATTAGAGCTACGGCCACCGTCACGAACGCCGCATGTACAACCTTGACCTTAATTCTTATAGGACACTGGCGGTCTGCTTCATCAACCCCAAGGATGCCATGCTTCTATACGGTAGCGCCTACCACTGTTTATCGACACCAACATGCATACCAACCACTAGGACTAGTTCCCCAATGGCGGCAGATTCATCCACTTCATCATGTGAGAGCTGCCGATGGCGAGGGTGGTGGCACTACCTTTAGATGATAAGCCGGTGATGGGGGTGGCAACGGTGGATGTGGCAATGGCGACGGCGCTGAAGGGGGCGTCAGGCCAGAAGTAGAGCAGAACTAACCATTTTTAGTTCTGCTAGCATAGAGTAGTCGCTTACCTGGATTGTAAACTTCTTCGTGTAGTAATGAAAACTGGTGTTTGTTGTTTATGCTCGAGTAGTGTTGTGCTCGTAATCTTCTATTTCAGTTTCGTCAGATAATCGCAACCTCTTTTTTATCCGAGTCCCGTCAGATGTTGGTACTCGAACACACCTGAACTTGGTCCCTTAGGGTGAAATATCGACGAAACTTGTCCCTTACCTACAAATGCCAACGAACTAGAACTTGGTATTTAGGCAAATTAAATTTTCCTCTGCCTCGCTACACACTTCTGGAATAATGTATAGTGCCAACTAATTCGAACCCTATGCCTCAGTGATCCCCTGCCAATCAAGCTTTGCCTCTTTCCAAAAAGATATTCGTTGTGCTTGCCATCCGCCAAATACTTCTCTCTTATTTGGAATGATAAGCTTGCCATCGGTACCCATATCTTCATAGACACATCCACAATCTCTAGACCCATGCCATGGATGCAATCAACCTAAGGCTATGCAAGATATGCTTCGAAGGCCTTCCTATAGAATCCATGGAGACGGATGCTCTGAACCAGATCATCCGCAAGATTTGCGGGGATGTACTAGCGGTGCTGCCCGAGGTGAGCCAGTTCTTCCAGCAGAAGGCCTGGCTTGAGGATTCGGGAACCCTCTGAAAGTAGTACGAGCTCGATATCATCCGAAACTTACATGGATCACCGACCTCCTTTAAGCATAGGATCACTATGCTTGTCGCCGACGACCTCAGTACACCCTCATGTGTGGCTAGAGGACATGGTCACAAGTTGTTAGCAAGTAACAAAGAGAGACGTGCAAAGTATAAAAATCAGCTTGAGGGTAGAATCTGAAGATGGACAAGAACATAACCATTAGAGACGATGCGTATTGCGAACTAATCGTTGTATTTTGTATCTATTATGCTTTCATAGATCAAGACATTTAAGATCCATTCGATTAATTACCATGTAGTTTCTTATCAAACACCTAACGTGTAGTACTCACATTGGATCAAAACTAGAGTCTGATTCCTTTTATTCCTTTGTTCTAAATGTACCAATAGACGCATGTTTCCGCGTGGGAACTATAAATCATACCAGGTACCGAGATCGACAGAATGTGACCGGCATGGCTATGTAGCCATTCGGAATGCCCAGAGTGGCCGCTTTGAGGCTTGGGAGGGCTAAGGGATAGACTTTCTTGAGCGTTCTTTCAACACTATTTACTTGGCTATGTGCTTGGTGCCTCAGGTACTGCAATACCGTCTAGTTCAATCTACAAACACCTAAAATTCATTAGTCACCTTCACTCTAAACATAGCTCAAACTCATGTCTTTTCATGAATCTAATATTCCTGTACTGATGGACGCTTGCTTCCAAGTTGGCATGATCAACCATATCATGGTACCAAGATCACCAGAACATGACCAACATAGTTGTGTAGCCGTTCGGCTTGCCTAGAGTGGTCGTCGAGGCTTACGAGGCTCAGGGATAGACGTGTTGACTCTTATTTCCCTGTTGCTGACGTAGCTATGTGTTGGGTACGGAACATCAGAAGGAATACAAATCTAATTGTTTTCGGCTCAACTAGTGGGTTATGTGTTTGGTCCCATATGTCGGAAGGCAACATATCTATTTGTTTCCATCGCTGCTAACAGGGCAAAGTGGAGGTCGCACATGTAAGATGATGACTCAAACAGACGGTAGCAAGCCCAACATAATGGTTGTCGGCGTCACATTTGTCCGGGGCATGGACTTAATGAAACTGCATCGGCTGATGGCATATTTTCAATTCCCCGATTTGTAGTGGCATAATACCAATTTCCGAGTGGACTAGAGCCACGGTCATAATAAACATAATTTTTTGTCTTTCTCAAGATCATGATCCATAAAAAGTAATGTCCAGCACATATTGTAGAACGGATGGCAACCAGTGGCATAGCCACATACAAGTGTTTGGCAAATCCTTTCTCTACAACTGTATTTGACAACACATATTTGAAATGACAATACATTATAAGGATTCTTACCATTATTGGAATTGGTATAATATTTCCGTCCTAATACAAGATGGAGCAGATGTCGCGAGGCATTTTATTATTTCCCTAATTGATCCCTTCTATATGCGACATATTTTGGCTTGTGATTCATACTCACTCACTCACTATGCACAATAATAGGTGGTCCTTTTTTGATGTACTTTCTATATTCCCTTTTGTAATATGTTTTGGTAGGCTTAAGAGGCCAGGGATAAGCTCCCCATTTATATAAAAAATTTGTCTTGCCAAAATGTGTTATATAATGAAAGAAGATCCACAAAGATCAATAGTCACAAAAGAAACTATGCACAACCTAATGTTACAACATCTTTATTGTTATCTGCTTGCACCATTTATCAGCTCTAAATTATTACGGTACCATCTATTGCAGTACGCAAAGTTAAGCAACCATCCAGAAAACACTCCTTTGACGAAGCTTGAAAAGAGTACCGAAGTCACTGAAGAAATCATAACAAGATCACTGAGACGAGCTCTAAATCAATACTCCACTCTACAAGCACATGATGGCCATTGGCCTGGTGATTACAGCGGAATATTGTTTCTTATGCCAATGTTTGTAAGTAATTCATTCAAATGATGGAATTGTTGTAGGATCACACAATATTTTAGATGTTTCACATAATATTGCATTAGTATACTGTGACTGTAATCGCCACACTTCCCAACAAAGAGTAAGTCCGACAGCATCCCTGATTTTGTCTCCCTATATCCCCTTGCAGTGTATCTCTAGAAGTTTATTTTGATTTATCCGTACATAAATAAATACATTTTTAGGTTTTGTCGTAAGGAAAATATTCTTAAAATTCACCATCTTCATAGAAAAATATTAAATGCATTGAACAAACTGTAGATATTAATGAACTCCACACAAAGCTCTCATGTTTATCTTGCACTTACTAAGGGTTTTCTCAACGATACTAATTCCTAGAAACAATCCCACACTTATCTTCAAATTTAGAATGTGTAAATTATGAGAATGAAATGTGGATGGGTCGGAATTAGGATCTAAACTCTTACTCACACATGTCCACAACTTTCCTGTCGGCTCAATTAGATTTGTAGTTCTTGAGATTAAAAGTTGCCATGTATTAACTTTTGAAGCTTCTCTTTACTATTTTCATATATGAGCTTTCGAAAAAATTCTCATGAAATGTTGTGACTTCTGTACTTTTGCAGATATTCTCATTATACGTTACTAGATCACTTAACATTGTTTTATCGTCCGAACATCGACGTGAAATATGTCGCCACATTTACAACCACCAGGCATGTAAAATATACCTTAACTTTACTAGTGTAATTAATTGTGTAAATAAAATAATATTATGTTTAATCTTTGTAGAATGAGGATGGTGGTTGGGGAATACATGTTGCTGGGCCTAGCACGATGTTTGGCTCATGCTTGAATTATGTTGCATTAAGGCTCCTTGGTGAGTTGCTAGACGACAAAAATGACGCATTGATAAAAGGGCAAGCTTGGATTTTGTCTCATGGAAGTGCAACAGCGGTACCCCAATGGGGAAAGATATTTCTCTCGGTATGTGTAGACAAAATAAACTGACTATTCATATTTTATAATATACGTGACTAATTTTCATTTAACAAATTAAGTGGCAAACTTCACACTTAACAAAATTACTTTGGCATCAGACTCAGTAGAAATATTTTATATGAAAATTATAAAACATGCACATGACTTCCTCCAATGACCTAAAATTAATCAAGCTCTATGTAATTACAGATAATTGGTGTATATGATTGGTCAGGAAACAATCCAATTATTCCTGAACTATGGTTGGTTTCTTATTTTCTTCCAATTCATCCAGGTAAAGGTTCCTTCTATCATTATTGTTTCTTAGGTTTCACCTTGGTAATGATATGTTTGAATCTATCTATAAAACATATTAATCAATTGATATGACATGTTTAATTTATTATGGATCGACATGTAGCTAATGGAGAAGGATGATGAATAACAACAATTGGACATGTTCCTGATTAGCCATAAGTGATCCATACAAACTACTGAAACTTAGGCAACAAAGTCATTATAATAACACGGAAATCTTAAAATATTGCAAGCCTGGTAATACAAACGAAAAGTCTATAAGGAGAGCATAACAATGATTCAGCCAATTCAGCTTCATCCAAATCCGTACCTTTAAACAACATGTTAGTTTAGTCAATCCAAGACATATTATGCTTATTCAAGGGGCACAATAGCCTTGAGCTATCATGAACATGGATAAGCAGTCCCTTCAAAACATTTCAAGAACCAAATTCCTCTATTGTGTAGGAAGATTTTGGTGCTTTTGCCGACTGGTGTATATGTCAATGGCATATCTTTATGTGAAGAAATTTGTTGGTCCCATTGCTGCAACTATATTGGAACTACGCGGAGAACTCTATGGGACATCATACGAAAATATTGATTGGAGTAAGACACGCAATAGTTGTGCCCAGGTTTGTTGCTATACTATATAACTTACCTAGTGTGGTGACCGTTTCTTTTGCGCAAATTGACCTTCTTGCTAATATGGGCATACTTTTATATGTGTGCATGTCTTCCCTACAAGACTGATAACCATTTTATATGAATAGATCTTTGTATAATGGAAAATTCCATGATTATTAATTAAGACTGATTTGGACAAGCTAAATATTGTTGGACCTAAAAAAGTGTCCAATGCATAAACATTTTGATCTGTTTATACAAAACCTGCATCAACTTATATTACTGGCATCTTCCTTTGCCGTTAGATAGATATTGCATGTTAATGAGGGATAGTCTGATGATCGTGTATTTTATTTTAAAAAGCGTACATGTGTAATTGTGTGTTACTTGTAGAGAAGGTAGCTAACATTGGCGAACCCTCAAATACCGTATTAGTACAAATATGTTAACATGAACCTTAATTGGGCATGTTCATATACATTCATTCGATTTCCTAATTATAAGAAACTTTGCTCGCCCAAAGGATAGCTCTTTTCATGTATTCATGTATTATAATTCAAATATCTAGAGCATAATATCTCCATGGTTCTTTTTAAATTGTTATGATAATATAATAGAATATTATAATCTAAATCTTAATTATTTCAACATATACCCTTATTTGAAAATATATGACCTCATGTTATTATTTAAGTGCTATAATTTAAATGACCATGTGAATTTATCCATATTTTATTTATCATTTATTTTGCATGGAAAATGGTCAATATACAAGCGTGTTACAATTTATTTTTAATCACAAAGATGTCATGACCCCTTTTTTTCATGCCCTAAAGAAAACGGTATGTGCACATGTGTCCACAAACATAATAATGGTGCCGATATAAACTTGGCAGTGCTGATTAATTCTAGAGTTTCCTTTGTTATGAAAACTCCTATATAATTGTAGGATCATCTTCCTAGCCTTGTGTTTCATGAAACACATTTTAGCATAATTAAAAACTATATCTTGACCAGATATAAGGGTTATATTTTCTGATTAGTTTATAAACTATACAGTCATATGTCAGTCGAAGTCATAACCATATTGTGAAAGCTTGGTTACCTTTCTTCCATGTGCCAGGAAGACCTTCGTCGTCCCCGCTCCAAGGTGCAGAGTGTTATTTTTTATTGTCTTAACAAGGTTGTGGAACCAATGTTAAATTGTTGGCCAACAGAGAAGCTCAGAGAGAGAGAGAGCTTTGAACAATCTCATGGAGCAAATTCAATACAATAATGAAACAACTGAATACATTGGTCTTTGTCCCGTGGACAAGGTAAATTTAGATGTCAATAGCATATTTTACAAACAACTCACAAATTTTGAAACATAATATCTTACATCTTTTTGGTTATCAGGCATTGAGCATGATTTGTTGTTGGGTAGAAAATCCAAATTCAGATTCTTTCCGCCAACATCTTCCTCGAGTTTATGATTACTTTTGGCTTGCTGAAGATGGCATGAAGGCAAAGGTGCGCTTGCAATATCTTCATGAACTATTTTGCACGGTTATCTATCAAAGAGTAGGTTATAGTCATAACTTTTTTATAGTCAGGAATTATTAACACAGTTATCTATGATAGAGTAGGAATTATTTGGCACGGTTTCGATCAAAGAGATTTCTTTAAGCCTATAAACTTGTTTAGACCATTTATTGACTATATATTCAGATAATTGTCATGTTCCACAAGTGGAAGAATAATCATCTCTGGCGGGTCACTCCTCAATTTCACTATGGTATTCATTAAGAAGACTTGGTGACCTGTATGTGGGTTGCCCACTTTCCCTGGTGAATATCCGGTTGATAACAAGTGCACCCGGTCTCTATTGTTGGAAGTTATAAAATCATATATAACCTAAATCTATTAATTTATTTACGTGCAGCACGGTAGATGTATGATTCGCAACAACGAGAATGGTGTACCGGTCGACATAAATAGGACTTCATAAAAATTAAATTAATTTCATTAAACATATACACGAACAAAAATTATATGATTTGAAGTAAGGACGTGAGTAAAATGCATTTAGCTCCATGCATAGTTAAAGATTATCATGATGGAATTCAATGTCAATACATTTTCTTCCATTGCACTAGTTGTAAATTCATACTGAATAAAGAAAGATTTTATTTACTCTGTATCCATTTATTTATTTTAAGACTGCAAAGATGGCGGTATAGTAAACTGAGCAACAACTTATATATGTCATGCAAGAACAGATAGCTGATGGCTGCACTGGTTGGGATACATCATTTATAATTCAAGCATTCTGCTCAACAGATATGATTAGTGAGTTCAGTCCAACTATAAAAAAGGGTCACGAGTTTATAAAAAAATCACAGGTTTGTTTAATCTCCATCATTTATTAGAAAAATACTTTCAGAACAAGACCAATATGATTTTATGTATACCTGAAGGTTCGGTCAAATTTCCCAAGATATGAAAGATTTCATCGCCATAGATCAAAAGGTTCATGGCCTCTTTCAACTGTGGACATTGGTTGGTCTTCGTCTGACTGCACAGCGGAAGCAGTTAAGGTCCGTAGATGCTTCTCTGTCCTTTTTCATATAATAACACATGTTGTTGCAAATAGAAGTAGACCAGAAATTTTGACTTAATTGATACTGAAACATGGATCTATAGACTCCATAGTTATCTGATATTGTCTTTTGTAGACATTGATATTGTTATCAAATAAGTCCACCAAACTTGTTGGCGATTCGATAGAGGAAGAGAAGTTGTATGATGCAATTGACTGCCTCATTTCCTTCATGGTATGACCTCAAAACTGAATGAATTAATGTTAGCATGGGATTATTAAAATTCTTTCATACTGTGAAAACTATGCTATCTTTTTTTCCTACAAATTAAATCAATTTTTTCTAGCATTTGAACCTAAATTAACACGGAACTATCCATACTTTCAAGACAATAGAAATTCGCAGATAAGCTGAAATCTCCCTATTGTCTCGAAGTTATACAACCATCTATACGGTAGAAGTATATAACTATCAGTCATGTTACTTGACATTAGAAAGAATGACATGATACATCAGCGGGTGTCATTATTTACATGTCTAGTTACACATCCAATGTAGCCAAATTAAGATGTCTACAAATACCTTACAGGATTCTTGGTCATGTGATACAAGGTATATTCGTTAAAATACACAAAAAATATAGGTCAAACAGAGAGATTCCCCAGCTTATATAAACCTTAGTTTCAAAAGAAACAATGCATATAATTTAGTGCAAAGTCCAAGCCTACTAAGTTCGACAATATATAGAAGACAATATCAACATCTAACATACTAAATAGAAACAAACTATAAAGATATATTTTATAGTGGATCAATCAATGTTGATTTCATATTGTAATAATCCCTCTGTCCCAAATTAGATGTCGCGGATTAGTCTAGATTTGCATGTATCTATATACTAAAACGTGTTAGATATATGCATATCCCAAACAAATCTACGGCAAGTAATTCGCAATATAAGGAGTATTACGAGCAATATTTTTCTATGAAACTGGTCGAACTTAGAATTTTTTTACTATGGATTAAATTTATAGGCCTCATTTTTCGGAAAAAGGGGGGGTGATTGGATGGCATTTAAGCTACATATATCATTCAAGTATATTGAAATGCTATTAAACTATAGTAGTAACAATAGCTTTGTATCCCATGATTGCCGGCTGAGTTATAGTGAATACTACTATTACTAGAATGGATGTCAACGAGTTTTTTCTCTAAGACATCACGGCCATGAATGTGAAAAAAACTGAGTTTGCATTACAATGCTTTCAAGAAGGGACAACCTTCAAAGATCCATTTGTCATAGACACCATGAAGTTGGAGCTTGATTGTCACATGTAGCCACCGAACTCCACCACAGATTGGACAATCTAACCACAACCAGAAATCAGCTAGGTCGAGATCCACTATGTGGGTCCTGTCGTGCCGAATATACCTAGGTGAATTGACCTTCTTCTCCATGATTGCCCACACCCTTCCAAATCTCATCCTAGAACCATGAATCAACATTGTTCATGCCATTTTAGTTGCCACAAACATTGTTCGTGCCATTTTAGTCGCCACCAACATTGTTCATGCCATTTTAGTTTCCACATTTATGTTTTTGCCTGGTTTTTCTACTTTAGACTAGACATATATGGTCTTGTAAAATGGTTTACCACTGGTCTACTATTCTCAGCCTGATCTGTTAAATAGTTCCCCCATGGCAAGTTCATTGACTGAGTTCATAAGAAAATATTTTCCATGTTCGACTAAAAGGCACAAATTTATCTCGCACTAGTTTTTTCAGTAATATTCGTACAGAGTAGTTCAATTCTGCAGTTGTTGTTGGTTAGTTACTTGATTTCCCAACAAAGTAAAAACCTACAATCATAAGATGGATGATTGATGGCATATTTTTATTTTCCTTTTTTTATGTCGAAGAATAAAGATGGCTCTGTTTCTACATACGAACCAAAAAGAGGTTACTCATGGTTAGAGGTATGTAACTTATTAGTACTTCAAAAGATGGATCATATGTATGAGTTTGCCAACGTGTTAAACTGACATGTTAAATTAGCAATAAAGTTTGCCATCCTTGAACCCCAGAAATGTTTTGAGCACCATTTTTTGTAGAAATGTAGCATACCAAGTAGTAAATCTCCGAAAATATAAGGTACTAAACATTAACATGTGTTTCTTATCTAAATGAGTCCTAGTTTATTGAATGTAAATTCCTTTTCTTGCACCCATAATATTCCTGTACTCAACATAATGGTATTAGTTTTTTATGTAAACAAATTTACTACTTCTCTTAAACTACTTTTTAACCTTATAAATCATGTTTTATAATATATTGCCAGATAATTAGAAGACAAAGATGAAAGATTGCAACAATTTTCAACTATAAAGATTGTTTTCACATTACTCATAAACTTAATGATTGCCCTTCACTACCAAATGAAGGAAATATTTTTTAGAAAAAAATAAACTTTAGAGAGATAATTTATTTATGTTTTTAGCACCACAACTCAGCGTTCTCATGATGTATCTTCTTTAATGCACTCAATTACTTCAACAAAGTCTTGTTCTAAGTTGTTATACTTTTCCTTCACAAGCAACTTCATTTTTCTAACTAAATGAGGACAACTTTTTGCCAAACTTCTAAAAAATAATAAATCATCGCTACTATGTATGCACTAATAGCATCTCTATTTTGTAACAATATAGATTCTCAATCCGACCGAGAGTTTTAAGAACATTGTCGTCGATCATCCGTAAGAAATCTGAATGCCAATTTACTTGAAAATAATCACCTCATTTGTTATTTGATGAACTTATGAGAATGTACTTCTATTACTAATATGTAGAACGGTTGAAGTTACAGCGTCAGTACTTGACGCCCTTGTGTCATTCAAAGAGCTATATCCACAATATCGCGAAAAAGTGATAAGACAACATATAAAAAATGCTGCTATGTATATTGAGAGTGAACAACGTGCTGATGGTTCTTGGTAAGAAACAATATACCATTTATCATATTAAAACTATTATTCCCACATATGATGTCTTAACAACATTACTCCATATTTATTATGCAGGTATGGATCTTGGGCAATTTGTTTTACTTACGGGACTTTATTTGCGGTGAAAGGATTAGTTGCTTCTGGAAGAACATACGAGAATAGTTCTTATATTAGGAAAGCATGCAACTTCCTCTTGTCAAAGCAACAAATAACGGGTGGATGGGGAGAAAACTACCTTTCGGTTGAAACTGAGGTAACTGAAAAACAAACAACATTTTGATTTTCTGCATCTTTTAAGATTTTATCTTCTTGAATATCGTAATTTGAATTCATCTTTAGCTTGCCAGATTGAAATGAATAGTGGCATCAGTACGAAAAAACTATTTCTGTCTTCTTATTACGTGAATTATATGTTGAGACCATGATATCACGCAGTCACAAAACCGTTTGCAATAATCACTGTACAACTGTCTAATGATAAGAACATTTAAGGATGAGCAATTAACACATATGGCCCTCGGAATGTAGCCATGTTGCCTATGAGATTAAAATAGGTGTTTCTGTCTATAGAAACTATGAGATATCGTAGTTCTGAAATTTTATATTTTAAATTTAATCTCATCTTGTCCTCTTCAAATACGTGGAATGCCCTAAATGTATGTATTAATTTTCTAAGGAGGAATCTGCCAGCTTCTTCTCTTCTAGATGATGTATTTTGCTCCAAACCCCACGATCTTAAAGGTTTTCCATTTGAACATAGCATCAGCAAAACGCTCCAATTGAACACGCAGCTGTGATATTATATTTCTTATTGAGAATTCTTATATTGCTAGCACGCAGCTAGCAGGCGGCAGTGATATTATATTGCTTATTCAGAATTCTTCAAGAATCGAAAGGAATATTATAAGAAAAATATTACAGCTTCATAATCTCGCAGAAGAAACACCATGTAATTTCGTCATATTCCCTAAAAGGTTGGCATTAAGGAGAGCTGTAACTTATCCATAGTTTATATTGCTTATTGAGAATTCTTCAAGAATCGAAAGGAATATTATAAGAAAAATATTACAGCTTCATAATCTCGCAGAAGAAAGACCATGTAATTTCGTCATATTCCTTTCCAAAGTCCTTTTTAAATTTTTGTTTTCCTTTTTATTGACATCATAATTTTTCTTACGAAAATTGTAAATATGTTCCATTATATTTCTATCCCTCATGAAAGTATTTTCTGTCTAATATCATTATCAAAGTTCCCATTATATTATTTATATCTTTTGTAAGAAATTTAAAACAATCATTAAATAAATTATTGGGTCTAAATTGTTTAAGGTTACATTGGTACAAGGCACCTAGGTCACTTGAGGCCATTACAAAGAAAAATTTATTTTCCGCATCGTCTTAAAATCAACAAATAAATTTTACACATTAGACAACTACACAAGCAGTTACTTTAATGTATGTATAGCACGGAACGATGAATAGTGTGCAATCGAGATGTCGCCACAAGGTTGTGATTATAACAGGGCGTGTTCTGTTGGTGTCAGGGATGTGTCATTATATATGATATTAAGGTGGAGTTATGACACTTGCTGTCGCATTTCTGATATTTCATCTGCATATGTTGTGTTTTCCCTCCAATCATGACAGGATTATGTTGACACCGGTAGTCCTCATGCGGTCAACACTGCATGGGCAATGTTAGCTCTAATTTATGCTGGGCAGGTAAGTTCACCTATTTCCTTTAATACCAGTTTGGGAAAGCTACTTTTAAGTTTCATGTGCATATGAATGAATATTATTCTCAAGATTATACTCTTTCATCTCCCGAAAATTGCATTATGTGACAAAGAATTTTCATCTTTGATATTCTCACCAGGCTGAAATTGATCCGGTACCACTGTATCGTGCAGCAAAAGTATTGATCAACATGCAACTAGACACAGGAGAGTTTCCTCAGCAGGTGTGTTACGTCTATAAACAACTGTTGAGAAATTCTAACCCTAAATTTGTAAGATCCTGGAAAGAATTTCCTCTTTACACTTGTAAACATGAAATCCTCATTTCAAAATGGTGATACTAAAATTTCACAGTTAAACAAAATGTTTTTTCGAACAAGTAGTATGAGTAAACTGTGGAACATATGAGCTAGGGAATAAGGGGTCCGAACTGGAAATGCACTTCCTTTTCTATCATGTCAATATTAATTTAAAGAACTGAAATGCAGCAGAAAGAGCCTTGACGCCTAACACCTTGGAACTCCTTCAAATTTATGCTGTTTATTAAATTTACATTGGGTACTCTGCCTTGCAACTCCCTGGTGATGTGATCTTTTCAATGTCAGGAATACACTGGAACTGCTAACTCGGCCTTTTTCTTTAACTACTCCAACTATCGCAACACTTACCCCATTATGGCTCTTGGAGAGCTTCGGCGCAAACTTACAACGAGCAGAAAGTAATGTACTGTAAAATATTTGCTACCCACACATGTTGTCCAAGTTTCATCTTGGGTTACTGGTAATCAAGGCTTGGCATGATCACCATTTTGTTATCATGCAAACAAACCTTTTATTTGTACCTTTTTATTATCAAAGAACATTTTATATTTCTCTAACACTCTCATGTTAAATATATAGGGTTGTGTATTTACCCATTGTATAAGGGTTTTCTACGTGTTTCCTTACAATATTATAACTGAGCCAAAAAAAGAGCTCCCTCACAGACCTGGACGTTTCCAACCGTCCCATTGCCCGTGCTTGCAGATCTTGGCCACCATTTGATCTTCCTGCATGCACTACATGAATCGTTTGTCATGGTCCGGATGCCCACAACAAAGGGCAAAAAACATACGGCAAATCATTTGCCATAGGCAAACACATGGCAAACCTCTATGGCAAATATGAAGCCGGTAAAATCTGCCGATTTGGGGAGTGCAAAAAATCGGGCACATGGAAAAAAACTGCCATGGCGTTCGGCAAACTACCGCGGACTGACAGCCAAAGGTGCCATCAACTCTAGTGGGTCCCATGTCGTCAATTACCCATGTGTTTATTTTGGCCTGCAGCAAACATCACAATGAATTTGCCATATGTTTTGCAAGACCTACAGAAAACATAAGACAGAGGACAAAAAAGTCATAGAAACATCCCTGACTAGAACTAACCAGATCATATTTGAAGCTATATATACACTGCTACAGATCATAGAATGTCATGGTACTTTGTCCTCAACAAACAGAGTATGCTACATACTAAAACTATGCCGACACCGGGCCAACTTGCAGCCTACCACCCAGCAATATGCGGGAGACCATGGCCAGCCCAGGCCGGCATCAGTTGTCAGAAATGATCCAGACTGCGGTAGCACCACCTAGTACTCCAGCAGAGATGTTCTTGTTCCTCCACAGTCCACATAAACACATTAGCAGCTGCAGAAGAGGTTATTGTTCCTCCACAGTCCACATAAACAAAGTGAATATAGCAAAAAGATTGCAGAACATTGAATGCTCACAATTTACACCTTAGTCACAATATAAGACATCATATCGGTCACAAAATATGGCAGCATTGAAGACAAGTATAAAAAGACGATAACAGTCCAAAAGTGTTGCTAGATGGTATCTGAAAATTTATCAGGCGACAACGGTACTTTTAAGTCAAGTAGACAATGTATGGTAATAATTCACCACGGGGTAAGGTTACCGTAACTGAGACAAAAAAAGAGCTCCCTGATGACCTGGATGTTTCCGACCGTCCCATTGCCCTTGCTTGCATATCTTGCAGGATACTGCTTCAGGTGAAATCAACGGTTCTGATCAACAACATTAATGACCTTTTGAATTCAAACAAATAGCGTGTTTAATCACATTTTCTTTGTAATCGAGCTTTAAGCTCTGTAATGAACCATTAGCGCAGTTCTATCCTTCCAATATAAAAGAATAGGAGAAGGTTCGGTGGCACGCTATGCAATACAAAACCATAGTTGCTTTCCTCTGCAATTTACCTCATTAACTAGATGTTGTAGATCAGAGCCTCCGAAGCTCCTCCTCCTCCCTCCTCCCTCCTTCTTCCTTCATCGCATCAACGACTTCCCTCCCTCCCAACCCACAAGAGCTTATCGAGGCAGCCATGCCATTAAATGCAAGGTCGTGCTATACTTCACGAGAACGAACAAGACCCTAAGATGTTGCTGGCACCACGAGTACAACGATGGATGAAGAACACGAGGCGGAGATCCTCACAGGCAAGGCAAGATCCCTCGAGAAACCTGTACTATTCGCCGCCGCCTTGATCGCCATGACAGGGTCGCCCATGTTAGTGCCGTGACGAGGGTGAGACTGCGACGATGTTTAATATGGCTTCCAATTTCTCGTGTTTTATTCCACCTAAGAATACAACCCATGTTAGTGAAGTGTGGATGAACCAAAGCAGCTACCTTTCCACTCCAAAGCCATCAACTTTCACCCATCCCAGAAGTTTCCACACCAAATCCAATCCGACACGCCTCCTCTACACCACCCTTCCCACCAAAACTAGGAAATCTCACCGTAGACCAACTTTCCTTGCTGCCATCACAAACCCTGACGATGGTCACCAAGTTGTTTGAGAATATAGGACGTGTGCTAGGATAGCTTTGTTATATTTTTGCCACACAACAAGTCAATGTAGTACAATAGGTTGATTTTCGCCTTGTTTTTTGTGTTTTGTGTGAAATTGGGAGAGTCGCTCCATGGAAGAGGAGGTAGTAATCGGGCCTTTAGGGCGTGTTCGGTAACTCCATGGCTTCCGGCTTCCCAAAAATCCGCGGCAGACTAACACCGAACGTCCCAGCTCCGAGGAACCAGATCCGAGAAGTCAGACCATTTTCATTCACAAAGTGCGGAGCACCACATTTGGAGATTCCCGGAACGTCAAAATCACGGAACAACAACTATTTACAGAAATTGCCACCGCGAAGTGAAAAAAGAACGTTTGCCTATCTCCAAAATCTCTCTAGACCACTGCCCTAGGCCCGTTGACCCGCACCATCTGTGGAGGTCTAGAGGGAGATATGTCCGTGACCTAGCCCGCCGCCGGCACCTGAGCTCATGCCCGCCACGGCCGTTAGCATCACCGCCGCCGAGCACATCGTCTCCTCCTATTCCCTCAGCTGTAAAGGCCCCCGACCCGCCCTTCCCCACTTCCGCCCGGCACCGCCTGCCTATACGCCCCATCTCCACCTCTACTCTTCCTGCGCACCAAGCTCTGCACGCCGACCAGCGACGGTCGCTGTCACCGACTCCCTCCTCAAGAACCAACAGGAGCAGCTAACTAACTCAAGAAGCATCAGTACAAGTATGCCCCTCCCCCTATCCCTGACCTCAACCTCGATAGCACAGTCAAGTAGCAGGAGGAGCAGATGCCCCTCCCCCTATCCCTGACCTCCACCTCCATGCCCCCCACGGCCGCTAGCATCACCGCCGTCGAACCGTCGTCGTCCTCCTCATGCGTCATCCTCCCCCTCCAGTTTCTCAAGGTTATCTGAAACTGCTACTGTCAATTTTATTCAGTGTTGGTACTATCAATTAAATTGTAGTGTATTTTGGTACTTCTATTGGCCTTTGTAAATTGATTTTGGTACTGATATTGTGTGACCGTGATGGCTTTTGTCAATTGAATTGTACTGCACTTTGTTGTGTATTTTTAAATTAGTATCAACAATGGCATCAGAATGGACCGAGGAGAACACTCGCATAATTGTTGAGTTGTTTGTCAAACAAGTTCGGTTGGGTACTAGGCCAAACACCCACTTGACACCCAATGCATATGAAGAGGTTGTTAATGAATTCAAAATGAGAACCGGACTATCATACAAGCAGCCCCAATTTAAAAATAAATAGGACGAACTGATAAGTGATTCACAACATCTTCAAGAAACTCATACTCAGGGAGACGGGAGGGGGATGGGATGTAGAGAAGAACATTGTCAAACAAGATCCTGAGTGGGGTAAGAAGGCAGCAAAGGTGAGTTGTCATGCATATGTTTTGTTTCTTTTAATTAATTAACTTTGAAAACTATAAAACTGTAAGTGCTATTTTCTGTTTGTATTACATGACATTCCATGTTGTGGAAAATGGACTTCGCAATGAAGAGGGATTGAAGGAGATGTTTGAAGACATCACTACTGATGGTAGTGATCATTGGAAACCTTCTCAGGCGTACCACCTCCTTCTAGTGCAGCATTAGCAGATGCCCTTGATATTGATGCCATCCAGGATCATGATAATGAGAACACCGAAGATCAGGCGATTCCAGGTGATGCAGAGCCTAGTCGCTCAACACAGAAGAGGCTCTGGAAGTTTGTTCATGACAGGAGTAAGAAACCCAAGACATCACTTGTGATATAGGAGCAGATTGCAAGGATTGGTGACATTGCTGAGAGATCCCAATCATCTTTTGAGTCTTTTATAAAGAATGATGACGTCATTTTTGTCGAGTCTGTCATGGTGGCGTTTTTAGAATGTGGGGCAGAAGAAGCTAATTATGAGTACTAAATTGCCACTGATTTGATGGCCAGGAGTGACATAAGGGAGATTTTTATGCACATGACTGTTGGTGCTAAGACTTGGCTCTGTAGGAAGTATGAGCACAAGTATACCAAGTATATGGTTTGCTTTTATGTACGGGTGATGGTGATTCATGTTGTGCACATTTTCGAACCTTTTTTGCAATTTGGCTTGTAAGATCTACATGGATAATTTATATAAATTCATATCTGTGTGATGATTGGTTTTGTTGTTCTATAATATGTACGTATGTTGCTAACTATGTTATGATCGTTTTTTTGTGTGTATGATGCA
Organism: Avena eriantha; assembly: GCA_910589775.1. NCBI lineage: Eukaryota > Viridiplantae > Streptophyta > Magnoliopsida > Poales > Poaceae > Avena > Avena eriantha. The sequence goes on along the minus strand of OU342742.1, from coordinate 113,103,216 downwards.
GATGTCTGACGATGATAGTGATTCTGAGAATGATTATCAGAGGAAGAAAATGTTAGTTTCCCATCATGCAAAACAAATGTCTATCCTTTCTTCAAATGCAGCAAACATTGTTCAGAAATATAGTGAAAGTTTGTTGTTGAAGGCCAAGCCTAGGACTTCTATACTCAGTGGGTTTGAAGGTTGCGGCAGACTATTGACACACTTGGAGAGACATATAGAATGCTAAGAATGAGTGCAAGGGTATTTTAGATATTCATGACTTGTTTGTCGAACGGTATGGCCTCACACATTCCCTTTATGTTAGCAGCTATGAGTGTCTCGCTATTAAAGTCCACCAGGGAGCTCGTCTCCCAAATCGACGCTCTCGAGGTTGAACACCCTATAAACCAGTCACAGAGATTAAAAATGTAAGCGATGAACACCAACCAGTCAATCACAACACTGTTAGCAACCTAGCACTAACAATACATATACCTATCGGTTCCTAAAGGGAAGTACAAATCTAAGAATGCTCATAACTGTGGACAATCTTATCAACACCTAAACAACCAAAGTATGATATGAATGGCTAAAATGAACCTCTAAGTTGGAATAAAATTTAGCTCTATACTATGTAACTAAGCTGGCAACCGAAGACCGCAAAAGCAAAGCAAATGCTCAATTTAGTATAAGTCATACATTACTATATTATACACTTCTTTGATTTAGGGTGTAATGATCTCCATGAAGTGCATGCATGAGAGCTTTTTAAATACACATCACTGCAATGAACATTTGTAAGGTAATTAGAAAAGGTAAAATGGATTTTACTATCAAGATCATAGCTCTTAAACTTTGATATCTTCTTCATTCTTCTCATTTTTCACAAGGAAAGCTAAATGCTTGACAGCAAAAAAGAATAGTTATCACACGAAACAACATTAGGATCTTACATTATATAAATTCCAGGCATGGATTAACAGTACTAAGCTAATAAAAGAAATAATATAGTTCATTCATGGATCAAGTAAATCCAATTAATTAGCAGTACCAAAATAAGAAAAGAAATGATACAGCATAAAGTCCAAGTGTTAGCTAGAGGGAAGATGGTGTCGCGACAACTGGATCAACTAAATCCACTTCTACATACAATGTGTTGTGACAAGACATGTCAAAATTATGTATCCATCATTCAGTTTATCAAGAAAGAAAATAATATACACGTACCACAACTAAAACTAAATAATAAGTAGACATATGTGTGCAAATGACCACGGATGAAAGAAGTTCTCCGTAATGCAATACAGGTGATGGCTACAGATCTGTTCATGGCTGCCCGTTGCAGCTTTTCAGGGCTTGGAATGGGCTCGGTACAGGTCCAGCTTGAAACCAAATTAAACTTACCAATAAAAATATGTTTTACTAAAAAGAAATATATTAAGGTATATAATGGATAGTATATACTGGGAGTACACTCACATTCAGTGTATTCTTAGCTTTCACATGTAGAGTATTCATATCAACATGACTACTTATACGGAGACTTCTAGAGGCACTTACATGACTGATGCAAGTATGCAAGAACAAACAAGACCAAAGTGCTCGCCGAGAAAACTCTCCATGCCTAGCTTGATTCCTAAAAAACATAGGCCACGCATACAAACAGCACACCAAGCTAACCAGGATTATTGTTATAAACTAGAAAATGCAGAATGGATACTTAGGCCAAAAGCAGGTAAAGCAAAAGAAAGAAGAGTTGAACAGAACAACTGGTCATGTGAGATCATTCTACTCAAGAAAAGTGGAATTTGGTACTGATCTTTGATCGAAGTTGTCTCTCAATTCTGGGACCATAGGTTTCTAGCTGCTGAGTCTTAAAAGAAGCCACTGTTGACCCAGCTTGTTTGACAAGTAAATTGTGCCCATGAAAGCTGCACATCTTGGCAGCCACCACAACGCAAAAAGGAGGCATGGAGAGCTATCAAAGCTAGATTTCCATTGCACCTTCGTCGACGTTCCTTTACGACGACTAAAGCTTTGGTTTTCGACTTCCTGGAGAGAGCTGATGATCTCTCTTTGGTCAATCTGGCTGTGACGGTGTGGCACATTTGGAGTGCCCGAAATGCAGTGTGCCATGATGATTCTATCAGGCATCCTCACAGCCTCGCGGAACAAATTATTGCTTATATTCATTTGATTCTACTGAAGCACTATACCAACCATAGACGTGGGACAACTACTCCAGGTCCAGTTTGGTCCCCGGCACCGGAAGGTATGGCTGTTGTTAATGTTGATGATGCATTGTTCGAGGCTTCTTCATGCTAAGTTCTCTCTCTCAAAAAAAGGAAGGGTTTTCCTTGTTTCTGCAGGCGGCAAAGACGTCGATGGAAGGCGTGGGGGACGTACGTGGAGTGTGCGTGCGTCTGCACGGCGATGACTCCCATCCACGGGGACAGACTGGGCCAAGGGATCCGGCCGGAGAGATATTGGATCTAGGGAGCGAGAGCATCTCTAACCGCCGGCCGGATCCTTTTACTCTTAACCCAAGCCGCCACAAATACGGTCAGGGGACCAAAAATGGGATACCGGCTCCTATAATCCCTCCTCTCTCTCCTAAATTACTCGGTCGCCAACTTGATTTTTAAATTTTTATCTTCTCCCTGGCCGTCGACCCCTCCCGCCCAAAATCGTCGGAACTCATCACCAGCGCCAGGATTCTCCCCTCCCCAGGCCGGAATATCATCAGAGCTCGGTTCCACCGACGCGATGCCGCCGGAATCGACCCTCGCGATGGCTCCGATGCTGCGGAAATGGTTGGGCACCACCAGCATGGCGCGGTCGACGGTAGAGACCGCCAAGACGACCTCCCAGGCCACAGAGACGACAGGGAAGCTCGGTCGGGCGCCCACCGCTGCTGAGCGGGTCGCGGGCGTGGAAGCCGACGGAGGCCATGATAGCCCATTAACAAGCGGTGGAGGAGAAGAAGAGGAAGGCCGCAGCGGCCTCCACACCCAAGTCGACGATGAAGGGCAAGCCCAAGCCGACCTCCAAGGCCACGCCGTCGTCCTCCTAGCTAGCCACCGTCGAACATCAATGAGGCGCCCGCGAGGTGATCGATGAAATACCCGGTCCGACTCAGAGTTCCACCGAGGTGAGCGTCGCCGAGTTCATGACCCAACTTGATCATTCTTACCCCCAAGGCCTCGACGACCAACTTTAGCGGCGATGATGATGCCACTAAGGTGGGCGATGAGGAGGCCGAAGAAGGGTTGACCGAGGTGGGCAAGTACATGGCCAAGGCCCCGGGAAAGAGATCCGCTAATTATAGCGAGGAAGAAGATGTGGCTTTGGCCGACGCTTGGATGAATATTTCGTTCGATGCTTCGGTTGGCGCCGATCAATAAAAGGAGAAGTTTTGGGGGTGAATTGAGGATTACTACCACAAAGTGGTCACCATGCCATCCTACTGTACCCAAGGCTCACTTGGTCATCGTTGGGGCACAATTTCTTGAGTGTTGCAACCGTTGGGCCGGCACCATGGAGTATGTCACCAATGCACCACCGAGTGGGGTCATCTCCAACAAGATGTGTATAAGTACCGCAACATGAAAGGTGACAACAAAGACTTTTCTTTGCACCATTTCTATAAGGAGCTCCAAGGCAATGAGAAGTGGATTTGAATAAATTATGACACCACGCCGAAGAGGGCTAGGCTAAGCCAAAAGGAGGAGGTCGATGATGAATAGGAAGACCTCAACAAGAGGTCGGATGGTGTTAAGATAGCCAAATAGAAGAAGAGGAGGGGAGGTGTCGGCGCCTATAAGGAAGAATTCAATGCCATCATCGAGACAAAGAAAGCATTGGCGGTCAAACGTAAGGAGGACAAGGAGGCTAGGTGGAATGAGCTCAAAGTGTTGGAGGAGGAGAAGTGGCGGTCCAAGTTGGCGGTGGAGGAACGAAGGATTGCACTCGAAGAAGAGAGGGTGACAAAGGAGAATAAGCTAGAGGAGGAGCAGCTAGCACTTGAGAGAGAGAGAGAGAGAGAAGTTGGCCAAGGAGAGGGAGGATGTCAACCACAACATCATGTTCATGAACACAAGAACATTGGATGACAAGGCTAGGGCATATTGGGAGATTGCTCGTGCGAGGATCTTATCCCGAGAGCTAGGTGGTGGTGGTTTATAGCTCCAAATTTCATCACTTTTTACTATTGATTTTTCTCTTGTTTATTGTCGGATTTCACTAAAGATTACTTCTTTCTACTAACATCAATGTCGCAATTAGCGAATCCTTGGTTTCTTGTGATGGTTTTCAGGTAATGAACATTTATTAAAGATTTGATAGCATTTATGGGCTAATTGCACCTAAAGAAGTAAATCCCAAATTGGATCCCCTTTCATTGGAGGCATTCAAAGATCTTAACGACCAGTAGTACGGTCGGGATGCGCCCGTACCGTCTGCCTATACTACATGCTGCCAGCTCCGTTATATCAATACAAGTAACTTTTTTGAAGGGGAGAGGACGAAAAAGAGAACATAGCCACCGCTAACTCATCCAGAGAGGGTTAGATCAGATCTGGAAGAGGAGAAGAATCTCCCCTCATTCCTCGATAATTTTCAAATCCTCAACCACACATGCCACCATCATCCCCATCGTTACTTAGAGAGAGATTGGCAATTGTAAAGGGTTTGATACTTTGATCTACCTTTGGTTTGTATTTTATTTGATCTTCAATCGCTATTGTGGTTTGCTATAATAACTTTGAGATGATTTCTATTTACAATACAATTATGCTTTTGATTTGTCTTCCTCTCATGTCTAAGTAAATCTCCATAGGCATGGAAGATGTAGGGGATTGGTGAGATGTGTGGTGCCTCCTTTAAATCCATCTATTTGTGATTATTGTAGTGTTTATTAAATAGTGAGAATGATTATCTATGTTCGGCTAATGCTTGTTATCTAATTTGAGGACCCAAGTAACATGATCTAAAGATCTCATAGGTATAAACTTGTATCCTACTGAATCAGCGACCTCCGAGTGACACGACCGATATCAATGAGGAGCTAGCACTACTCGAGGACAACAAGGAACCATCAAGATTAAAGTCTTGATTTGGTTACAAGACCTTAATTAATGTGCTGACCATTGTTGTGGTAACAGGCAGACGGATCATTGGGGCTGGAAAGAATTGGACATGAGGACTCCTAATAGGTATATGGATTGCTTGCCTACTCACTTACCAATAAAAAATATCACTATCACTTATTCCACTTTATCCATTTGGCACTTTCACTATCACCATGAATTGTTTCTCTCCGCGCCTAACTTCTCCTCTGCACGACCTTTACACATCTTTCTCGTCTTTACTTTTATGCAATTTAATTCTTATTTATTTCCTAAGAAAGTTTCCTCTATGTTTCACCTAAAACCTTCCACCACTAGCAGTTGCAGTCAATTCACTCAAGACCTGTGACACCTTGAGTGGGACAGAAACGCCATATAAAAACACTTACCAAGGCTCCTTATCGGGATCGATATAAAAACTAGAATTAATACTTCCGCAAAAACATTCTCTAACGAACATGTGCACTTGCATGGCATTAGTGGTGGTGGTGATGGTGGCCAGGTGCTCCTTGAGGTGGCCGAGATGGTGGAAGATGTGGCGAGATGGTGAGGGCCTCATTTTTGGATCTAGTATGATTGATTTAATGTATTTTGTATAATATTTATGCATGTTTGTAATATGGATACTCGGCATGTGGTGTGGAGATTTAAAAATTGTGATGAATTTTTTTACTCCTCTAAGTTTTTCAGGATTGTGGATGCGTCTCATAAACTCAAAAGCGTGGGATAAGGATGGCGATGGAGCGGGTTTGGACGGATATACAAAAACCAAATCCAAATCCAAATCCATGAACCTCACTCTAGCCCGCCCACAATGATATCCATGGGCATGGATGTCGCCCTAGATCCAAACCCGTTGGACATCCATGTATCCATGGATATCCACTGGTTTACACGCCATATACATAACCATAACAACATTCAACATAACTGCGGCATTATAGCAAATTTCGGTAGCATTTCAGCAAATATTACATGGATAATACATAGGAATATTAAAGCAAGAATATTTCAACCATATAGTACATAAAATATGTCAAATATCACATGATAAAACCACAAAGTACATAGATGTGTCATAACAGTCTCACTAATATGTGGGTCCCACGTGCCAGCCGGGTATTCGTTGGATATCCATGGAGCGAAACCACAACCCATGCCCGCCCCATGAATTAGTGGATTAGGGTTTAGGGTTTAGGGTATGGAGCCCTATGAAATCCGTGGGCATAATTAGGCCTCCATACCCTTACCCGTCGGGTCGGATATCCGTGGATACCTGGATCCGTAGATAAAATTGCCATCCTTAGCGTGGGATGTAAGGATCAAGAGAAGCTACGATATGCAACTTATCTATTGACAAGAATCGCACCCACATGGTGGGAGAATCAAAGTTCGTAGCACCGGGAGGAGTTTTTAGTACCTGGGAGAAGTTCAAGAAGAAGTTCTGTGAATGTTTTCATAGAAACAGTGGACCAAGGAAGGATGATGAAGCCATATGGAACAAGAATCTTCCAGATCTAAGGCAGGTACAAGAGTTCAACCGTTTATCTTGGTACATTAGTGAGGAGGTAAATAATGATGCAAAATGGCAGAGGAGGTTCATAATAGAACTGCAATAATTAAGATGCAGCTTAGGATTGTACAAGCAAAGGAGTTCTAGAAATTGGTGTATAGTGCATATATCTCAGAAGACAATAAGAACTTGTGGACATGCGCGCTTCATCGCGCCGCCTACAATCTATTCGGTAGAGTGTGGTAGGTGTATTGTACTCACTGCTGGTAGCACATTTTGTTTGGTTTGTGTTACCATAAATTAAATATATGAGCATGTACGGGGTTGAGTGTTTTAGTTCGTAGACAAATATGTCATTTATGTGTTAGACATGTCTGAAACTAAAAGATCTGATCTTAGACACAAGAAGTGGGCTCTTATTTCATAGTCAAGCTCATAAGCAACATAGGGGTACAAGTACTTATTCAAGTAAACAAAAAAGTACATTGAGCAAACTTCAAACAAAAATACATCGAGCAATAGACCCAGTTCAGTACCACAAGAAACATGCATGTCACATGATCAAGGTAAAAAATTAATGATGCCAAAACAAGCTAACTTATGAATATCACACGGTAAACTTGTTCGACTGCCTCAAAATCGATGCTTGTAACTATTTGGATTGCAGAACTCCAAGGAAAGACACAACTTTGTATTCAACACTTACAAGTGGCTGGATTATTAAATGATTCGTTTAGTCAATGTAGACAAACAAATTACATATATACTAATTCTATGCAGGAGTCATACATGATATATTCCAAATTATTCACTGGTTCAATAAAATTTAAAAGAGAAGGTATAACTGGAAGTTTCCACAAATATTTACATAAAAGTAAGATCTAATATGTAATCAAGTTTGATAATTGTACATCAAAATGAAAAATCAAAATGAAAAATAGAAGTTATGACATTTCTTTTGGACCTACTTAGTCGTTAGATACCGCTTGTTCATTAATCATAGAGCATGGTCCAAGTCAAGGGCACTAATTTTTTTGTTAACTCGTGTAGAAATTGTAGAACAACATAATTTTTTTTATCAATTTACACAAGCATCTCATATATTGTCGAGATATGCTAATATGTTCAAAAGAAAATATAGTTGCAGATCCTAAGAGGGGCCAAAATCAACTTATTCTGCTTTATTCCAGGAATACATACATGTTAATTGTTGAAGTGACATGAAACACAACCGTTTCTCGCAAGGCACGACCATTTCTCGCCCTGTTAATGATCCATGCTTTCCGTTCAGTGATTCTTCCGTTCGGTTACTATAGATTTCGGGTTATGGCCAGTCGCTCTGTGCCCCATCATCGCATGCCTCGCTGGCCTTCTCCTTTTTAATTCTTTTTTCTGCCACCCGCCCCCTATTTTTCCAGTCAAAGCGGTGAGGATGATACGACATCTTTGCGTAGTCCTGCATAGGAGCATCTCTACCCGTGCTACCCGCTCTCTCTCATCCCCACCATCACATGCTCTCACCTCCTTCTTATATTCCTCACCACCGGCAAAGCGTAGCGGCAGACGGGTGCACGAGGTCGGGGGCTATGTTGAATCGGTGTTGGGCAGGTTCGAGGTGAGGAAGAAGAGATGGCCAACACTACATGCGGGAGATGGACTAGAGGCGGTGGCCTCATGAGTGGAGGGGGCAGAGGGAGCGTAGGTGAGAGGGAGAGCTCGGAAGCGGAGGGGCCTTCTCCTTTTCAATTCTTTTTTTCGCCATCTGTCCCTGATTTTTCTAGTCAAAGCGGTGAGGATGATGCGACATCTTTGCATAGTCTCGCATAGGAGCGTCTCTACTCGTGCCGCCCCCTCTCGTAGTCTCACCCCCACCACACCACGTGCTCACCTCCTCCTTATCTTCCTCACCACCGAGAAAGCATGGCGGCGGACGGGTGCGCGAGGTCGGGGGTGATGTTGAATCAGTACTGGGTACGTTCGAAGCAGAGAATTAGAGGCGGCCAACATTGGATGCGAGAGATGGAAGGGAGTCGGTGGCCTCGTGAGTGGAGGGGCGGAAGGAGCAGATGTGAGAGGGAGATGTCGGGAGCGTGGAGGGGTAGCACACACATTGCTAGGGATATGGAGGAGAGGTTGGGATGGGCCAGAGATCAGGACTTGGGAGATCGGGTGGAGGGGCACGGGATCGAGGTGGGGGTGGGGTAGGTGCGGGGACGAGAGGGACCATCACTACTAGGAAATAGCTCTTCTGTGGCGCATGAAAATACATCTTCTGTGGCTCATATCCTAGTCGCCACTGTTATCTCGCCACTGATATCTGCTTCCTGTGGCACATATGGATATGCGCCATAGAAGTTCCAGACTTTTGTGGCGCATTTCTTCATATGCGCCACAGGAAGAACTTCTGTGGCGCATTTACGTGTATGCGCCACAGAAATGCCATGTGCCACTGACTATATAATTATATGCGCCACTGATTGCGTAACACGTATTCAAAGTAAAATACTTTCCTGGTGTATAATCAGGTATTTATACAGGATTTATACAGTATTTATCCAGATGAGTATAAAATACATTGCACAAGTAGTAGATGCATGAAAACCGACATATATATAATACAAACACTTAGAGCCCGATCAAGATACATATATAGTGTCAAGTGCCAAATTTTTACACAAGCGCCGAATACAAAGTTCATATCATCTCACATTACAAATATGAAGTGGCCACCGCCGCCTACACTAGGATCAAATAGAATACAGTTGTGATAATGGTGAGCAAGAGCATTAGCCCAACCAATATCTTCATCCGGTTCTTCTTCCACAAGTGGTTCCTCCACTTGGCTATCGCCTCCTCTCTAGTCGCGTATCCTTTGTAGATGTTGTCGCTGAACTTGTTCACTTGTTTGTGGCAAACCCCCCACTCCTCGTAGACTCCTGGAACCCTACCCATGTACACCACATACCACCTCGTCGCCATCTCTATAGACGACAAGGCATATTAGTAAAAATAAAACAAAAAGAATGAATAAAGGGTTCACATCCATATATATATATATATATATATATGTTCACAGAATATAAAACAAAGGATCCATAACCTAAAAGTTAGATCATCATAGAAGCAATAAGTTCAACGATAACATGACCACAAGGTAGTTTAAGTCTAACAACAATGACCATTTCGACCACGAGATAGTAAAGTTTATGACACACACACTAATATAGTAGGCGTCCATCAAGAATATACACACATGGATCATGCTAGAGGCACACATCGATCATGATGAAGACTTCCTCTTCTCGCTCAGCTTCGGGAACGGTAGATAACCCTCTTTCGTCAGCCACGTCCTTGTGTCACCCTGCTTACGGAGGTGTTCTTCGATCTCCCTCTTACTCAACCCTCTGGCTTGTTGTAGGGCACCGCCCCTTGTGTTGGCATCTTCAATGATGATTTGCGACAACTTCATCTGAATGCGATGGAAGTCTTCTCTAAGATCAGCATCGTCGATTTTCGCCAAAGTTTCGGCCCATCCTCGGAGACTAGATGGCAGCGTTAGGTTCTGGCAATCCCGAACATAGCCTTTAAGGTGATGGAGGACGTAGAAGGCCTCCTTGGCACCAGTAGTCGACTACTTGACGCAGGGGAAGTCGAGCACGTGCTTGAACATGTGTTTGCCATCCTTGATACATCCCCCCTTATCTACGAAGGTGCATCCCTTCTTGGTGTAGCCCTCAAGAGCCTCATTGAGAACACCCCTTATTCCGGTGTAGTCTTTCTTCTTCGTCAAACTCCCCGAGTCAAAATACGTGGCTAGCGAATACCTCGGGGCAAGGACGATGAGTGTGTAGTATTTGTCTCTGCGCAACACAATTGGAACAGGATGTTGGAAAAAGAGCAAAGGAAGAAATCTATAAGAAATGCATAAGTTACGGTGGAGATGAGCGAGTGTGTGTACTTACTCGGGAAAGAAAGGCAAAAGAAATGTGCCCTTCCTCTTGTTGTCCACCATGAACTTCTCGAGGTACGCCGTCGCCTTGGTCCGTGTCTCTGATCCTTCGACCAACTGGTTGTCCCGCATGTAGTAGGGATCCACTATCGCGATTTCCGGGGTACTTTCTCTCTTGATTGTGAGCGCCAGATTGAGCGCGTATAGGCGGACCAAGTTATAGTCCAGCCGTTTCGTGAGAAACAGCTTGAATATGTCCTCGAACGCTATGAAGAATATATCCGCGGGGGGTTCATCGACGAAGCCCACGTCCAATGGCACCTTGGCCGTGAAAACCGGGTAATTTGGATCTTCGTCTTTAAAAAGGAGGGCCTCTAGTGTCTTGACACGCTCGTGCAAAGTTAACATGGCTCGAACCGCAATGTGGATCATATCCGGAGTCAGTATCGGATCACCAGCAACATGCACTCGGGGCAAGCCAAATTGTGTGGATGGTATGACGACGGCGTCCTGACCCCGGATCCTCTTCGGAAGAGGCTGGCTCGCACCCTTCTTATTATTATTATTACCTCTCTTCCTGTAGTGCTTCTTCTTCACAACAGTGTCAGCCACTGCCATCTGCTCATCAGTCGCTTTTCGGAGTGTGTTGGGGCTAAAAACCAATTCCGGTTTATCTTGTGGTGGATCGGCGGCCGGAGGCGTCTCTTGAGAAAGACCATGGAAGACCAGGCGCTACGTGCATGTATTGGGCCGACCAGCTTGATGGTCGTCGCGAGCTGCGAAGGGTTCTTCATCCACAGAAGGCATATACAATCTTTTGGCGGCGCCGGTGTTGATGAAGTCGTCAACGTTGACCAATTCATCATCATCTTCATGGGTGCCATCATGTGGTGGTGGTAACGGGGGCGACGGCGGTTGCGGCACAACGTCTTTGCCATGTGGCGGTGCACACGCTGCCAAGAGTTGATGGTGACGGCTGGTGGTGGCGACGACGGCGGCTACTCGCTTCCGAGGTGGTGGCCGAGCGATCGGTCGAGAGGTGGCGCCGGTGCTCCCCCCCCCCACAAGACGAATCTGGGTCTTCGGCCATGTCAAGGGCCAGTTGTAGCATTCCCCAAGGGTCTTGTGTTCGTCGGCTCCCTGAGGTCGAAAGGGGGTCCATGTCGTCGCACCCTGGCAACACCCGAGCCAACCTGACCCTCATCACGTCATCATCCATTAGATTGTTGTGCATCGTGTGGCTCGCCGGTTGTATAAGAGTGCCCTTGGCAACATCCTTCAACTCACCACCGACATCTTTAAGCAGGAGTACGCAAGAAGTGTCCTGAGGCAAAAACTTGTTGGGCGTCATGAGATGGCAGCAGTCATGCATCAAAGGCATAAAGGAGATGACGTGCACTAACTAATTAGTTACCTTGGTGATGGCGTGGATCTCGGCTAATGTAGAGACACGACCGATCTCGGCGGACGGCCTATCATCATCTGCAATCTCCCGCTAGGGTGCCTCATGAAGCACCACCGTCGTCGGCTGCGCCTTATTGGTATCTTTGGCGGGAGGGGGCGTCGGTGTGACCAAAACGAGCGGCTGCGTCCCGACGTTGACGACCGGCGGGGTCACCAGGTCCGGCGACATGGTAACATTGATGCCTGAGTTGCTGCCGCTTAAGCTGGGCAGATGTATCGGCCCCTGTCGACCTCCCGCATTCCAAGCAGTAAGCACCTCGAAAAACTCAGGGGGGATCATCGAGCGGAGCTTCTCTTCCACTAACTTGTCCACCGTTTTCTCGTCCAACGCCTTCTTCTCCAGTGTCTGCAGCTTCATCTTCAGCTCTGCAACAGCGGCTTTATCCTGGTTCTTCCTCTCCCTTCTTTTCTTGGCGTCCTCTTTGTAGTACTCCTTGAACTTCATGCTCGTACCGAAGTCGGACACACGGCCAGCTGAGGACGGCGGCAACCCCTTGTTCCTCTTCTTGTAAGCATTGGTCGCCCTGTTGAAAACCGTGTCCCACGGCTCCGTCGAATCCTAGGATGACTCTGTGGCAGTAGCGTTCAGTTCATCCTCCTGCAGAGACAAGGAAAGGTGAACCCATTTAGATTCTTGACTTCATTATCTTAATTAGAACGCAATAGACTTGAGATCGGCGATAAATTCCTTACCAGCTTCTTCTCGAATGCCTTCATCTCCGGATCGTCGGTGATTAACTCCCCTGTTTCCTTGTCCAGGTAGTAGCGGGCCCGAACAAATTTCCTAAGCTACAAGTCCGTGATTTTAAGCCAAGGGTTGTCTTTACCAAGGTGTTCAAGCTCGGCGTCCTCCTTGTCCCAAATGGCCTGTTTCCCCCTGTAACCGCCGCTTCCAAGGCGGTGGTTACCTATGTTCTATTCCCGCATACTCCTTCCCCATTGAGTCCATTTTATAGCGTCAGCGGTAGCTATATCCGCCTTGAATATCCTAAACTCCTCTTCGTCAAGCATCGGATTTTTCTTACTAATAACCTCCCAGCTTTCACCTTTGTCAATGCTATTCTTCACCCGGGTTTTCCAGCTGCTCAAGGCGTTGCTCATCTTCGTGAGGGCTAGTTTGTTCACAGGGTTCTTTCTCTCGAGGTTTCTAAACCGCTCTGGGAGTCTATATCGCTTGTGAAGCTTCTTAAGGAGGTTATCGACCAAAGCTGCATTGTCAGCATGTCTGATGTACTTCGTGTTGATCGACATGCTTTCCCGGACGATGCACCCGAGTTGCAGGCCGTACCCTTTAGCAATCGCCTCTGGCGCAATGGGTAGGCCACTTTCTGTGACCTCAGTGAACTCATCGCAGATGGTGGCGAGCACTGGCACCTTCCGCTCCTTCTGTTCCTTCTCCTTCTTCTTCCGAGAAGCGGCCGGGTTGCCGCTACCGCCATCCGTGCGGTAACCGCCATCGGTGGTGTCATCCTCTTCGCCGCCGCCTTCACTAGTTCCATCGTAGTCATCTTTGTCCCCTCGTAATCAGGATCCCCGCCCTCATTGGCCCCAGCAGCTCTGGAGACGGTCGCCTCCTCCTCCGGTCGTGTTGTCATCCTCATCGCCTCCTCCTCCTCCTCCTGTTGGGACCCCTGCCAGAATGACTGGTTGGCCTGTCTAGCTTGTTCTTCAACGCTGATCATGTGCTTAGAAGGGCCAGACTCCTTGTTGCCCGACATGTTTGCACTACTCTATTTAAAAGAGGCAAAAAGTTAGCACAAATCTCGGCCGAAAAATTCGGCATGACCTTTGCTAATTTTTTGACCTAGGAGTGCCCATTTCTCAACCGAAAGGGAAGTGAATCGACACTTCGGGAGAAATGGGCAGCTCAAATGAAATCCCTGCAAGACAAAATACCCCATCCCCATATTGACATTCCCATGCATTGACCCCAGCATCCATCATCCACATGCAGTATATATATAACAGATATACTAGTCCATCATCACATCACAGCCCCATGTATATATATAACAGATATAGTAGTGTAACAGAAGTACTTGCTGAACATCAGAAGTGTAACAAAAGTGTAGTACTTGCTGTAGTACTAGGCTGAAGTGTAACAGAAGTACTTGCCGAACAGCAGATAACAGTTTAACATCCTAATAAATCCAGTACAAGTTATAACAGTATAAATTTTTCTTCTGGCTGCTTCTTCATGACAAACTAAATACTAGAAATCTGCTTGGTACAAAAAACTTTCAACTGCAAGCCTATAATTGTGCTACTTTGGATTGCCCACATGAAGAAACTGTGGTGCATCTTTTTTTTGGAACTGTCCATTTGCAGAACAGTGCTGGAATTACATCTCTCCTCAAAGATTAATAAATCTCTCTGTTCTGAATGCTTTTGAGGACATTAAAGCCAAGTTAAATGTACCTTTTGCCATGGAAAAATTAATCACTGCAGCTAGGGGACTTTGGATAATCAGAAACAACAGAGTCTTTGAAAACAAAAGGCTAAATTTTGAAATTTGGAAGGGAGTTTACATGCAGGAACTTAAGATGGTCTCTCTCAGAATGGAAAAGCAGCATGCATAATCCTTCAAAGAATGGCTCCAATCACAAGATTAGATAATTGATAGCTTTCTTTTCTTATTTTTCTTTCTCTGTTGTAATCTTTGTACTTATATGTAATTAATAAAAGTTGCGGTTGGGTTTTTCAACACTGTTTTAGCCTCAAAAAAATGCCTCACCTCCAGGAGCAGCTACACTGTCTGCATCATGTCCTTTTTTGTGTTGAACAATCTTTGAGACATCAATGTGTGCAATGGAACGTAAATTCAAGTCAAATGCCATCAAATGCACCTTTTGTTTTCATTGCCCGGATATAGCAAACGGTTCTACACATTGAGGAACAAATGTGTGAACTCTTCTCACCGAATTTGATAACACAAACACCCAAAACAACGCATGCTTTGCAGTCGAGCACATAACAACATGATGGACCCGTATTACCTTACTCAATCATGCGTGCTAGCTCGATCCGAGATTAGGTATGAAGCACGCATGTGTTGATTCGGCCCAGAACTTTGAGTACGGGTATTCAAAATTTATAAATTATTTGAGTGTGTGAATTAAATGTTTATAAAAGAATTAGACTATGAACTAAAGATCACACTTATTTCATATACGTTTAAGAAATCATAAAAAAGGATACTTGTTCTTGTGAAATATATAAATTTACCGAAATAAGAATATCCAATACGTAACTTTCTACAATTTCTGACTAATGGAGTTAACATGAAACTGTAATAAGAGTGAGTAGAAGAAACAATAGGACAGTTGGCCCTAATTATATATTTCATAGAACATTGAAGTACCACCATTTTGTCAAAATATTTGGGTACCTCCCAATCCTACGACATGCCAACTTGTGTACTCAACATTTAATCACAAGAGACCAGTTAATCATACAGTGTAGTTAAACGTATCCGTTAGACAACAACAACGCGGCAATTGTTAGGGTTTTGGTGGTGTAGTCCTTGGTACCTAGGGACGGTGGACGGCGGACGGTGACGAGGTGGATGGCGAACGGCGAGGTGGACGGCGGACGGCAAGGTGGCTCCTCCTCCACGGGCTCCGGCGAGGTGGCTGCGAACGGGCTCCTCTTCCTACGCGCTGCGGACGGGCTCCTCCTCCACGGGCTCTGGCGATGGGGGGCGGCTCTCCTCACAGGCTCCGGCGCGGCGGTGATGGCGCTGCGGACAGGCTCCTCCTCCACGGGCTCTCCTCCACGGCGGCTCCGGCGCTAGGGTTGCGATGACAGAGAGAGGCGACAGATTGGCTAAGTGTGGATTGAGAGAGAGAAAGGGGGATTAGGGGGAGAGGCCGAACCGTTCTGTGGCTAAGTGTGAAATTTCTGTGGCGCATTCCCACAGAATGCGCCACAGAAGTTGGAACATCTATGGCGCATTCTGAAGGAATGCGCCACAAAACTTCTTGACATAGTAAAAAACCGTGGCGTCTCGTAGTATGACAAGATCTGATACTTGTCCTAGTGGTCTTGCTCGCTTTCTCTCACCTGTCTCACACATTTTTTTTCTTTTTTTTTAAATATTTTTAATTACATACATATGTATATTTATTCAAAAAAAAGTAAGAACATATACATATATGCATATTTATTCACATATGCATATTTATTCAAAAAAAGAAAGAACATATACATATATGCATATTTATTCACATATGCATATTTATTTAAAAAAGCAAGAACATATACATATATCCATATTTATTCAAAAAAAGCAAGAACACATATGCATATTTATTCATACATATATATTTGTGTGTTTGCTTGTCACACACAAATGTGAATTTGTATACCCACATGAATATCACATTATATGTTTTAGTCTCTAACTAATACCCACACAAATTAATACACCAAAAAGTCACACAATTGCTAGTGTCTCTTCACAATCTTCTTGCCCTTTTTCGTCGCGGTTGAATACTTTAGCCCGTGCACTTTGAGATTTCTTCTTGTGTATGGACAACCTTTAGTAGGCAGTGTGGTCTTCCTTCTTACTTTAGTAGTAGTAGGCATGTCGAAGTACTTGTCGAATTCCTCTTCGATCTTCGGGTCGCCCTTTTTGTTGAAGTTTTGCTCGTTGGCGGCTCCTTCCATTCCGATGATGCTCCTCTTGCCCCTCCTAACTACAACACGGTTGGGCTTTGACGGGTCGGTAATAAAAAAGCATTGATCAACTTGGCTAGCGAGTACCCAAGGCTCATTTTTTGCGGAGGCGTTCTTCGTTGATTTGGCATCTGCTATAACCATTGTGGTGAAACAGCGGCCTTATTTTTCCACGTTCTTGGCCCATCTAACACGGAACATTGGTACGATCTCTCCACAGTAGTCGAGCTCCCATATCTCCTCGATCCTTCCGTAGAATCTTTCCATCACAGTAGTCTCGTCATCAGCAAAGGATAACATATTTACTTCTGAGTTTTGATATTCACTATTCTTGTCCTTTTCCTCGATGTAGAATCAGTAACCGTTTATGTCGTATGACTGATAGGTCCTTAGGTTGTGCCCTGGGCCCTGGGCCCTGCGACAAGGAGAATATGAGTTTTTGATCTTCCGTAGAAGGCGTCTGTGGGGGATTGTCCAGTTGCCTTTTCTTGAACCAACCCGTGAAGCTGGAGTTGTGCTCTTTGGTTATGTCTCCCTTCTTCCTCGGCCGACCCTGGTCGATGTACTCCTGTTCGATTAAGCTTCTGTGCTCTTCGACCCAAGGGCCGACCACTTCAATGTGTTGTAGCGCGACTCGGTGTGCCCTTTCAAAATCAGTGCGTCGACCATCAATGCCGACATGCAGTGAGCGGCAGCCCTCGCGGTGACAATATCCACCGAGCCTGCCGAGGTGCTTCTTTGTGGGTATTGCAACATCCTCGTTCTCGGTGGTTAGATAATTTTGGCAGAAGGAGATGCACTCGTAGATCAGAAAGCCCTTGGCTATGCTTCCATCTGGACGAGGCTTGTTGCGAACGAATCCTTTGATGACACCGTTTAGCCTTTCAAACAGCATCATGTTGTGCAGGAATGTCGGCCCGAGCTAGATGATGTCGTCCACGACATGTACAAGCAGATGCACCATGATGTCGAAGAATGCGGGCGGGAAGTAAATCTCAAGCTCGCATAGTATCATCACGATCTCTTCCTGTAGCCTGTCGAGCTGCTTCACACCGATCGACTTCCTAGATATGATGTCGAAAAAGTTACAGAGGCCAAACAACGTCTCACGGACATGCTCGTCCATTATCCCACGGATCACAACGGGGAGTATCTGCGTCATCAACACGTGACAGTCGTGAGACTTCATACCGCTGAACCTCTTCTTCGCCATGTCCAGATATCTGCTTATCTTCCCCGAGTAACCGTGAGGAACTTTCACTCCTAAGAGGCACCTGAAAAACTACTCGAGCTCCTCCAGACTCAGAGTGAAGCAGGCAGCGCGAAGCACCACCTCATTCTTCTTAACTCTTTTGCGGCAACCTTGAGTCCCTTCCGTCTGATCATCATCATCATCACTATCAGGGTACTGAAGATCTTTCTTTATGCCAAGCAATTTAAGGTCCTTTCTTGCTTTCGTCCCATCCTTGGTCCTCTCCGGCATGTTCAGTAGAGTGCCAAGCAGACTCTCGGTAACGTTCTTCGTGATGTGCATTACATCGAGGCTATGGGGAGTGTGAAGGACCTTCCAATACGGAAGGTCCCAGAAAACAGACCTTGCTTTCCATACACCCAGCAGCGACTTTGTCCTCGGTCGTTTTTTTCCAGGCGTAGGGCAATCTACCCAATTATTCAAAAGCTCCTCGATTTCTTTGCCGCTCCTCGGACGCGGGGCTCTTTCGAGCTCGTCCTTACCATTGAACAGGTCACCACGTTTTCTCCACGGGTGATCCATGCGGAGCCACTTTCGAGTACCTTGGAACACGGTTTTCGAAGACCCGGGATCCCTTGGTAGCTGGAGATGCGGTGTCTCATCCATGCACTTGACGCATGCATTGTGTCTGTGGTTCACCTGGGCCGATACATATGCGTAACCAGGATAGTCCTGCACGGTCGTGAGCAAAGCGGCTCTCAGATGGAAATATTCTTTAGTGTAGGCGTCCCACGTACGGCCGACGTCTCCCACAAGCTGGCTAACTCCTCTCTCAATAGTCTGAGATACAGATGCATATCGATACCTGGTTGTTTCGGCCCCTGAATAAGAATGCTCATGTGTACATACCTTTGCTTCGTGCATAGCCAGGGGGGAGGTTGTATGGCCATACAAACACGGGTAAGGTGCTATGCGTGCTACTCTGGTTTCCAAAAGGATTGAGTCCATCGGTGCTCATACCCAGCCTGACGTTCCTTGCATCGCCCCCGAACTCTTCGAACTCGATGTCTAATGCATTCCACTGGCTAGCGTCTGAAGGGTGTGTTAGGATCTTTCCCTTTTCTGGATCATCTTCGGGTTTCTCTCTTCCGCGTGCCATTGCATGAGCTTTGCTTCCTTAGGATCTACGAAATATCGCTGCGACGGGGGGTGATAGGAAAGTACCATACTACTTTTCGAGGAACTTTCTTGTTCCCTCTCTTGTACCGTCCTTGGCCACACACCGGACATGTGGTTCTATCCGCGTACTCGTTCCGATAAAGTGCGCAATCATTGATGCATGTGTGGTATTTAATGTGTGGTAGGTCGAGAGGGCACACGATTTTCTTGGCCTCCTCGATACTTGTTGGCAATGTGTTCCCCTTAGGAAGTCGATCGTGCCAGTATTCCATGTTCGCGTTGAAGCTCACATCGGTCCATTTGTGTTCGGCCTTCATCTCCAGAGCCTTGAGCGTTACACTCAAACGTGTATCCTCGGGGCGACACCCAGGATACAATGGAGTCATCCCGTCTATCTCCATTTGGGCCAGCTTGGCTTTCTCTCTGGCTGCAGCTTTGTCGTTGCTCATCTCCTTGAGGAGCAGTTCTTGAACATGAGGGTCCTGCAAGACCAAAGTTAGCAGCGTCTATGTGTTCGCGTCTTCTCCTTCTTCATGATCATGATCATGCCCGTCGCCATCTCCTTCTCCATGCTGATCATGCCCGCCGGCATCTCCTTCGTCATGATGATCATGCCCGGTAGACTCTTCGTCTTCTCGCCCGCCCACGTCTTCGTGACCACCACCATGTCCTGCCGGCGCCTCATTGAGGTCGCGCATGAAACCGCGCCTGAGCAAGTGACCCTCCAATTGTCTAGATTCAGGGTCGATCCAGCGCTGCAGTTTGCATGTTCGACATGGACATCTTATCATGGTCTTGTTGTTCAGAATCATGTCCTCCTTCGCGCCTTTCTTGTACCTAGCAATTCGACCTTCACTCATCGTGAGGACCATGGTTACCTGAGCGGTCAAAAAGAGAGTATAGGTGAGAGCCACACCACATGAACACACACATGCATGAATGCTAGCCGGAAAAAATTCGGCATGACCTTTCCTAAAATTTGGACATATGGGCAGTGCAAAATTTTGCCGAAATGAAAATGAATCAACATTTCGGCAAACATCCATGTAACCACACCGGTCGGGCCCGACAACAACAAGCAAGCAACAAAAAACTTCCTCCCATTGCAAACATTCATGCACCACACAAGCATCGTCTTGCCATGGATCACACATACACACCGCCCGCGCGACAAGCTTCACCTACATGTTCATGGCCAAGTACTCACCTAGTAGACACAATAATAGCGAGACGAGACCGCGCGTTGAGAGAGTGTGGACAAATAGATCTACAATGCAAGTTGGTGGAGAGGAAATTAGTAAACAAATAGAGATGTGAGAGATAAAAGTAAGGAACTTTTAGATCTAGAAGTTGGAGCGAAGCTTCCACTTACCAATCTATGGATTAAAGTAGGTTTAGTTACATGAAAATGGAGAAACTATGGGCAAGATGGGGTGTGAGGGAGGAGGAAGACGAGTTGGGAGGAGGTAGAGATGTGAAATGGGTGGTGGTGGATAGATAGATAAGAGAGCTAGCTTTTGTCACATTTTTAACATGGATATGGCCGGCCTCATCTGTGGCGCATATGGAGAAAATGCGCCACAAATGCTGAAACTTCTATGGCGCATAAGTCCATATGCGCCACAGAAGTGGGTGAATTAGATTCCCTCTGTGGGGCCCACCTCCAAGTTCTGTGGCGCATGTGGGGATATGCGCCACAGAAGTGCAACACATCTGTGGCGCATATCAGAACATGCGCCACAGAACTTGGGTGAATTAGATTCCGTGGTGGGGCCCCCTCCATGTTCTATGGCGCATAAGAAAATATGTGCCACAGAAGAGGCAACTTCTGTGGCGCATATCTTAGAATACGCCACAGAACTTGGATCAACCCACCCCGGCTGGCGGGTCCCACCAATCTTTTGTGGCGCATACTCTGGAGAATGCGCCACAGAACTTCCAATCTTCTGTGGCGCATGTTTTCTGGTGTGCCACTGATGTTTTCCTGTGGCGCATGGTTTCGCATATGCGTCACTGAACATCTTGTCTATCTATAGGCTGTTTCCTAGTAGTGCATCTCATAAGACTTTGGTCAATACCTGAAACTTCACAATTACGATGACTCAGAGTAAAGATCAGACGGCTAGAAACACGCGCGCAGGTAGATGGACTTAGATGGCTCGCTTTTGCACAAGCTTAAGCTATAGTATAATGTGGTAGAAGGTAGAAAGAGGATGAGGGTTCATGAGGAACCACAATCAACTCCAATCTCAAAACCTATACAAGATCTGAGTTTGCCAAAGTCATTAGGTCCATGCCACAATTGTGGAAACAAAGGGCACTACACCCATGAATGTCGTAAGAAGAGAACTATATGTGGAAACTATGGAATTCTAGGAAACATTAAGATGGATTGTAGAAGACACAATGTCGTTTTACGCTTGTGGCAACGGCTGGACTTCGGTGGGGCTCACCCGTTAGTGAGACAAACATGAAAAGTCACACATGTAGGACCCACAATCAACATCACGTCGCTTCTGTGGCGAATCATTACTGCCCGATTCGCATTAGTAAGATGTCTCCTACATGTGTGACTTTCCATGATAGAAGAACCCTAGAGTTTTTCCATGATAGAAGAACCTATGGAGACAGAGAATTGGTTAATGGATACGTCCCATGAGCTCAAAATCATGGGATGTAAGGAAGAAGAGAAGGTGCGATATGAACTTATCTATTGAAAAGAAACGCACCCACATGGTGGGAGAATCAGAGTTCATAGCATCGGGAGGAGTTGTTAGTACCTGGGAGAAGTTCTGTGAAGAATTTTTTCATAGAAACAGTGGGCCAAGGATGGATGATTAAGCCATATGGGACAAGAATCTTCTAGGTCTGAAGCATGTACAAGAGTTCAACCGTTTATCTCGGTACATTAGTGAGAAAGTAAATAATAGGTTCATGAAAGAACTGCAAGCAATTATTAAGATGCAGCTTAGGATTGTGCATGCAAAGGAGTTCCATGAATTGGTGGATAGTGCATATATCTCAGAAGACGATAAGAATGTGGTAGAAGGTAGAAAGAGGATGAGGGTTCATGAGGAACCACAATCAACTCGAATATCAAAACCTATACAAGATATGATTTCCATGCCACAATTCTGGAAACAAAGGACACTACACCCATGAATGTCGTAAGAAGAGAACTATATGTGGAAACTATGGAATTCCAGGAAACATTAAGATGGATTGTAGAAGACACAATGTCGTTTTCTACGCTTGTGGCAACGGCTGGACTTCGGTGGGGCTCACCCGTTAGTGAGACAAACATGAAAAGTCACACATGTAGGACCCACAGTCAACGTCACGTCGCTTCTGTGGCGAATCATTACTGCCCCGGTTTGCATTAGTAAGATGTATCCTACATGTGTGACTTTCCATGATAGAAGAACCCTAGAGTTTTTCCATGATAGAAGAATCTATGGAGGCAGAGAATTGGTTAATGGATACGTCCCATGAGCTCAAAATCATGGGATGTAAGGAAGAAGAGAAGGTGCGATATGAAACCTATCTATTGACAAGAAACGCACCAACATGGTGGGAGAATCAGAGTTCATAGCATCGGGAGGAGTTGTTACTACCTGGGAGAAGTTCTGTCAAGAATTTTTTGATGGAAACAGTGGGCCAAGGAAGGATGATGAAGCCATATGGGACAAGAATCTTCTAGATCTGAAGCATGTACAAGAGTTCAACCGTTTATCTTGGTACATTAGTGAGAAAGTAAATAATAGGTTCATGAAAGAACTGCAAGCAATTATTAAGATGCAGCTTAGGATTGTGCATGCAAAGGAGTTTCAAGAATTGGTGGATAGTGCATATATCTCAGAAGACGATAAGAATGTGGTAGAAGGTAGAAAGAGGATGAGGGTTCATGAGGAACCACAATCAACTCCAATCTCAAAACCTATACAAGATCGGAGTTCCATGCCACAATTGTGGAAACAAAGGACACTACACCCATGAATGTCGTAAGAAGAGAACTATATGTGGAAACTATGGAATTCCAGGAAACATTAAGATGGATTGTAGAAGACACAATATCGTTTTTTACGCTTGTGGCAACAGCTGGACTTCGGTGGGGCTCACTCGTTAGTGTGACTAATATGAAAAGTCACACATGTAGGACCCACAGTCACGTCGCTTCCCTGGCGAATCATTACTGCCCCGCTTCAGGATACTAAGATGTTTTAGAACGCCGATATCGACAGACAGCTAGCGTGGCGCAATTTAACTCTATACATAAATTTTCCATGGCAAAAAAAATGAATGCCACGCTGCTTGTCGCCACGAGTAACACATCCACCGCGTATCCAACTTTTGCCGGTTCTTTTTGCGTATGCCGCCGCAAAAAAGTACCGGGTATGAGGGATATTTTTTAGCGCCCGTTCATTACAAAGTGTTACATTGGTATTAGTTTTGTCGTAAGATGATACAAGTTTATCTCAATTTAGCTTACTAGTAAACATGCCCGTGCGTTGCACCGGGAGAGAAAATCAAGGTCATAGAGACACAAAACATAAGTTCTTGTTGCAGCATGTCATAGAAAAAATAGCTTCAACGCATCCACGGGGTGCTCCATGTCAGGCGTCGTCATTGCCTACTCTGTCGCCGCTTCTGTCAGGCCATCTGGTACACATGCGTCAACACCGGCAAAGCCATGCACCGTCATTGCCACCTCACTCCACTCTGCGAAGGCCTTGGCTTTCTCTGGGTCCAAGAGTGGACGAAGTAGAGGAAGGCGGATAAATTCTTGAGGGAGGAGTTGAGATGCGGAGGCAACGCGGACGGAGGCCTTCACCTAAGAAGTCTGAAAGTAAATTCTACCGGGTATTATTTTGCCTATGAAGTTATACCTGCTTCAAGCATCGACATGTGGCAACACGAATCCTGAAACCTGTCTAGTCATGTTTTCTATCCTTTCGTCGTGAGGCACATGATCTAAAGAACAATTAAGTTTTTTTCTTCAGATTTTGCAATTCATCATTGATTTAGCTCTAAAATTTTGAGAGGTGTTAGGAAGTAAAAAAGCATGGACCACCGTGAGTGCAACAAACCTCCCAGACGAGCTATGCTTATTAATTACTCCTCGCATTTGCCATGAGAAGGCTTCTACTATCTGAACATCTACAGTGAAGTTCTTAACCACAAGGCTACTCCCTCCATTTTAAAATATAAGATGTTTTAGCTTTGTGAAGCTAATGAATCTAGACCTAAGCTAATGAATCTAGACCTCTTTTAGTGTGTAGGCTGGTCTAGATTCATTAGCTGGTCTAGATTCATTAGCTTCACAAACAGAGGGAGTACATGGGAAGAAAGAAATTAATGCTATGATGAGATCACATACTTACGGTTTGTCTTACCTCGATCTACTTGGAGAGGCCACGAGCGGCCCCTTGAAAAGATGTTGGAATCGGTGCGCGTTCAAATATTTCCGTGTTCTACCCATGGACGATCATGCCCACAATTTAATTGGCGTCTCAGTTTACTGCTGCCTCAGTTTGACTCGCTTTAGGTAGGCAGACGACCAGTACCCGATGGTCGTGCATGCATTGAGTTGTCTTAAGGTGCGGGATTAGAGCATGTATAATGGGAGGTGCTTAGAGGGGTGCTTACAAAAATAAACCAACCATTTTGCTAAGCATTGGTGCTTATTTGTATAGAAGAGGTGCTTAGTTAGGCATCCACCTAGTATAAATAAGTACCGGTGCTTCACGAAAAACCGGTTTATTTTCCTAAGCACTTCCCTAAGCACTTTGCATTGTACGTGCTCTTAAGGTGCTTCCCGCAGATCGATGCAATACATGTTGTTTTGGTGTGTTTGAACAACAATGACAGCCACAACCATAGCTGATTGATCCTATGCGTACGTAAAAGGCACGCGGACGACATAACTTAACGCAGCCGATCGGACGGAAGTAACACGCATAAGAAAGCGCCAAGACGGACAGACCAAAGCGTAAAACGACGGACGAAGAGAGAAACACTCATTTTATTATTATTATTAGGTATAGATATGTTTCTCACGTGAATGGCTACGAGAAGATCGTGGCGAAGCTAACAGAATGAATGAACTAACGTTAGCTGCCAAGAAGGGCAAATCTACTATTTATTGGGCGAGTCATTGTTGCACACTCCCAATTTTATGCGGAAACTATGGATCGACACAGCCGTGAAAAAACCCAATAATCTATTAATTGCGACAAGTCAAGTAGTGTGCGAAAACCATATGCATGCATGTTAGATAATCTTCTTTTGTTAAACTAGCATGGGGACCCTTGCAAATGCGAGGGCATCACCTATAGTTGATTTCCGCTTAGTGTGTCAAAATTTATGGGAAATATTAAAACCTTTGAAAATATTAAATTATTATCTACCATCTATATATGCTCAATATATATCACATGCCTAAAAGAATTATTTACTCTTGAATTATTTTTTATGTTTCTCTCTGATTATTTATAATCATGTATATTCATATTATATCGATACGAAATTATATAATTTTGTAACCACCGGAGATATTGAGCGAATAAAATATTTGATATACATGCAACACATTTAATCATCTTCAGTTTTCATACTAATGATGGTTGTCCTCTGTCCATAGTAATGATCATATGTCTTATTTGTATGTGATACTTTATTTTCACATAGAATTAAGGTTAGATCTCTGACTATCCCATGGTGTTTAAATCAAATGTTTAAGACGAAAAGTAGCTTTTCATTTCAAATTGGTTGTAGTCTATAGAATATTTTATATGTTTGTAATCATAATAATCAAAGAGTTGCCCTTATAGTTTTATGCATTATATCAACAAATTTGTTTTAAATTATATTAATTTTTAGTAGAAGTAATAACATATGCGAGAGATATAGAGTAGAGATGATGTACACTCCGGGCCCATGGGCAGCGAAAGATCAGCATGGGCCCACACAGCCAGCGGCAGCGCGTTCCGCAGATGCTCTCATATCGCTCACATTCTCTCGGACTTAAGTCTTTAGATAATATCATGGTTCTATAGTGTGCACGCACATGGCGAATTATCTACCACCGAGACTCCTTCTTGCACCGCTCCACCTATCTCTTTAATTCGACAAAAAATATGTGGATCTCAGCTCAATTGCAAAATACTCGGTCTAGTTTACATTCTGACAAAACAGAAACTTGTAAAATTATAGCTAGAAATATTTCACTTCTCATTGTATCCTATGTGCTAAGATATCATTCTTATTAGTTGTTGAAATACAAATATGATTATCTTTTGGGTCTAGCATGTACGGATATCAAGATCTGCTGGTTCTGGTCTACTAACGAAGAGGGGCCACATGAATAGTGTTGTGGTGTTATGTTTCTTTGAAAAATTTAGCATATAGATTTTTCTCTTGCATTGTGATTTAATATAGGTGATAATGAAAAGGACCAATCTAGTATTTAGGTCAGCTGAAAATGATATCCTATTAGATTGCTAGACATATGCCTTGTTGCTCCATGGGAATTTTGAATATATATTTCTTTTCAGCCATACCATGTTTTTAAATGTACTTTAACTTTGTAATAAATGGTCACCATATAGACCAAATGCTTAATCCTCACAACTGAAATTTGGAGAAGTACCTTTTATCACGAATTTGTCGACATTACTTTCTTTCGTAATGTTTTATTAATATATTTTAAATGACATAGAAATAGCATGCCATTTATTTCTATTGGATGCAATAATATGTTTAAATATTTATATTTTCATTTTTTTAACTATTTTTAACACTGTCAATGTTAAACCTACTTGTCAATCCATTCATTATATGCTCTCGCTCACATGTGTTTGTCGTTTGATGTAACATGATGACACTGCCATGGATGACATAGTTTTGACATAGTATGTCGCCATTTTATACGTGATTGTAAATTGCAAGGACATTTGGCGAGTAGTATTTCTATGGTATCATGGTGCGACGACGTTAAAGCGTATACAATTATGTTTTCAAGTTTTGTATTATTTGTGGTCTCAAAAAAAGTTATATAATATTTGCTGATTTTATGTTTTGATGGAATATATTTGGTGATATATGCTTATATGTACGGTAAATATGAGTCTAATCATGGTCTTCTCATAATATATTTTATTCATGCGAGGCTTCCACCGTGTCTTATATAGGCACATGCACGCGCTCGTATGCTAAAATTGGATCGTACAAAAATAATTTGGAGTTTTTTGCACGGCCTGCCACTTTTGGAATTGACTTCACTTAGAAACAATTAGTTTGGAGTTTCTTTTTCCCATAACTGATCAGCTGTAGAGCATGTGGTTGCTATAAATTGTATCGATCTGCTTTTTAATTTTGAGCCGAATAAAACATGCTCTAGTGTCTAGCGTCGATACGATTTAGCAGTCCATCAGTGGCCGGATGGTTCCATCTTGTAAACGTAGGGTAAGAAAAGTTGATTAGTTTCACGTTTGCCACCAAGGGTCGTATTGGACTTGGACTATCTATGAGATTATCTCTACGGCTAGAAGAGACCTATTGGAAATAGGATACCCTCCTGACACGTTAAAATGATTTCTGACTTTTTTGCACGTTTTATGTGGTTACGTAACTATTAATCTCTCTTTAATCCTAACCGCAAATTCTAGATCCAACTATCACAATAATTAGGATGATGTGGCTTAACGTAATGGCTCCGTTAGACATCCGTATATTACTTTTAGTATATACTAGCAGAAGTGCCCGTGCGTTGTAATGGGAGAGAAAAATCCGAGGACATGCCACTCGATGCCGCACCGTCTGCACTAATGATGATATTCACGAGCCCACATAAGGGGTGTCAGACAGATAATTTGAAAAACCTTTGATCAAGACTCCCAAGTATACCATGCACTATTATGAAAGAAATTTTCTTTCCAAGCAATTTCAACAAAAAAAATCGATCCAACAATGATAATGATAAACTGTGGGGTGTGTTTCATATATAAAATTTAGTACTTTTGCAAAACTCACTCCTTATACCACACTCATATATTATATTAATTTTCTACAACTACCAAGTATTTCGCTTTCTCAAACACAACGTTTGATACAATGTCGATACAACACAAATATTTCGATAGTAATTCTTGACGATTAATTAGAAAGCACTCGGATAAAGAAATTGAAGTGTAGATGAAATTTTCTTCCTAGCAATAAAAATTCAATTGAACAATGATAGCGATAAATTGCGAGGTGTGTTCAAATGTAAAATTCGATGTTGTTACAAAAAAAAAAAATTCAAGATTTGCAACAAAAAAATATCATAAAATATATCGGTGGAATCCTATATGCTCACAGCTTATTTACGATTAAAAAACTGAGAATACCTAGACCTATTTTCTTAGCAATGATTTCTCCATATCCAATTCACCATATGATTATCACGTCAGCATGGCGAAATCCTATATGCTCACATCTTGTTCATGATAAAAAAACTGAGAATACCAAGACCTATTTTCTTAGTAATGATTTCTCCATCTCCAATTCATCTTGAACATGAATATCAGTTACACAGTGAGAAAATACATCAACCATGAAATCTCATTCATGAAAATATTGTACGGGAAAATCTTGGAAAAAAAATCGAGCTCACGTCCAAAGAAAACGGATCTACGTAGAAAGATAGGGATCAAGAAAAAACATCACGAATCAGCCTCCGAATTTTTTTATTGATGTATCTAGCCCACCATGGCCATGCCTCACCGACGCCTTGGAGGTAGCAGATTGCCGCCTGATTCTGAATTCATTGTAAACTAATCAGTATGGTGTATTTGATTATGTAACGAGTCATTGACTCCTATGCCGGGTGCGCTGCTGCTGCGTGTAGCTTCCCAAATTTGCCGCAACCAAAGGGGTGACCTACATGTCTCTCTGAAATAGGCCCTGTCTAACTGCTGATCAGAGATCAAAGCTTCTGCTAGAGTCATATAGAAAATCGACGGTAAACGCATGTCATCGAGTTCATCTAGCCGGCGTTGCTCCAGATTCTCACGGCCTCAAATTGATACCAAGGATGCGAGTTTCTCCAAGAAACGGAAACAACGGAAGGCTAACCGTCATTTGCAGTCGAGATTTTGCTCTTCTTGCAATCTTGGGAAGGGTGTGCAGGCTTCCCAGGAATTGTCCCACGGTGTGTCGTATGAGCCAATGAGGAGTTCGGCGGAGGCTAGATGTGCCGCCTGGTCAGGAGCCCATAGTCGAGGTGCGTCGTCAAAGTTTTCGATCTAGTCTCCTCGATCGCACGTATGTACTCGACGGAATCTCACATCTATATATAGCAAACAGCAGTGGGCCGTCCGGGAGCTATGACACACGCTGTTTTTTTTTTTTTGAACGGCACGCGCTGTTAGGAAAGTCTAAATCCAATCGATCTCCTGTACGTGACATGATTGAATTTTCGGTAAGGACTCCTGATGTCTTTTTGCCTCGCTCAGAGTTGTACACGTATATGGCGGTACCGCAGGCCAAGGCAAAGAGCGATCTGACCAATGTACGAACACATGACAGGTACGACTTAGAAGACACAAAGACGATGGACGAAAGCGCACTTCGACGGACGAAGAGAGAAACACTCCTCCTTTTATTATTATTAGGTATAAATATAATAGATTATTTCGGACCGACCAATAACGAAACACTGCGCAACTCCTGTGTCCCACTCGTAACGTTAATGTTGGTGCTCCCTCCCTATCACGTGTTCCACGATGGGGGACCTCTTCAGGTCCATGCAATGAATGGATATGAAACGACGACAGCCCCATAATATCACTCTACCAAATTTTAGCAAACAACCAACCTTTTCTGCACTAGACTTTTACTACTTCTTTGGACCCAAATTACTTAACTTAGACTTGTCCAGATTCAGATGTATCTAGTACTAAAACATCTCTAGATATACCTGATTCTAGACAAATCTTACTCAATTAAGTTGTTAAATTATTTCAGACCGACCAATAATGAACCAGTGCGCAACTCCTTTTGCGTGTCCCTAGGATCCATAATAAGTTTTGTCGCAGCTGGTCACGTGTTCCACGATGGGGGACCTCTTCACGCCTCCATAATAGTAACGACACCCCCATAATCTCTATCAAATTTTAGCAAACCTCCAACCTTTTTTGCACTAGGCTTTTAGTACTATCTGCTTCACCCTGTGCGACGAGGTTTTTAATTTGCAGTTCAAAAGTTGAGACGCTAAATCATAGCTGGTCCGAGTTGATTGTACTTACCGCAATTCAAAAAGTTAGGAGGGAGGGCTAATTGCCGAGAGGGGTATTTCGAGTGAACGGTGGCCAAACAAATGTTTTCAAATCTTCCCCGTTATGTCAGGTTATTCCGTTCCACTAGTTTCTATCGTGTCCATCCATAACCACCATGCACACTAGTGGAAAAGGGGCTTTTAGTCCAGCCCCCAAAGCCATTCATCCCGGTTCGAATAACAAATCGGGATCAATGCCAAGCATAGGTCCCAGTTCATGCCGCTAGGACATCGGTCCCGGTTCATCTCGGGGTATTGGTCCCGGTTCATGGCATGAACCGGGACCAATGATCAGCGGAGCATTGGTCCTTCATGCAACGAACCGAGACCAAAGGGTCCCTCTTTAGTCCCGGTTCGGGACATAAACCGAGATAAAAAAAAATTAACAAACTTAAATTTCGACTTATTTTGCAAGAAAACGTTATAAAAACTTCAGATAGCCGCCATTTATGCATACGATGTCGGAAAAATCGTATAATATATCAAAATCATCGGCAAAAAATTACGATACCGATGCCAACAGCCTTTAGCCGTTTGCATTTTTTTAGATTTTTGAAATTCCAAAAGAGTCAAAATTCAGATTTTTTTAAAATAAAATAAAATAAAATGACATATTTGGACTCCTCACATTTTTCTGATAATAATGGACATATTATTTGTGGAATTTCGATTTATGGATTTAAAGATATGAATTATGCCATATTAAATGAATTAATGCAAAATAATAATAAAACATATTTTATTTCTATATTTATTCAGTATTAGTATTACTTAGTCATTTTTGTACATTAAAATTTTAAACTCAAAATATAAGAATGTGTGACTCACAAGATGCATTAGTTAATATCATTAATAGCATAGTATAGACATAAGGTTACAAGTGGTACATAGGAAGTGGGGTTGAGAAGGAACCAAGATGTTAAGCGTGCTAGGGATAGAGTAGTGTGGGGATGGGTGACTGACCGAGAAGTTTAACCAAAGATTCGAATTTGACAAAAACTAAGTGTGATTGATAGGCTTCGGGGAGAGATTAACCAGTCCAAATATTCATAGGTTCAAAAAAAATTGGAAAAAATAAATTGTTTTTTGAAAAAAAATAGAATTTAGCCACGAACCGGGACCAAAGGTCCTACTGCAAGCGCACGCGACGACGGGCCACGTGGAGACCCACTGGTCCCGGTTTGTGCCAGAACCAGGTGCACCATTAGTCCCGGTTCAAAAACCAGGACCAATGGCCCTTATGAACCGGGACCAAAGAGGGGCTTTTCTACTAGTGGCTCGTGTCGTAGGAGCAAATTCATTTTTATACTTTTCTAACTCACGAAACTGAATCCAGCGGCGAAGGTCCTTTTTCTCCCTCTCCCAACATTGAATCCGGTTGAAGTTGGGTCGCTGTTGATTACGATGGGGAGGAGCAGCTAATAATATCACTCTACCTAATTTTAGCAAACCACCAACCTTTCTTGAACTAGGCTTTTACTACTATCTGGTCCACCCTGTGCGACACCTGCATAATTGTTCGGTCAGGCAGCAGCGGATCTTGCATTATTACAAAATTCATGTGACTAGGGCCCAAGATTTGCACATGGATCAACTTGCATGCACCTTGACGGAGAAAACAGCGAAAATAACTAATATAATTAGCGGTTGCGGCTGGGGCCGCTACCCGTTTCACATTGCATAAATAGTAAGCTAAATTCGCATCATCCAAAGCATCTCCAACACTTAAAAGTTGAGGGAGAATTTCATTTCCCTGATCTCAGCACCAACTTAGGATGCACACAGCTATTATGCATGAATACCATCCGTGAAGATTTGAACTTAGGTGTTAGATTTGTACGTTTACTCCTCAAACCAGTTGAGATAGACTTATATTCCCATGTACAAAGCATATTGATGGTCCATATGCTTGTTAAATGTTGAGATAATTGCTTCTTAATGTGTAATGGACCAGTACTTCTGGCTATTGTTGTTGTTCATACCACGGCTACCAAGAACAAACATGTAATCCTTCATTCCCGAATGTAACACTAGCTGCACACAAGATGGAAATGAAATTAGTTAAGTCGTGTATTGGCTACTATAATTATTTCACGTCTCTGTTTAGCTCGTTCTTTTGCATTGTAATCTCCTTCCAAGATGTCAGCTATATTTTAGCAAATTTAATCTCGTTGGGCAAAGTCCCCGCGGCGCGGCGGCCCTCCATCCTCGGGGAGATCCTATGATCCCAGTTGGTTGCGACCTGCCCTATGATCTCTAGCGGTGGTGGCGGTGCAGCGGCAACCAATGAGCATCAATGGCAGATCCGAATGTGGCAGGGATGGTTGGAGGCGGCGGTGAGTGCACTTGATCTTGGGCCATGTCCTGGGATCGGTGAAATTCATCCAATCCTCTTGCCACTCTCGTCGTCGACATGTAACTTCGTGCGGACGCCCTCTGGGTCCTGCTTTGCATGATGAGGTCGCCTAGGATGGAGGCCATGGGATTGTCGGTGGTGGTCATCTTCTCCGTCGGATGTGGCCACCTTGAGGCTGGTTTGGCAGATCTCTAGATCGGTCATCTAGTCTTGGCTACAATTTGGGAGAGACCTAACTGCCGGTCAAAACCGAGCCGACTGGCGGGCGATGGTGGTGTCCTATGTCGTTCACTTGATGAAGGCATCCATATGCAACTACTGCCGACCTCACTCGTGTTGCTACAGGGGAAACCCTAGGATTTGGCTTCCGGGTAGGGTGATGGCGGTGCTGCGTTGTCGCATTATCTCTTGGGAGAATCATTTATGGAGCAGCACTGGATGGCAAAGGCAGGATGTGGAGCGACACTTCTTGCACTGAGCTTTGTCTGGTTTTTGTAATGGCTTTTGCCACGTTTTGTTGTTTTAATAATAAATAAAGCTTACGTGCATCGCTCGATGCGGAGGTCGGAGCTTTGTTCCCATTTTAGAAAATAATATGGAGACAACAGGTATCCTGATAACACCAAGGTTAGTATTCTTAGAGCTATATTTTTCTAACCATGAGAGTATACTAATATCATGGCTTGCACCTGATGGGCAAACCACCACCAAAACCAACACCCGGAGTCTAGATTCTCCAAAAGAAATGCCCTCCAAGAAGGAAAAAGTGCACTGGCACTGGTGTTGCCCGATCAATATTCGCTGGTTTTCACACTGGAGAAAGTCATCTCTCTCAAAATATTGCCTTCAGCAAGGTCATAGCCATCTACAAACAATTATGTCACACCTTGGATTTTTACCATGAAAAAAAAACTTTGTACTCCTCTAGTGCTGCTGCCTCCCACACGCCGGGGCCATTGTTACAAGTCATGAAACACCAAGCAAAGTCTTCATCGCCTCAAAGACTTGAGCCACCATTAATAATACTCCAATCTCATCCTCCATGACATTCACCACCATTCTCAACCCCATAGAAATCGAAGCACCGGCATTTCCCAAGATGTCAACAGACTGGACTTCGTGCATGCCCTCCTGAAGCCACACATGTTGATAATAAGGGCGCACACAACTGAATCCCATTCGATCAAGCAACCTAGAGCCATCATGCACAAAAAGGATCTTCGACAAAGCTTTCTAGAATTTGTCAACAACCATATCAAAGATTAAGGAAACAAGAAGATCACCATATTTGCACGATAAGAGCCCTAGGACCCCCTCCTTATTAAAAACCAGCAGCCCCACAACACTGTTAAGACCAGCAGAAGAGAAGACTACTATGAATCCCATATCAGGCCCAGCGACCCAGATCATACCTGTCGTGGCTCCTGTGTAAAGGAGATCCTTTAGATCTTCTGCACCGTGGATGCAACCAGCCGCCGCCAAACCCTATGGCTGCTAGAGCACCGACGCCTCCATGGAGCTGCTTGATGCATGTAAAATGCATACATAAACTTTGTAGTTTGTTGACACATATTCCCACATATTTGCAACATATATAATGTAATAACCATGTTTTATAATGATTTTGTAGGGATTTACCTAAAGGAAATATGCCCTGAGAGGCAATAATAAAGTTGTTATTATATATTCCTTATATATGATAGATGTTTATTTTACATGCTAGAATTGTATTGATCGGAAACATCAATACATGTGTGTTTAATAAACAAAAAGGGTTCCTAGTTATGCCTCTCTTATAGACTAGCTTGTTGATTAACAAGATGATCAAGGTTTCCTGATCATGGACATTGGATGTTGTTAATAACAAGGTCACACCATTTGGTGGAATGATGTGATGAACATTCATCCGAAGTATAGCATTACGATCAAGTCATTATGTTTATATTGCTATAACATCATACGAAGTAATCTTTATCCTTAGAGCATGAGATCATGTTAATTGCTAACATCGGAAGAGTATCTTGATAACATCAAACGTCACACCGTAACAGGGTGACTATAAAGATGGGTTCAGTACTACGAAGGTGTTATGTTGAGGCTCATGGATCAAGAGTGGAATTTGTCAATCCAGATGACGGATAGATATACTCTGGGCCCTCTCGGTGATATCACATTAAGATAGCTTGCAAGCAAGTGATGTGATCACTAGAATGTTATATCACGGGGACGAGAAAAGAGTGCATGTCGGTAACGAGATCAAACTAGGTATGGAGATACCGATGATCGAATCTCGGACATGTAATATATCGAGAGACAAAGAGATTTAGTCACAAGCATTAAAGGTTCTCACGATCATAGAAGTCATCGTTGAATGTGTAGGAGTCAGTACGGATCTCCAGGTCCCGCTACTGATTATTGATCGGAGAAGGGTCTCCATCATGTCTGCATTATTCGCGAACCGTAGGGTGGAACACATTACCGGACACCATTTTGGAGCACATATGTTTCAGACAAAAGAATTGCAAAGCGCAGGAATTGTTTCAATAGAAAGCGGAAATTATTTCGGGTGAAATTGCAGAAAGTGGTTCTGCATGTGATATTGAAATATTGCAAGGGGCTATATGTGAATGTTTGTTAATTAAATTAATTAACAAAATTCTGAATAAATTTAATAAAAAGAGTTTTATTAAATGAGAGAGCATTAAATTTGGAGAAATTTAATGCATTTAAAGTGGAGACTTTAAAAGGGAATGTGAAGAGGCATTTTAATGTGGAGGGGTTACCACCACATGAATGGGGGAGGTGAGGGGTCACCCCCCATGCGCCGGCCATGGAGAGAGGGGGCACCCCCCCTCCCCCTATAAAAGGCCATCCATTCCCTCCTTCATCCTCACACCTCCTTGTGAAGGATCTCTCTCTCCCTCTAGAATTATTCCTCCATGGTCTCGGATTAGCGAGATACATGTTCCCGGTGGCATTTCGTCTGGAAGGAGTTGCTGCTTCCGCTGGATCGCTGGAGCGAGGAGGTGGAGGTTGTCCGGTGGCTTGAACGTGTGTGCGAGTTCGGATGCGCTGCTGAGTTGCGGCGCTCGGACTTCCTCACGATCTTGAGATCGGCAAGTGTACGACTACATCAACTATGAGTTCCTACTCGTTAACAAAACTCGTTGTCTTCGAGGATAAGTTCTCGTTGGATGTATGTCCACCCGTTGCTTTGTACCTAGTAGATAGATCTTGGCGTGTAGTTCACACCGTAGGAATTTTTTTGTTTTCTATGCTGCGGACCCGACAGTGGTATCAGAGCCTGATCTATGCGTAGGTGCTTTGCACGGGTAGTACACATATGTTTATATGTGGGCGATGATGATCATGTTATTGCATCTTCTATGTATTTTGGATATTGGTGTCATAGTGGGATGAAGCGGCCTGGACCAACCTTACATGTCATCGTACATGAGACCGGTTCCACGACTGACATGCAACTTGTTTTGCATAAGTGGCTGGCGGGTGTCTGTCTCTCCTACTATAGTCAATATCTTATTTACAACGAGTTGCTAATAACTTAGTTATCCTCGTTGTGGTTCATGTTCGTAGGTGAGAACGATTCTATCTCCGAAAGCCCTAAGCCACGTAAAACTTGCAATTGATAAATTAGAGGCGTCTAGTTTAGATCGTTGTTGGGCTAGTGTATTCATATGGTATTGTTGTAAGTAGATGTATGATAGATACTCTTACAACACACTCAACATGTAAGTTCCATAGACCTTGGCCTTACACACAAAGAAATGATAGAGATCATACCACGATGCAAGTGATAGAGATCAAATGCATGGACCATATCATCTCACTTTACATATTAGATGTTAGCATCTTATACTGCTAGTTTGGCGCTTTTGGTAGCATTATAAGATGATCCCTCATTTAGATATCAAGATAAAAATGTGTTCTTCCTTAAGTATGCACCGTTCTGTGGATCGTGTTTCGAGACATCACGTGATGATCGGGTGTACTCGAATCTACGCTTTCATAGGAACGGGTGTAAGACAGTTTTACACACACGAATACTAAGGTTCTTACTTGGCGAGCCTAGCATGTACAGACATGGCCTCGGAACACGGACGGACTTGGTGTAGATACTCGCCTTTGAAGCTACATATAGATACTCGCCTTTGAAGCAGGTACAGCATGAGTCATATAGTTGATATGATGCCCATATAGATACTCGCCTTTGAAGCTACATCAACTCACGTGATGATCGGACTTGGTGTAGTGGATTTGGTTCATGTAATCACCAAAAAGACACGAGGGATGTCGTTTTTGAGTGGGAGTTCATTAGTAATTTGGATTAGTTAACTCAATCTATCATAAACTTAGTCTAAATAAACTTTACAAATTATGTTGTAGATGGCACCATCTGCTTTTAATTTCAATGTGTTCATGGAGAAAGAGAAACTTGCTGCGAATGGTAGCAACTTCACCAACTGGGCTATGAATTTGAGGATTCTCCTCACTGCTGCACAAAAGCAATATGTGCTAGATGCGCCGCTAGGTCCCCCACCAGCTCATGATGCCCCTGACGAGGAAAAGAATGTCTATGTGACTCGTCAGGACGACCACAACTTAGTTCATTGCGGCATACTGTATGGGCTAGAGCCAGAACTTTGAAAGCGTTTCGAAAATGGCAATGCCTTTGATACCATGGGAGAATTGAAAATGATTTTCGATACCCATGCTGCCGTAGAGAGTTATAATGCTACAGAAAAGTTCTTTAGCTGCATGATGGAGGAAAACAGCTCCGTTAGTGAGCACGTACTCAAAATGTCTGGGTACGCCGATAAGCTTGTGTCCTTGGGAATAACGATTCCCATTGACTTAGCCATACATCGTGTTCTCCAATCTCTGCCACCTAGCTACAAGAGCTTCGTGATGAACTATAATATGCAAGGAATGAAGAAGTCTCTTCCCGAGCTTCTGTCAATGCTTAAGACTGCAGAAGTGGAGATTAGAAAAGAAAATGAAGTGTTGATGATCAATAGGACCACCGGTTTCAAGAAAGACAAGAAAGGCAAGCACAAGGGAAAGAAGGGTGGCAAGTCTGTTGCCACACCTGAAAAGAAACCCCGAGCTGGCCCTAAGTCTGACACCGAGTGCTACTATTGTAAGGGGACTGGCCATTGGAAGCGCAACTGCCCCAAGTATTTGGTGGACAAGAAGTCCGGCAAGGCAAATAAAGGTATATGTGATATACATGTTATTGATGTGTACTTGACTAGTACTCGCAGTAGCACCTGGGTATTTGATACGGGATCAGTTGCTAATATATGTAACTCGGTTCAGGGGCTACGGAACAAGCGACAACTAGCAAGGGATGAGGTCAGAATGCGGGTCAGCAATGGATCAAAAGTTGATGTGATCGCCGTCGGGACGCTACCTCTCCATTTGCCATTGGGATTAGTTATAAACCTAAATAATTGTTATTTAGTGCCTGCACTAAGCATGAACATTGTATCTGGATCGTGTTTGATGCAAAGTGGTCATTCCTTTAAATCTGAAAACAATGGTTGTTCGGTTTATAAGAATGATATCTTTTATGGTCATGCACCTATGTTGAATGGTTTATTTCTGTTGGATCTCGATAGTAATATTACACACATTCATAATGTTAATGCTAAAAAGATTAAACTTGATGATGATATGTCTACATATATGTGGCACTACCGTATAGGTCATATTGGCGATAAACGCATGAAGAAACTCCATTCTAATGGACTTTTGGAATCACTTGATTTTGAATCATTTGATACATGTGAGCCATGTCTTATGGGCAAGATGACTAGAACGTCGTTTTCCGGTTCAATGGAATGGGCGACAGATCTATTGGAAATCATACATACTGATGTGTGTGGACCAATGAGTGTGTTGGCGCGAGGTGGATATCTTTATTTTGTTACTTTCACGGATGATTTGAGTAGATATGGGTATATCTATTCGATGAAACACAAGTCTGAAACTTTTGAAAGGTTCAAGGAATTTCAGAATGAAGTGGAAAATCATCGTAATAGAAAGATCAAATTTCTACGGTCTAACCGTGGATGAGAGTATCTAAGTTACGAGTTTAGCACACACATGAAAGAGTGTGGAATAGTTTCACAACTCATGCCTGCCGGAACACCACAACGTAATGGTGTGTCGGAACGTCGTAATTGTACCTTATTGGATATGGTTAGATCTATGATGTCTCTGACTGACTTGCCACTGTCATTTTGGGGTTATGCACTGGAAATAGCTGCATTCACTTTAATTCGGGCACCATCTAAATCCGTTGAAATGACACCGTATGAATTATGGTTTGGAAACAAACCTAAGCTGTCATTTCTTAAAGTTTGGGGATGCGATGTTTATGTGAAGAAACTTCAACCGGATAAACTCAAACCCAAAGCGGAAAAATGCGTCTTCATAGGATACCCTAAGGAAACAATTTGGTATACCTTCTATCACAGATCCGAGGGTAAGGTTTTTGTTGCGAAGAATGGATCCTTTCTTGAGAAGGAGTTTCTCGCGAAAGGTGTGAGTAGTCGGAAGGTAGAACTCGAAGAGGTTATTGAACCTTCTCTTCATGGAATGGCGAGTGGCGCAGCACCGGAAGTTGTTTCGGAGTTGACTTCACCTGATGAACAGAGAGCTAATGATAATGATCATGAAACTCTGAAAGAGGACACTACCGAAACTCGCAGGTCAAGCAGGACACGTGCAGCTCCTGAACTTTAAGGCAATCCTGTTGTGAATTTCATGGTTGATGAAATGAATGACCCTGCGACGTATGAAGAAGCGATGATGAGCCCGGATTCCAACAAATGGCTAGAAGCCATGAAATCCGAGATGGAATCCATGTACGAGAACCAAGTTTGGAACTTGGTGGACTTACCTCACAACCGAAAGGCCGTTGAGAATAAATGGATTTTCAAAAGAAAAACTGATGGTAATGTGACCATCTATAAGGCTCGAATTGTCGCAAAGGGGTTTCGACAAATTCAAGGAGTTGACTACGATGAGACATTATCTCCCGTAGCGATGCTTAAGTCGGTTAGGATTATGTTAGCAATTGCTACATATTTCGATGATGAAATATGGCAGATGGATGTCAAAACTGCGTTCCTCAATGGTAATATTGAAGAAGAGTTGTATATGATGCAACCTAAGGGTTTTATCGATCCTAAGGATGCTAATAAGGCATGCAAACTTCAGCGTCCATCTATGGACTGAAGCAAGCATCCCGGAGTTGGAATCTCCGCTTTGATGAGGTGATCAAAGAGTTTGGATTTGTCCAAACTTATGGAGAGGCTTGTTTTACAAGAAAGTGAGTGGGAGCAATGTGGCATTTCTGATATTATATGTGGATGACATATTATTGATTGGAAATGATATAGATCTTTTAAACATTGTTAAAAGTTATCTAAACAGCAAATTTTCGATGAAAGACCTTGGTGAAGCATCATATATATTAGGCATTAAAATCTATAGAGATAGATCAAGGCGCCTAATTGGGCTATCTCAGAGTACATACCTTGATAAGATATTAAAGAAGTTTAATATGGACGAAAGTAAGAAGGGGTTCTTACCTATGTTGCAAGGCAAGACATTGAGTAAGACTCAAAGTCCGGCTACGGCGGAAGAAAGAGAGATGATGGATAAGATCCCCTATGCCTCGGCCATGGGCTCTATTATGTATGCCATGCTATGTACAAGACCGGATGTGGCACATGCTATTGGTTTGACTAGTAGGTACCAATCTGATCCAGGTTCGGAACACTGGATAGCGGTAAAGAACATCCTCAAGTACTTGAGAAGAACTAAGGATATGTTTCTTATATACGGAGGTGAAGAAGAGCTAGTCGCTAAGTGTTATGTCGATGCTAGCTTTGACACCGATCCGGATGACTCTAAGTCTCAATCCGGATACGTATTTCTCTTGAACGGAGCAGCAGTTAGTTGGAGGAGTTCTAAACAACCTGTAGTGGCTGGATCAACGACGGAGGCGGAATATGTTGTTGCTTCAGAAGCGGCGCAGGAGGCGGTTTGGATGAAAGAATTCATTACGGAACTAGGTGTGGTTCCAAGTGTGTTGGACCCAATGGTGATCTATTATGACAATAATGGAGCCATAGCCAACGCAAAG
Organism: Avena eriantha; assembly: GCA_910589775.1. Lineage (NCBI taxonomy): Eukaryota > Viridiplantae > Streptophyta > Magnoliopsida > Poales > Poaceae > Avena > Avena eriantha. The sequence goes on along the minus strand of OU342742.1, from coordinate 113,062,291 downwards.
GAACCGAGGTCTCACAAGAATTCCAAGCATATTAAGCGCCGGTTTCACTCCATCTGCGAGCATGTCAAGGATGGAGATATAAAGATTTGTAAAGTACACACGGACCTAAATGTAGCAGATCCGTTGACTAAAGTTCTCCCTAGGGCAAAACATGATCAACACCAGAACTCCATGGGTGTTAGATTTATCACTATGTGAACTAGATTATTGTCTCTAGTGCAAGTGGGAGACTGAAGGAAATATGCCCTGAGAGGCAATAATAAAGTTGTTATTATATATTCCTTATATATGATAGATATTTATTTTACATGCTAGAATTGTATTGATCGGAAACATCAATACATGTGTGTTTAATAAACAAAAAGGGTTCCTAGTTATGCCTCTCTTATAGACTAGCTTGTTGATTAACAAGATGATCAAGGTTTCTTGATCATGGACATTAGATGTTGTTAATAACAAGGTCACACCATTGGTGGAATGATGTGATGAACATTCATCCGAAGTATAGCATTACGATCAAGTCATTATGTTTATATTGCTATAACATCATGCGGAGTAATCTTTATCCTTAGAGCATGAGATCATGTTAATTGCTAACACCGGAAGAGTATCTTGATAACATCAAACGTCACACCGTAACAGGGTGACTATAAAGATGGGTTCAGTACTACGAAGGTGTTATGTTGAGGCTCATGGATCAAGAGTGGAATTTGTCAATCCAGATGACGGATAGATATACTCTGGACCCTCTCGGTGATATCACATTAAGATTGCAAGCAAGTGATGTGATCACTAGAATGTTATATCACGGGAACGAGAAAAGAGTGCATGTTGGTAACGAGATCAAACTAGGTATGGAGATACCGATGATCGAATCTCGGACATGTAATATATCGAGAGGCAAAGGGATTTAGTTATAAGCCTTAAAGGTTCTCACGATCACAGAAGTCATCGTTGAATGTGTAGGAGTCAGTACGGATCTCCAGGTCCCGCTGCTGATTATTGATCGGAGAAGGGTCTCGTTCATGTCTGCATTACTCACGAACCATAGGGTGGCACACTTAAGAGTTACCGGACACCATTTTGGAGCACATATGTTTCAGACAAAAGAATTGCAAAGCGTAGGAATTGTTTCAATAGAAACCGGAAATTGTTTCGGATGAAATTGCAGAAAGTGGTTCTGCATGTGATATTGAAATATTGCAAGGGGCTATATGTCAATGTTTGTTAATTAAAGTAATTAACAAAATTCTGAATAAATTTAATAAAAAGAGTTTTATTAAATGAGAGAGCATTAAATTTGGAGAAATTTAATGCATTTAAAGTGGAGACTTTAAAAGGGAATGTGAAGAGGCATTTTAATGTGGAGGGGTTACCACCACATGAATGGGGGAGGTGAGGGGTCACCCCCCATGCGCCGGCCATGGAGAGAGGGGGCACCCCCCTCCTCCTATAAAAGGTCACCCATTCCCTCCTTCATCCTCACACCTCCTTATGAAGGATCTCTCTCCCCCTCTAGAATTATTCCCCCATGGTCTCGGATTAGCGAGATACATGTTCCTGGTGGCATTTCGTCTAGAAGGATTTGCTGCTTCCTGAGCGAGGAGGTGGAGGTTATCCGGTGGCTTGAACGTGTGTGCGAGTGCGGATGCGCTGCTGAGTTGCGGCGCTCAGACTTCCTCACGATCTTGAGATCGGCAAGTGTACGACTACATCAACCACAAGTTCCTACTCGTTATCAAAACTCGTTGTCTTCGAGGGTAAGTTCTCGTTGGATGTATGTCCACCCGTTGCTTTGTACCTAGTAGATAGATCTTGGCGTGTAGTTCACATCGTAGGAAATTTTTGTTTTCTATGCTGCGGACCCAACATTACCAATGATCCCCTTAATTTTGGTTATAACTCTGTAGGACAAAAATCCTGTTTTGTGTATTTTTATCTTTTAGGGACCTAAACAAAGACCAATGGAGCTAAGATTCTAGGAAAGCCAATATTTCGGGAAGATGATGACCTGGAGTGTTTGGACATCACAAGAGGGGCTTGGAGGCCCAAAAGAGCCTAAGTTGCGTGGCCTCCCCCACTTGGCGCGCCACTAGGTCTTATTTGACATTTGATTGTCCAATTCGCTTCAATATTTTGCCCACGGACTTGGTTTGACCTAAAAACTGCTATATAAAGGGCCTCCAGGGCATCCTCTAGGAGAGCATCGTAAAAACAAAGAAACCGCAAAAAGAAGTCAGGACCAGCGAAGATTAGAGGAAAAACTCTGCCGCTGCCGCTAGAGGGATCTCTACCTCCTCCAATATCTCCAACTTCATCACCATGATGAAGGCGGAGTAGTCCATCTCTGGACTATGGGTTTGTGGCAGTAGCTTGATCTATCTCTATCTTGGTCTTCATAGATCTAGTACCATATAAGCTGCCCAACATGATTATAGTCATATATGTAATTCCTTTGTGGTGGATCTTTATTCTATGATTTGGTATATGATATTGGAACCTATTTATGTGTAATATGTATTGTTAGATGCATATCATGTACCATGTTCTTAATGCCTTATTTTGATCCAACTTGTATGCAAGAGCGTATGAGGGGGAAATGTGCATTAGATGGAGTAACATAGTGGTGGTGATTGAATAGTGACAGATCTACTATATTTTTTACCTTTCTTTTGTTACCTCGTTAGAGATCAAGTGAATTCATGTGCTATAATTATGTTGTAACAGCTAGATAATCTTGTTTGGTCAAGGTAGCATATTTATTATTCAAACATGATGTCAAAGTACATAAGGCTATGCTCTGTTAATTCTTAATTATAGATTGCTTGGAGTTTCCTCTTTCTATAGGAGTATAAGAGAGATGCGTTGCATCATCTGTTAGGACATGATGCCTATATGAATGCTTTTATTCATTAGATACTGAAATCCTTTAATTCATGATATACCTATTATATTTTTTAATTTTTTACAAAACGCTATTTTGTAAAATAGTGCGTTATTAGCACACTATAACTTTCATAGCGTCTGGAGAAAGGCCACGCTAAATTAAATAGCGCGCTATTTTTTCCTTGCTCATATATCATAGCTCATGAAAGTACATATATGGACAATTTTCTCTGCACTTCTTTTCAGAAAATATCATGCACAAGGAGCATCGCTTGTAAGTTGTGCCTGTTGATCATCACCTTGGATGCTCCCAATCGATCTCTGGCTAAGCATTCGAATAACTCCACTCCCCAACCGTTTAAAATGTGATCCACTGGCAGATCGGTTGCCACCCATTGCCCTCTCGAGCTCCAACGAGAGTGCTCTGACCATGTCATCGAAACGACGCTTGAATGTCGGGTACCTTGATATTGACTTCGTAATCCCTTGTAGTCTGGCACATGATCAAATGTATCAGAAAAAATGTTGCACATCGATGCTATTTCAAATTGGGAGAATGGTGGGCAGAAGTACCTCCGAGCAAATGCCTCTATTTCTGCTTGTTTTCGATTACTCAGGGATGGCAAATGTGGGAGAGTTGTATTGAGGCGCTCTGGGTCGCTCATCAACAGTACGCATTTTTGAAGGTACACTTCCTCCTCTTGTGTAAAATTGTCAGCTTTGATTTGATCTTTGATGACCATCAGAGGGTCGAAGAACCAATCAAATAATGTATTCTTTGTCCTGTTGTGAGATGTTATTTCATAGCCGTCTCCTGCATATATATTTTACAGTGCAAGTCAAGCTAAGCCATAATTCTTTATTGCAGAAAACTATTTTGACTCACTTAGAAGTAGGCCATTAGAGTTTGCCTTGGCAGACCGTATGAGTGCATTAAGAAGAACATATGCCGGCAAACCGACATTAAGTACTCCTCTGCTGACTTTGCCTGAGTTTGTTTCTTCAATATCTCTCGGTATTATCAGTCCTTCAGCAACCAGAGCCTCACCACGGAGCTTACACTCTTCGAACAGTTGATCTAGCACCTACACAACATTGTCAATTAATTATAGCTTGCGGTATAAGATAACGTTGAATGACATGATTAACTAGCATAGTGTAACCTTAGTAAGTCCAGCATATTAGAATACGTAATAAACCACGACAATGCAGTGTTGCAAAATCTCCAAAGCAAATCACCTTAAATGGGTTGAACTCTTCAAAGCTTCTCTTAAACGACGTAACACGATTTGTAACTTTCTTTCCATCTTTCTTGTCATTGAATGAGTCGAGCCTTTGTAGCAGACTAGTCTCTGCGGACACTTGATTTGTCCGATACTGAAACCTGGGCAAGTTTTTTCGGGGGACTTGATTTATTGATGCATACTGATGATACTGATGATATTGAATGCATCATTTGTACCTGGGAAAGCAAGATCCTGGTGCCATGTCAAGTACATCATTTGTATACTCATCGAAGATGGATACTGATGATATTGCATAGGATAGTCCCATGAAAAGCGATGATTCCTGGCACATCAACAAGACTCTAGGGTAAATTAATTGAGTTAACAGCTGGTTTAAGAAGTAAGAACATGCTTGTTGAATATACCTGGTAAACCACAATGCCAGCATATACACCTAGAGGAACACTGGATATTACGGAGGCTAGGAAGGCACCTAAAACAGCAAGTGGCCAGAGAAGAATAGCCAAACCAGCGAATGGCACACAAACTGTCTCTAGAAAAGGTCCTTCTCTGCGAACTAGATCTTCAACCAATCGCTTCCATCCTTTGAAAAGCATCACAGGGAACTTGTAGAGGGCAATAACAGTGAACATTATTATATCCAGTGACAGTCCACATGCGGCAGCTAATACTGAACCAGGAATGTCAAGCACTCTGGGAAATGCAGAGTCAAGTGTTTGATGTTGTTATACAGAATTATTTAAGAAGAAAGATATCAACATAGTGTATGTCAATCTAATGGAATAGTGGAATTTCATTTGACAGAGCTTTTTTCCATGTCAGGGCTTAGGTCAAACATTATTCTATATTTTATCTGAATTGTTTGTGCATTACGACCACATAACAAATGAACACAATAATAATTTCAGTGACATATTGTGCCATAGCATCTTGTATGAACGTTGTATATTCTACGGTTAAATGTGATATATATGTATGTATATATAATCCAATTAGGTTATGTCTTTTGCACTGCTCAAGGTAGTGCTAGTAAGTCGTCCAACTTAGATGAAAAAGCTAATACAGAGAAATTTCAACCTTGTTCGATGCTAGAGAATTAGCCAAGAACAAAAGAGAAGATCAAACCTTATTTCAAATGGCTTTCCATTAGGAGGTTCGTAAAAACGTAGATCGTCCATATATGAAAAATATGAATGGCATAGCATGTCCTTCAGGTCCCTGACTAGTGTACAGCCTCCTGTGATAGTGCTCCATGTTCCATCCTGCATTTCAATTTCGCTGCTCATGTAAAACTAGTATTTAGAATTTTAGAAACCAACTTTACAAAATCACAATATAACCTACATATTACTGGATTGATTTTTATTTTCACAACATGGATTTAGACACAAACAAATTGTGCTACTTTATGAAAAATGGAGGGTATATAAATAGCAGAATTTAAAAGTAACTTCACGAGTATATATAATATACCACAAAACAATGAACTTGTGGCCTTTCTGTTCCTTCGCCGATTGCATCAAATGTGGCCATTACTGGTGCTAGAAAGCCATAGGCTAATCCAGCGAGTACACTTCCAACGATGCCAAGATTCAGCCACAAGACTAAAATCGCAGACGCAGAAATAAGAAGCAGCAGCTTTACGACAGGTCCTACCATCTTGGTTCTGCCTTGATAGAAAAGGTGATTACTGGTCAGGAACTCAGGACATCTAAGTAGTACATACTGGATTCATACAAAAATGTGAACGCTACCTGATGATGCAGTAGTATGTCCAAATCACATGCATGGGCCATAATCCAAGAACGAGTGCAGAGCTTCCGATCGTCACGATAAGGCATGCCCATGGGCCGAAGAGAGCACCTGTGTTAGAAAATTATCAACAAGACTATGAAACTAAATACGTGTCGAGTAATATGCCTACTTTGATTTAGAGAATTGTCAGATTCAGATCACCCTTGCAGCCATTCACTTTCAATACCACGATTACATGTATTTCCGTGTGTACCACCTGAATTCGGAGTTGTAATGACCAGTTCTGAAATGAATAAATCCAATAAAATACATACAAAAGTTGAAGCATGCCAAACGCTGTTGATTCCAAAATGTTTTCCAAAAAAAAAAAATGACTTCTGAATTCAGCCAGCCCATGTTTAATTTCAGAAAATATATCTACCCAACTAATATGAACTGTATTGGTTCCATCATTGTTAAAACAAAAAATACTAGTACATAGGATGAACAATTATCTGAGCAGGCGCTGTGCTCACCTTTGATGAGCCCCAGGAGAAGAAGGCCACCGAACAAGGGCAGGAACTTGATACAGCTCCAGACAGAGGACCGAAACCTAGTCGACGGCTCCATGACTGCCCTCAAGGTCAGCTCAAGACCTTGCTCGATCCCTTTCCCTGGGGAGAGTTTCTTAACTTCCTTCCTTCGTTCAAGAACAACCAAATATATCAAACCCCACGACCTAGAGGGAAAAAAGAGAAAACTAAGCTTGCTTCTAGGAAGATTTTTCAAGAATCCATGAACTGAAAGAATCAGCATGAAAAGGGAAGTGAGCAAACTAGAAATAGATCTTGAGGAAAAGGCTAGTGTTATCACTATTGTGTTGGCTGTGCATGAGGTTGCCACCATTGCAGGTGCTAGTAGGAGGGATGCATGAGGTTCTGACCACTGCATATGTCTTTGAGAAGGCATGGCCGAACGATGTGTATTCACTAATAATGTGGTAGTTGAAGGGGGGTAAACTAATGGGGACCATTAAACTTACAACTCGCTTGCTTGCACATGTCCTTAATTAATCTCATTGTGCGCTTGATTCTACGTCTGGGGTTTAAATCACCAAGTTGTTTATCACTCATGGTATTTAGTACTTATGCATTTAACTAGTATCAAAGATGTGATTCACTAATTGTGACCACTAAAGCGAATGAAAGAGCGATTTGCCAGAACACTTGCTCCCCTAAGTTAAACTTTCCTTTTACTTTTATTAGCATTTATTTTCCTTGCATAAGATTTCTTTGGATCTTTACATTCATCACTTAGTTTATATATTTTGCGCTTCTCTAGTTGGTAGTATCAAGCCATTAAAATCTTGCATCTTCTATTTTATTTCTTTGTACAAAGGGCCATATAAGAGGGATTTAGATAGTAGTAGTTTACCTTAAACTTCCCGTGGGTTCGACACTCAAATTCTTAACGAATTTTGTGCTACAACGATTCCCTAATCTTGGTAATCACTAGATCTCTCTTCCTATGTTGGCTTTGTGTAACGGATTATGGAGACACCGATGATGGAGCACATGGCGCAGTCTTGAGAATTTGCATTAGGGAGTGCACTACTCTCGTGGTGCTGACGATGCACCGCTGATGGGGTACAACAATGTCACCTAGGTGGAGACATTGACACCTAGAATAGCACCATAGTGGTGGCACTCTCCTTGTGCGAATGTTAGCAACTAGAACCACATGTCGAGGAATTTGGCTTGCTCGTTTTCTTGGTGAGATCAAAGTTGAAGAACCAAAGCATGTGGTGCTCAAAGACGATAAAAAAAGGGTCTCAACGAGAACGATGTCTCGAGAACGATGTCTCGTGAGCCTTGTAAATCATCCGGGATCCTCAAAATTGTGAGAAATAGCCCACCAAATGGATATTAAACGCACAATTTTGGTCATTCTTAGGAAACATATACCGGGTACGATAGGCCACATAAATTGGCATGGACCATGAAAATTATGGGCAAAACCCCATGAAACGAACATAAAATGCGCAAACGGTGAGTTTTTGTCATTCCAAGAAAACATGTCTCGGGTCTCACGGGCCTTGTAAATAGGTCTGCAATCTCAAAACTATGGATAATAGCCCATGAAAACGGACAAGAAAAGTGAACACAACGAGTTTCTGGTTATTTCTCTCATATCTAGTCTAACGGCCATAAAACCTCAAAATTGTGGGAAATAGCCTATGAAAATAGCCATAAAACGCGAAAACAACGTGTTTTTGGTCATGCCTCTCAGGCATGTACCGAATCTCATGAGAGTTGTAAATCGCTCTAGATCCTAAAAATTGTGGACAGTAGCCGAGTTTTTGTCATTCCTCAAACATATACTGGGTTTGATGGGCCTTGTATATCTCCAGAAATCTCAAATTTGTGGGCAATAGACCATGAAGATAGACATAAAACGCGAAAACGACAAGATTTTAGTCATATCTCCCAAATATGTACCGGGTCTCAGTAACCTTGTAAATCACCTGTAACCTAAAAGTGTGGCTAATAGACCATAAAAACAGAATAAAAGGAGAAAACAATGAGTTTTTGATTATGCCTCTTGAACATGTACAAGGTCTCACTGACCTTGTAAATCACTCCGAAACCCTAAAATTGTGGGCAATATCCCTTAAAAACAGCCATATAACACGAAAATGATTAGCTTTTGGTCATGTCTCTGAAACATGTAGTTGGTCTCGTAGGCTTTGTAAATTGTCCCATAACCCATAAATTGTGGCCAATAGCACACAAAAGCAACGATAAAACAAGACAATGACCTGGATCGTCTAATATGTATCAGGTGTCATAAACCTTGTAAACCGGACAAAAGCTCAAACTAGAGGCAATAGATCATGAAAATGGCTATAAAACATAAAAACGACGAATTTTTGATCGTACCTTTCAAACATGTTTCCATTTTTTGGTCATGCCTCTCAAAATACGGGCAATAGCCTGTGAAAACGGCCATAAACGCGAAACGATAAGTTTTTGGTCACGCGTAACATGTGAAAACCAAGACAACTAGTTTTTAAAATAAAATCAATCTTTTAAAAAATATTTTTCAAACCTTGGATTAGCTTGGGACCATTGTTCCAAGGTTGTAGTGATGCAGTGCAATAAACACATCTCCTTAGAATTTGTTGAGTACTTCATACTCAATCATATATTCGTAAAACCATTGCAAGATTGGAGGTCGTGAAAGGATAATGTTTTGAGGAACATGAAGATGGAGGAGGCAACTACTTCCACGTGCAAAACTCAAGCAGTGGAGTCAAAGAAGGCCATAACATGATATAATGGAGAGTAGAAGGGAACCGATCCCTTATGATAGAACCTATAGTAGTAGAGCCTAGTTGTAGCACCGTTTTAGGCGGTTAGTTATCGGGATAGAGATAGAAATAGTAATAGTTTAGTCCTCGGGTTAGATCTTTCTATACTACTCTAAGGATATAATATTGACACAACTGAAATATGTCAATGACGTGCGTAATATATCATGCAATAATATGCTGGGTCACTGTATCCTCGTTCCTTGAGAAGTCAATCTGGCAATTAGCTGACATGGATGATAGCGAGCTCCATGGCCGACATGCAGTACCAGCGCCTTGCCAAATTAACCAGCCAAATCAGATGGCCCATGGCAGAGGGATTGAAATCAAGACCATTAAATACCTGCTGTAGTGATATCTATTGCTCCAACAACCATGGTGGAAGGCCCGGGCCTACAGAGGGCCCTAGATTTCCAGGCTAGTGTGTGAAGATTCCTCGCACGGTTAAGATCGTCTAGGATGAAAGTAAATTGTAATTCAATCGTAAGAAGGTCTGCTAGGCTAGCCAACTAAAAAAAACCAATCTGGTAATCGATAACAAAATCTACCAAACGAGTGACCAGATAAAAAAAGGATTAAGTAACCACGATTTCACCAAACCAGATCAGATGGCCCTAGGAAGATGACTCCACGATGAATATCATAAAGGACTTGTGACATGGATGGTAGGTAGCCTAGGTGATATCTATTACTCCAACCATATTGGTCCACGGTTTAAATGCTACACTAGTAGAAAACAGATCTTTAGTCCAGGGGTATTAGCCCCGGTTTTGCTACAAACCGGGACTAATGTCCCGGTCCAACGGCTAGAACTGGCCCCAGGGGGTGGTAGACACTAGCCCCGATTCGAACGGGACCTTTAGCCCCGGCTCGTTTAACAAACCGGGTCTAAAGGGTTTCAGGCAGGCCAGGTCGGGCGCCAGACCCTTTAGTCCCGGTTTGTTATATGACCCGGGGCTAAAGGTGGACCTTTAGCCCCGGTTCTAGACAAGAACCGGGGCTAAAGGTCTGGCTATATCTTCTTCCCATGCCCGAGCCACCATTCAAGCTGGTGGCTCTCATGTCTCTCTCTCTCTTTGTTGCTTCAAGCTCGAGTTTATGCCCTTTTTTTCCTCAAGATTTATCTATATTTTATGGTGCCCCATCTATCCAAAGGTTCTAAAAGGTGAGCAACTTCATCCTTTGAACTCTCATTGCTATATTAGCTCATTTCATGCTCTATCTTATAGGTGGATTTGTGGATTTAGTTTGGTAGTAATTTTTGCAATGATAGCATGAGATCGATGTTTATATTCTACCGATCTTGTATTAATGTAAGGAACTCTAAGGTAAATATCACAATATGTGGATTCTATCTATATATATCTTGTTTTGGCACATAGTCTCGAAATTTGATTTTAGAAGCACACACATGCGTGAGTTCATCATTCTAACTAGCTAGCTGGGCAAAATATCCTTCTTCACATATTAGGGAGTGGCTCTATGGCGAGCTCCTCGAAGATGTCTGAAGACGGGATCCTAAGACATCTTCGAGAAGCTCTGTCGTAGTGGTGTCCCTGCTCTCCCACACCATCTTTCGGTTTATATCTTCTCTAGCTAAATCAGTATGCTGGTGGAGCTAAGTAATTTTACATATTAGAGAGTGTCTCTACGGCGAGCTCCTCGAAGATGTCTTAGGACGAGAAGCTCCGCCGTAGTGGTGTCCCTGGTCTCGCACACCATCTTGCAGTTCTTCACAAGAATGCATACCTATTTATAGATTAAGCAGCACAACATTAAGTAGCTACTCCCTCCGTTTCAAAATATTCAAAATATAAGATATTTTAACTTTGTGAAATGAATGTATCTAGACTCTTTTTAGTGTGTAGGTTATACTCTTTCATAAAGATAAAACATCTTATATTTTGAAACTTACCTTGGATATAATCCGGATTCAACTATGGTGGGCGTAGTAGCAGCGTAGTCCCTCTATTTTAAAATATAAGATGTTTTATCTTTGTGAAGAGTGTGTATCTAGTCCCTATTAGTGTGTAGGTTCATTTAGATTTGGAGTGAACACATTAAAAAATGTCTAAATACACTCTTTTCACAAAGTTAAAACATCTTATATTATAAAAAGAGACAGTAATCGCTAACCGAGCATACAATTCGCGTCTCTACCCCTAACGTAGCCTCCTCCATTCCACAAGACCACTGGCGTTCTCGTCTGCATATATGTTCTTCTAGCGTGGCTGAAAATCAATTTGTTCTTCAGGTCTAGCTCCGCCCTAGAGAAAGAGTCGGCCACAAACTCAGCCTTTACATAATGGTGTTCAGTGACCCTTTGTGCAAGAGCGGCTCAGGCTGAAGATTGATTAATTAGACACAGTTGGATCAGGTTCAGCTAGGCAGTAGTAGGCCATAGTTGTCGATGGACAGAGATTAACCGTTCTCCCACGTACGATCAACAATTAATAGCACTTGAAATGAACGGCGAAACGTGGGAATGCCTATGTTGGCCAAGCGAGGCGTTAATAACCGCTGACTTCCTCAGACATGTACCACAGCATCCAAATCCGCCGGCATCCAGTTTAGCACGGTGTATAAGTGGCCGCCGCGATAAAATGGTGCCGCGAATGCTCATTCGCCGTGTAATCAACTTTTGCCGGTTCTTTTCTCTTATGCCCCCAAAAAGATCCGCCGGGTATGGAGGGAATTTTTGTAGTGAATCAAACCCTACACACCGCCGCACCATGTGCTACGCCTCCTGCCCCGCTCGATATGGATCATCTGCACCGCACCGTCCACCATCGAACCCTACCCTCCCAGCACCGTATTCCATCCTCCATCGTCCCCCTTCCCTCCACCGCCACCACTAACCTAGATTCTGGCCAATTCCGGCCACTCCCTTCCTAGCAACCACCTTCCCTGAATCCCTTCCTCCCCCTACTATTCAGGTACCTATAACAACCAAACTCTCTCTAACCGAAATCCTATACTAGGCCCCGGCTCTACAGAGATGAGTAGGAGGTCACACCGTCGGGTGGGGGTGCATCGACATGGAGACCGGGTGGACCGCGCCAGCAAGCTGCTGATCTGGCCACCCCCAGTTCCGTTCAGTCTTGTTTGGCTTCTTCTTCTCCTAAGGGTGTAGTATTTTCAGTCTTGTTGAAGGAGGGCTTTGATACGTCCATTTTGCATCAATATTCTATATCTTAATTCACTATTATTCATTGATATATTTCGTATTGAGAGGTGATACTTATGTTATTTCATCTGTTTTTGCATGGTTGATGACTTTTGGAGCATGGACCGCTGTAGTCAGGATTCTGATGGAAAAGGTGTTGTTTGGAGACAAAATTTGCGAAGATCAGAAAATGCAGGAAAATATACGGAAAATCCTATTTTTCCAGAAGACTAAGGATGCCAGAAGACGGAGTGGAGATGGGCCACAAGGGACCCACACCACCCCATGGCGTAGGCAGCCCTAGGCCGCGCCAGGAGATGGTGTGGCCACCCTGGCCCACTCCAGCCTCTCCCATCTGGCGTATATCATCCTCCCGAAACCCTAAGACTCGGGGAGCGACCATAGAAAGATTCCGCCGCCTCTGCGGGGCGAAAAACACCGAGAGAGAAAGATCTCTCCAGCAGACAGATTTCTGCCGGGGGAATTCCTTCCTGGAGAGGAAATATCGTCGCCATCAACACCACCATCAAGATGGACTTCATCGGGATCATCATCATCATCACCACCACCACCATCACCATCAGCACCCTCATCGCCATCTCCATATTGCTGTAACAATTGGTTGAATCTTGCTATAGTTCATAGGGGAAACTTTCCCGGTGTTGATTACTCCTTGTAGTTGATGCTATTGAGTGAAACATTGAATTATTGTTTATGTTCAGATTGTTATACATTATTATTCCATCTCTGATCATGATCCATATGATGTCTTGTGAGTAGTTCGTTTTGTTCTTGAGGACATGGGAGAAGTCTTGTTGTTAGTAGTGGAGTTATGTTGAGAAAGATTCAATAGATTGTTATTTAAGTTGTGGTGTACTTCTTCTAGTGGTGTCATGTGAACGTCGACTACATGACACTTCACCTATATGGGCCTAGGGGAATGCATTGTGTATATGGCTACTAATCATAGGGGTTGCCGGAGTGACAGAAATCTGAACCTCCGTTAGGAAACCATTGCACAAGGGACGTAAGGGTCTTAGAGTTTAAAGTTGTGGTTAGGTTTCTACCTTAATTACTTTCTTGTACTTACGGATGTTTGCAAGGGATATAATCACAAGTATGTATTAGTCTTGGATGGGGCGGTACATTAGCACAGGTTCACCCACACAAGACTTAGCAAGTTAGAGAAGATTAATCAACTAGATGAAGCGAAAGCACTTGACAGTCTTCTCACGTGTCCTCGAAAACGTTTGGTCATCTTAAGTAATACAACCGACTTGTCCTTTGATGCATAAAGGATTGGGCCACTTGCTGCATTTATTCCTACTGTCTTTTATTTACTCGTACTTTGTTTACTTGCTTTATCGAAAACCCCTAAAAATTCGTTTGCTGAGTATTTGCAGAGAATTTCTGATCCATACCACTAGCCAGCACCTTCTGCTCCTCGTTGGGTTCGACACTCTTACTTATCGAAAATACTGCGATACACCCCCTATACTTGTGGGTCATCAAGACTATTTTCTGGCGCCGTTGTCGGGGAGTGAAGCGCCATTGGAGAGTGGAACTGGTAAAGGAAACTTCTACTGTGAGTATTGTTTACTTCTGCTAGTTGCTTTATTTTCGTTATGGATAATTCGCTGAGTTTCTTATTTGGTAATGCTACTACCACTGCTAAGGTAGTAGATAAGCCACCACCTGTTGAGAATGATGTTTACAAAATATCTACAAGAATTATTGATCGTGTTATAGATAACTACTATGTTAGGGATGGAACTGTCCATCCCGGTGATCATTTGCTCCTTATACACGAATTATGCGGGTTGTTCAAGTGTGCAGGTATTACTACAGATCAAGTTAAGAAGAAGTTATTCTCATTATCACTGAAAGGAAGAGCTAAGGAATGGTATAAGCTGCCGAAGAATGGTCAACCTCTGGAATGGGAGGAAATAGTGCCTCTCTTTTATTCAAAGTTTTATCCTCCTAGTGAGATTCATAAAGATCGGAATCAAATATACAACTTTTGGCCTCTTGATGGAGAGAGTACAACTCAAGCTTGGGGGAGATTGAAGTTACTAATGTTCAAATGTCCCATTCATGAGCTCCCCAACAATATTATTATCAATAACTTTTATGCAAGGCTCCCTCTACATGACAAGGATTTATTGGATGCTTCTTGTGCTGGATCACTCACTCGTATGGAAGAAGAAGCTAAATGGGATCTTCTAGACCGTATTCAAGACAATGCTGAAGCTTGGGAGAATGACAAAGGTAGAAAGTCAGGTATAAATTATGATTATGAATGCATTGAATCTTTTATGGGAACTGATGACTTTCAAAATATTAGTAATGTTTATGGTCTTGATTTGCAAGTTATTACGAATTTCTTTAGAGCTTTTTCTTCCTATATCGAAATTCCAAAAAGGGGATGGAATAAATACCATGCACCTTACAAAAATATTTTTGACTATGCTCCTATTGGAAGTGCTGAGTATTGCATTATTGATCCCATCTTACATGAACCTTATATCGAGAAGATTCCCTTCCCCGAAAAGGTAAAGGACCATCCTATGATAACTAATGTAATCACCAAAAGTGAAAAGAGAACTGTAAAACCTGATGAACAAACAAACATTGAACCTGTGGTAGCAATTGTGAAAGATCTTGTCACTAAAAGCGTAGAAGATGGGCACATAGTCTTTTGTGAGGATGCTTCTAATATTGTTTCACATCCTAATAGAACTAAAAAGGCTAGTGTTCCTATGCTTTCTATTAGAATTGGTGATCATTGCTATTATGGTTTATGTGATATTGGTGCAAGTTCCAATGCTATTCCTTATGAGCTTTACATAGAAATTATGCATGAAATCAGTCCCTGCGAATTGGAAGAGATTTATGTGGTTATTCACCTTGCTAATAGAGAGACCATCTCTCCAATTGGTATTGTACGAGACGTGGAAGTTCTTTGTGGTAAGATTAAGTATCCTGCTGATTTTCTAGTACTTGGTTCAGCTGCTAGTAAAACTTATCCTATCATTTTTGGTAGACCCTTCTTGAGTACTTTTAGAGCTATTATTGATTGCAAGAGGGAGAAAATCTTGACTAAGTTTGATGGGGAATCTTATGAGTTTAATTTTTCGAAATTTGCTAAAGAACCTTGCGAAGAGGAAACCCATAATGAGGATTTTAGAGTTGAACAGCTTGCTTCTATTTCTCTTGCTCCTAACAATGCTTTGCAGCAATTTATGGAAGATCATGAAAGTGAAATCTTCATGCAAGAAAGGAATGAGATTGACAGGATTCTCCGTGATCAACCTAAGATGCTTAAGCACGACTTGCCCGTAGAAGACTTGGGTACCACTATGCTGCCTAAAAAGGATCCGGTTTTTGATCTGAAACCTCTCCCTGATGATCTTAAATATGCTTATATTGATGATAAAAAGATATATCCTGTTATTGTTAGCGCTAAACTTTCAGGGAAGGAAGAAGAAAGGTTATTGGAGGTTTTGAGGAAACACCGAGGAGCTATGGGCTATACTCTGGATGATTTAAAAGGGATTTCACCTACTATATGTCAGCATTCTATCAACATAGAACCAGATGCGAAGCCAATAGTGGAGCACCAACGACGTTTAAATCCTAGGATGAAGGAAGTGGTAAGGAATGAGGTATTGAAACTCCTTGATGCTGGTATTATTTACCCTATTGCTGATAGTGAATGGGTTAGTCCTGTTCATTGTGTTCCTAAAAAGGGAGGTATTACCGTTGTCCCTAATGATAGTGATGAGCTTATTCCTCAAAGAATAGTGGTAGGCTATAGGATGTGCATCGATTTTAGGAAATTTAATAAAGTTACTAAGAAAGATCACTACCCGCTTCCTTTTATTGATCAAATGTTGGAAAGGTTGTCTAAAAAGACTCATTTTTGTTTTCTTGATGGTTATTCTGGTTTCTCTCAAATTGCTGTTAAACAACAAGATCAAGAAAAAACTACTTTTACTTGCCCTTATGGAACTTATGCTTATAGACGTATGCCTTTTGGTTTATGTAATGCTCCTGCTACTTTCCAAAGGTGCATGTCTGCTATCTTTCATGGTTTTTGTGAGGAAATTGTAGAAGTGTTCATGGATGACTTTTCTGTCTATGGAACTTCTTTTGATAATTGCATGCACAACCTTGATAAAGTTTTGCAGAGATGTGAAGAAACTAATCTTGTTCTTAATTGGGAGAAATGCCACTTCATGGTTAATGAAGGGATTATTCTTGGGCATAAAGTTTCTGAAAGAGGCATAGAAGTTGATAGAGCTAAGGTTGAGGCAATTGAGAAGATGCCATGTCCAAGAGACATCAAAGGTATTCGTAGTATCCTTGGTCATGCTGGTTTCTATAGGAGGTTTATTAAAGACTTTTCTAGGATATCAAAACCTCTCACTAATCTTCTTCAAAAAGATGTACCCTTCGTTTTTGATGATGATTGTAGGGAAGATTTTGAAACTCTTAAGAAGGCTTTAACTACAACCCCTATTGTTCAACCACCTCATTGGAGTTTACCCTTTGAAATAATGTGGGATGCTAGTGATTTTGCTGTAGGGGCTGTCCTTGGGCAACGTATTGATAAAAAGTTAAACGTTATCCATTATGCTAGTAAGACTCTAGACGCTGCTCAAAGGAATTATGCTACTACTGAAAAGGAATTTCTAGCTGTTGTTTTTGCTTGTGATAAGTTTAGGCCCTATATTGTAGACTCAAAAGTCACCATTCATACTGATCATGCTGCTATTAAATATCTTATGACGAAGAAGGACGCTAAGCCTAGGCTTATTAGATGGGTACTTCTTTTACAAGAGTTTGATCTACATATAGTAGATAGGAAGGGTGCTGAAAACCATGTAGCTGATAATTTATATCATTTGGAAAACATCTCTTTTGACCCTATGCTTTTCAATGATAGTTTCCAAATGAACAGTTAGCTGCAATAGGGGTGAGCTCGTGAGGGAGCCCTTGGTACGCTGATTATGCTAACTTTATTGTCTCCAAGTATTTGCCTCCAACTTTTACATCTCAGCAAAGAAGAAAGTTCTTCTATGATTTGAGGCATTATTTTTGGGATGACCCACACTTATACAAAGAAGGAGTGGATGGTATTATGCGAAGATGTGTTCCAGAATATGAACAAAAGGAGATATTGCATACATGTCATGGTAGTGCTTATGGAGGACATCATGCAGGAGATAGAACTGCACAAAAGGTGTACAATCAGGTTTCTACTGGCCTACCCTTTTTAAAGATGCAAGAAAATTTGTTTTATCTTGTGATGAATGTCAGCGTGTTGGTAATATTTCTAGATGCAATGAAATGCATATGAACTACTCTCTAGTTATTGAACCTTTTGATTGCTGGGGATTTGACTTTATGGGTCCTTTCCCTCCTTCGAAAGGCTACACTTATATTCTTGTTGCCATTGATTATGTTACTAAGTGGGTAGAAGCCATTCCTACAAAGAGTGCTGATGGGAAGACTTCTCTAAAAATGCTTAAGGATGTTATCTTTCCTAGGTTTGGAGTGCCTAGGTATCTCATGACTGATGGGGTTTCTCATTTCATCCATGGTGGTTTTAGAAAGACCCTTGCTAAATATGATGTTAATCATAGAATTGCTTCAGCCTATCACCCCCAAACTAGCGGGCAAGTGGAGCTATCAAATAGAGAGATTAAATCCATCTTGCAAAAGACTATTAATAGATCTAGAAAAAACTGGGCTAAAAGGTTGAATGATGCTTTATGGGCTTATAGAACTTCTTACAAAAATCCTATGGGGATGTCTCCTTATAAAATGGTTTATGGCAAAGCTTGTCACCTACCCTTAGAATTAGAACACAAAGCTTACTAGGCAGTTAAAGAACTAAGTAGAGATTGTAAGCTCGCTGGTGAGAAAAGATTATTTGACTTAAGTTCTTTAGATGAATGGAGGAGTGAAGCCTATGAAAATGCTAGGCTCTTTAAGGAAAAAAGTTAAAAGATGGCATGACAAGCGAATACTTAAGAGAGATTTTCATGTTGGTGAGAAAGTTCTATTGTATAGGTCTCGTCTCAGATTTTTTGCAGGAAAGCTACTGTCAAAATGGGAAGGACCTTTCATTATTGAGGAATTATACTATTCAGGAGCAATAAAAATTTCTTCTTTAAAAGATAATACTACACAAGTAGTGAATGGGCAGCGACTCAAGCACTATATTGCTGGAGATTCTTACAATGAAGATGTTGATGCCTTTCAAGTTATAACTCCGGAGAAATTCATCAAGGACCAAATTCAGAGACCTGCAGAGTCTGTTCTCAAATAGGTAACAGTTCTGGTAAGAAAAGTTCCGCGAAAATACAATCCAACTATATTTTTGCAGTTTTCAGTCAATAAGGGAAGTTACGAAGCGAAAAAGTGACGGAAACGGAGCCAGGGTGGCCCCCACCACCCTATGGCGCGGGCCCACGCCTGGCCGCGCCACCAGGTGGTGAGGCCACCTCAGACTCCGCCTCCGACTCGTTTTCTCCCAGTACCTTCCTTTTGACATGAAACTTCGTAATGTATAACCCCCGGATCCCCCGAGGTTCGTATATTGTGTTTTCGTCATGTTTTCATTTTGATATGTTTCTGCTAGGACATACTCTTTGAAAGCTTAGAAGCACCATGGTGTCCGCCAAGGATAAAGGGAAGGAACCTATGGAGGAAGACCTCCAAGACCCCAGGAAGGAGAAGGAGATCAAGAGTGAAGGTGAAGAGGAGCAAGGCCAACGTGACGACACGGATGCAGACTGGGGGGAAAGCTCCTCGTCACAGTTTGGCTCCACGATCACTTCCTCCTCACACCAAGAATCCCTTCCACACCTTTATCCATAACCATGTAGGAAAAGAAGACTCCAAGAGGGAAGAATGGAAAAAGAATCACAAGAGCTGGGATCCACAAACTGAAATGATTAAGAGTCGTATTGAGCACAACTCGGAGTTGATTCGTAATCTCACCGTCGAGATTGAGGACTTGGGGAAACTGATCAAAGAGCTCATCAAGAGGATACCACCACCACCTAAGGAGTAATTCGTCATCAGGTTTGGCGTCCCCTTGGTTTGTTCCAAGCTTGGGGGAGTGTCGCGGTATCATATCACTATCTTCTATCTTTTTACCTTATTAGTAGAGTCATATCATGAATAGAGGAGCTATTATGTAGTATGGTTTGCATTATGGAAGTGTCCCTTCTCTCGTTAGATATGTATCCCTTGGTGTGAGTTGCCGTTATGGAATATTAATGAGAAGTTCTATCATTCACTCTTTTGCATAGCTTATATTAGTTTTCAATTCGTGGTTATATGATTGATCTTGTTGTTAGTATTGGTATCACTTTGGGATCATTGAGTTAATTTAGTTGGTTTTGGCAAACCTGGCTCGGTCAGTAGCACACTATTTTTGAGAGTTGAAAGAAAAGATAAAAGTGCTCTAGAGAAAAATAATTTCATCATCTTTCTTTCTTGATTTGCTCATAAGTCTAGTATTCTCTAGTTAAGATCTTTTGTGCTTCCGAGGAAGATTGCATGTTTGTTTTTATCACTTGTATGTTTGTTTGTTTCCTTCAACTCTTATACTTGCTACCCGACCTTGCTAGCCAAAAACCTATACTGAGAGGGTATTCTTCTCGTGCATCCACCTCCTTTAAACCAAAACCTTTGCCATTTGTGTCCACCATACCTACCTATTAGCATTATTGCTATTCCAAGTAAATTCTCGTTTTATCTACCTCCCAAACTAAACTTGTTATGTGAAAATTAGTGATTAAAGCTCTCACGAACTTGATGGCACACTTTACTTTCTCGCATCTAATAAATTTGAACCATTGTGCTCACCTATGTTGCGTATATGCTTGCGCTTTGTAAGTTGTGAATTAGCAGAACCATGTTGTCATGGGGAATGCTTTCAACATTGCACTAGTACTTTGTACCTGGTTGAGTTCATGTTCTTTTGTCTATGGATGTCGTCGGTGTGAAATGAAAGGGGAGCTTGTAAGTCCATAGAGTTATGCATGTGTGTTAGAGAAACGCCTGGGCCACTGGTCTAATCCATGCTGACATGGTGGAAACCTGCAGCATAACCATAACAAGTATCTATGAAGCATTCTTCTTATAAAAAAGAGATAGAGATTGAGAAAAAGAGAAAAGAAAAAAAAGAGATATTATGAAAAGAGGAAAGAGAGAAAAAAGCACCATATTCCCATGGTAAATAAGAAGATTGCTGAGATACTTGTTGTCTGCTTGCCTTGTCATTTTGATATGGGGATTCTTCCGTATCATCGGGCAAGGGGTACCCCGTTGGCGGTTCTCAATGATACACATATGCTTACGATGACACGAACTTACCAGTGACTAAACTTGAGTAGCATGAGGAGCGGCCCTCGTATTCAAGGGACATGAGATTCTCAACTTACAACTTGTCAATGCATAAGCTCATATTTGATCACTTTAACCTTAATCACCTAAAGATGCCTATGATAGGGGCAATGAGAGCTGAAAGCTAGTAAGTATCATAATTTTGGGGAGCTCTTTATGAGACTTGCAATCCCTGCTTCCCTCTTTGAAGGGCCTTTCTTTTACTTTGTAGTTGAGTTAGTAAACCTATTCCCTTCTATCTCAGCGAGTATTTTGAGTTGATGTGTTTCATTCATTCATATGATGATTTATGCAATCATGTCTTATGTTCCTTGTTTTGTACATTGCTCTTATCTTTATGTTTACTACTTTGAAAGCTATCATTGAAAAACCAGCTATTTGTGGACTCCAGCAAATTATCAACTATTCTTCGACCAAGAGCTAAGTTTGCCATTACCAATTATGACTTACTTTATGTATCTTTATTGTGTTTCCTTTACCTATTGCAAGTTGAGTTATATAATAGTGAGTTGTCCTCTATTATGATCTATGTATTTGATGAATGCGATGCTTCTTGTCCGTATTCTTTTATCGACTCTTCACTCCATAAACCTGAGGCCATGTTTATTGAGCTCAGTTTCGCTTGAGGACAAGCGAAGTCTAAGCTTGGGGGAGTTGATACATCCATTTTGCATCACTATTCTATATCTTAGTACACTATTAATGACTTTTGGAGCATGGACCGCTGCAGTCAGGATTCTGATGGAAAAGGTGCTGTTTGGAGACAAAATTCGCGAAGATCAGAAAATCTGGGAAAATATACGAAAAATCCTATTTTTCCAGAAGACTAAGGATGCCAGAAGACGGAGTGGAGATCGGCCATAGGGGGCCCACACCACCCCATGGCGCGGGCAGCCCTAGGCCGCGCCAGGAGGTGGTGTGGCCACCCTGGCCCACTCCAGCCTCTCCCCTATGGCGTATACCATCCTCCCGAAACCCTAAGACTCGGGGAGCAACCACAGAGAGATTCCGCCGCCTCTGCGTGGCGGAAAACACCGAGAGAGAAAGATCTCTCCGGCAGACAGATTTCTGCCGAGGGAATTCCTTCCCGGAGAGGGAAGATCATCGCCATCAACACCACCATCAAGCTGGACTTCATCGGGATCATCATCATCATCATCATGACCACCACCATCACCATCAGCACCCTCATCACCATCTCCATATTGTTGTAACAATTGGTTGAATCTTGCTATAGTTCATAGGGGAAACTTTCCCGGTGTTGATTACTCCTTGTAGTTGATGCTATTGAGTGAACCATTGAATTATTCTTTATGTTCAGATTGTTATACATCATTATTCCATCTCTGATCATGATCCATATGATGTCTTGTGAGTAGTTCGTTTTGTTCTTGAGGACATGGGAGAAGTCTTGTTGTTAGTAGTGGAGTTATGTTGAGAAAGATTCAATAGATTGTTATTTAAGTTGTGGTATACTTCTTCTAGTGGTGTCATGTGAACGTCGGCTACATGACACTTCACCTATATGGGCCTAGGGGAATGCATTGTGTATATGGCTACTAATCGTAGGGGTTGCCGGAGTGACAGAAACCTGAACCTCCGTTAGGAAACCATTGCACAAGGGACGTAAGGGTCTTAGAGTTTAAAGCTGTGGTTATGTTTCTACCTTAATTACTTTCTTGTACTTATGGATGTTTGCAAGGGGTATAATCACAAGTATGTATTAGTCTTGGATGGGGCGGTACATTAGCACAGGTTCACCCACACAACACTTAGCAAGCTAGAGAAGATTAATCAACTATATGAAGCGAAAGCATTTGACAGTATTCTCATGTGTCCTCGAGAACGTTTAGTCATCTTAAGTAATACAACTGGCATGTCCTTTGCTGCATAATGGATTGGGCCACTTGCTGCATTCATTCCTAGTGTCTTTTATTTACTCGTACTTTGTTTACTTGCTTTATCGAAAACCCCTAAAAATCCGTTTGTTGAGTATTTGCAGCGAATTCCTGATCCATACCACTAGCCAGCACCTTCTGCTCCTCGTTGGGTTCGACACTCTTACTTATCGAAAATACTGCGATACACCCCTATAC
Organism: Avena eriantha; assembly: GCA_910589775.1. Classification (NCBI taxonomy): domain Eukaryota; kingdom Viridiplantae; phylum Streptophyta; class Magnoliopsida; order Poales; family Poaceae; genus Avena; species Avena eriantha. The sequence continues at coordinate 113,039,368 of OU342742.1, read as the reverse complement.
TTGTGGGTCATCAGGCTTGTAGTTTCCTTTGCTCTTGATGAAGATTTCTTATTAACCATATTGGCGCTAACTGACCCTCACCTCCTTTTTCAGCAGTATCCTTAGACTGAGTCTTCTCCTAAAAATCAAGAAAATCTATCAGGTTATCGTTTGATGTCTCATGTCTCTTATGTTTGAGAGATGTGGCAAAGTTCCTGTGAAGGGGGCAACTTTGTAATAATGCACAAAACCACTAACTTGTCGGTGTAAAACATACTTAAGGAGTTCAAACACTTTTGCAATGCACTGTATCTCATGATCATGTTGAACTAAAAAACGGTTGTTTACATCCTATAATCATGGAAGGTCTCCATGATATACAGTTCACTACCAGCATTTGCTACACTGAGCTTAGCGTTTAGTGCCACCCAAAGTTCTTTTCCAACTGTGATGTGCATGTAAAAATCAAATAGCTTGTTGTCAAGAGAACACTCAAAATACATCCCACAAAGCTAGTATTGGCTTCCTTGAAGTTATTCTAATCCTCGTCAGATATAGTTCTACATTTTAGGTAATCCATTACTAGTCTCGAATACTTTCAGACCTCTGAGCCACATCATGGTCTTATACAGCCACATCTTAAAATTCACTCTGGTAAACTTATTTGTCTTCAACACATCGGCCAAGTATCCCATGTTTAACTCAGGAAACTTTCTATAATAAGGTTTTGGGATTGTTGGATTATTAGGCAATATTTTGACAGTTAATTCCACAATATAATTCATGACAACAACAACTACCATCACAACATAATTTCCTGTCGTGGGAGGTCGACCTCGACCTTGACCATCGCGGATGGATCTGTCGGTGCGCTGGCAAGTTTCTTGTTGCCGGCGTCGAAGGCTAGCTGGGTGGTGGAGGATGTAGGTATGGCGTGGTGCAGGGTTCGGCCCTTAGCGACGTGAGGGGCACGCTATTGTACTGGTAGTCCCCCATAGGTTTGACATGGCGGCAGTGACTGGTCTTGTCATGGCCCTCTCCTCCCACCGCATATAGCGGCGACGCCATCCTCATGCTGCTCCGCCTCTCCGGTGGTGGCGGCATTGGAGGGGCGATGCGCTTTGCGGTAGGGAACCTCCGCCACGAAGGGTGGCGAGCTATTGTGTGCATAGGCATCGCGCTGCTGATTTCAGCATCCTTGCCGTTGATCAGAGCTATCCAATGCACGGGTGCTCATGCGACGAGGTTCCCACTTTGGGCAGTGCTTTCTCGCCATGGAGCCTGCAACATGTGGTGGCCTTCGCTGGCAAGTTGGTAGGACAGTCAGGTTCTCGGACTGGTGTGGAGTCGTCATCGACAAGATCTTGCTGTCAGGTATCGGAGGTTGTGCTGTTGCGTGAGTGTTGATCCTGCTCTCCGGGCGAAAGCTTTGCTCAACCTTTGTTGGTGCCGATGACGACGACGCCCTTAGCGTCGTTACCCTCTTGGGGGCGTTGTTGAGGAGCACTGATCCACCCCTATCCCTTGTGGCTCAGTTCCCCTAGTGAAAACCTAGATCTAGCTTGCCAGATCGGATGACGATAGTGTTCTAGACATCGCTCCCTGCTTGGAGGCATTGTTCTTGGTGGTATGGTCCTAGGCAGCATGCATGGTGTTGGTGCATGCTTTGACTTGGCCGAGCAGATCCTTGGAGCTCCGGTCGTGCTAGTTTGGCTACCCTCCTGGCAAGGTTTGTGGCTATAAAGGATCCTCTGTTGTGGTGTTTCAGCCGCATGGATTCACTCGACGGGGGAGACTGATGATAGCTAGCTTATGTTCCAACGACAAAGAACGTGGTGGTGGGCGATGGTGCTGCGTTGCGCATCTAGGCTAGCGTCGGTTGTAATGTTCGCCTAGAGGCCTCGGCCATGTTCTTTCTTGAGTGTGTCGGGTGTGTGCCCTTTGACACATGTGTATACTTTGTACAATACTCTCTTTTTTATCAATGAATCGAAATGCAGAGCTTTTGCGTTTTCGTGAAAAAAAAGGCTTTGCAGTTGAGCCTTAGTCCCTTTTCTTTCTTCATCAATGTGAAAACGGGGTTCAATTGTTGAGCTACAGCTTGCGTCGGATGCCCCACGAAGAAGTGGAGAAGTTGAAGGGCGATATGTAGGAAGGGCAGAAAGATATTCAAATACAATACTCCCTCCGGCATAAATTAATTGACTTGGATTTGTATATATTTGGTGTATCTAGCACTAAAACATATCTAGATACATCCGTATCTAGACAAATCCAAGTCAATTATTTTGGGTCGGAGGGAGTAGTATGAATCACACACGCACACGAACACTCCTCTGTCTTTTGTGGTTTTCAGGAACGAAACTGATCCGATCATGTAACACCTGAACGCGTGTAGGACATGAAGCATGATCAGTTCTAGTGTGTAGGAGTAACTTATTTGAAGACATTTCATCTTCTTTTTTTTTTTTTGCGGGGAGGCTAAACAGGCAAAGACATGATCAGTTCTAGTATGCTGGGCCTGGGAGTGGGAGTGGGAGCAACCTGTAGGCCGAAAGGCATACGTAGCCATCCTCTCCATTGAGCTATATATTTGGTCTCCTCCAACCTTGTCACCACCAATGCTAGCTTCTTGGGCTCACGATTTTATTTACCCCGCCTGAAGATTCAGCCAGCACAAGGGCAAGGCAGGACCGAGAAAAAACGGCCCACATTCAGCCCAATGATTCCCCTTCTCACCTGTGGGTGTGGGGCGATGAAAGATCAACACTGACGCCAGCACAATGGGCAAGGCAGACGGGCAGTCACTTTTGTTTTTAACAAACAAGGGTGCAAAGCACCCAATTTTTATATGCTGCAAGATACAAACGTGGCAGGAGAAAAATACAAGGAGGACCTATAGGCAACACTCGCAAAAGGACCTAAATTCGAAGACAAGACCTCCACCAAATTAGAAAACACCCTAGCTGAAGAAGTAAAATGCAATCAGGCACACGCTGCCTCTGCCACCATAGCTGGCAACCTCGGAGGAAAAGCTAGCATCAAGGTCTGAGAAGAGGGCTTGACCAAACTCGAACTGGTGAGAAGAGGTTCCGCAACCGACCACCTCCAAAACACTAGGGACGGACCACTTGGAGAAGAGGAGTTGATGAGCTCCCGCGCAGAGGAAGAGCAGCGGCGGAGCGGTAGACCTACTGCCATAAAGTCCGACACGGTGATGGAGAAAAGCCACCAAAACACATCAAAGAGAAGATCCAAAATAACACAACACCATAGCACCTCTTAGGCAGAAGCCGATGAAGATAGACGCAGACCGAAGCAGAACCACGGCAACCTCCCACCTCGTCACAGCGGCAGGACAGGGACAACTACAACTCAGCGCTCACCCGCATCAATCGACATAGGCGCAGAAACAGGCTTATTGAAACAGCAGCAATCGACGGTCGCCGAAGAGGAACTCCACCACGGAGCCCAACGATGAGGACAACCACTCCAACAGTGCGCCTGCACCACCGCTAGGATAGCCGCAAAGGAACCGCACACGGGCATTCCGTGCCTCTCCTCCACGCCACCAAGGCCGGCCAAGAGGGGAATAGAAGGCCAAGGAGACGAACTCACAGAAGCGGAGTACGCAGCGACGGGCACCCACTCCCCCTCACCGCCTCGGCCATCCGGGAGCGGCACTAGGGCACCACAACACTTAGGGAAGCGCCTCCCCCCGTGCCACCATCACACGCCTCGAGAGAACACCACGAGCAGCTTTATTTGGGGGAGACGATGGCCCTTCCCTCCACCACTTCCTCTAGACAGGGGAAAGGTACCTCGAATATATCTAAGAATCCGATGAACTGCTGCAAAGTGAACTGACCGGGGGCTTCCTGGTCAAGTCAGCCTCCTTGAGTTTGTCTTACGGACGGAGTAGGGTTTTCCCCATGGGGTATAGTTTTAAGGAAAGTAGGCCTATTGAGATGCATATAACTACCTTTTTCATCTTATCACCCCTATACCACGCGTAGCCCGTCTGTCCTTTTCTACTTAGTTGGACAGATCACTTTAGAAAATCGTATAAAAATCAAGAAATAAAACGGATGCGCTAACGCCAAAGTAGGTAAGAGAAGGGGTTTTTCACTATTATTAAGAGTAGGACTTTAATGAAAAGAGTAGGCCCTTCATATATGTCTATGACCTCCAAGATGGAGTGAGACGGATAGGCAGAGCAAGAGCTCTTAAAGTCTACCTGGGCTAGCTTCTTCATTCTTCGATCTTGTGAGTCTGCTAAAAATGTAAGGATAGCTCAGTTGGTCCGAAGAAGGATTCTTGATCCTAATGAGTGAATCTACTATTCTTTTGGATAGATGAGATTCATGGGGATGCAGCTGAAGAGGTAGTCATAGATGGTCCATGGTGATGAAAGCACCCCTAGATTGAATCGGATCTGTCTACCCTCCTCGCGTCTCCAAACTACTGGGCAAGAAGCCCAAAGCTAGCATCAGCCGCAAATCCTACACCTATCTACACCGGCATCCCATCTAGTCCAACCCCCGCCGGCTATTCCCGCGGAGAGGATGGCGAACGGACCCGGGCGGCGGCGGCGACGGACTCTCAAAGGGAGGAGAACGAGAGCGAGCGAGAAGGAAAAGATAAGTGATACTTCAGACGAGCAGTCGGTGCTATATGCAAATCGGATCACAGAGTTTATCTTGGCGCGTCGGTAGTGGTGTACGATGATATCACACACCCGGCAAGGGGAGCCTCGAGCCGATGGCATGTTGTGAACCTTTGGACCTAGCCTCAGATCTCAACCTTGGGGCGGTCCAAGTTGTTTGAGGATGTCTAGAAGTGATTCGGGGAGTTTAGAACGGAATTCAGAATGTTTGGATTATGAAAATTGTTCAGTTTTTTTAAATGATTGGACATTTTCGAAAAAACAAAAAACCCACAGAAACCACGAAAAACAGACAAGAAATCATATTCCGGGCAAAATAAAAAAGTTCCAGGTTATATGGGCCTGGCCAAAAGGCTCTCCACATGGTGTGCGGCAGGCCATATACGCGGTGCATAGGAGATCCCCGATCAGACCTACTGGACAAATCTTGTCATGGGCTGACAAGCTATAGATTGTGGTGAAAAGGAAGCAGCTACTTCCAGTCGCCCGCTAAAAAAATAAAAAATCGTTGCGTCTTTATCATACATGACTGGTCAAACGAGGTTGGATCTGCTGACTTGATAATTACGTACTCCAGTAGAAAAGCCTTTTTACAGTGGATAAAAGTCAGCAGTTCGTCCTGTACTATACTTGGTAAACGTAATTGGTTTTTACTCCCTCCGTTTCGAAAAATAAAATGTTTTAGCTTGTGAATCAAATGTATTTAGACTTCTTTTAGTACGTAGGTTCACTCAGGTTTGAACTGAATCTATACACTAAAACAAGTCTAAATACATTTATTTCACAAAACTAAAACATATTAAGAAAAATTATAACTTGTCTAGGTAGAAGCCTCCACAACAATTTTGTAGCGTGGACCATACGATCTGGCATCCAACACCGTTGGCTTATTCCCGAAACGCCGTTACAGCGATTTATTTGGTTCATCGCTGGAGGGAATCCATGCTTCATTGCTGGGCTGCTGCTCCAGGGAATGAGCTGGGCCTCAGCTGGTTTGCCAGTCCGTTAAACGATTTATGGGCCTTCCCAACCGGCCTTTACACCTATCCTGCTGCTCTTGCTGTGGGCTCCTCTTCCTCCATGTGCCGCCGGGGTGCTTGTTGTGTTGACGTGAACGGATCGTTCACATTAACACGACAAAGATTGTTTGCGGAACATCGGAGGCCAAAAATTGACGTGTTGAAGTGAACGTGACGTATTGACGTGAACATGGCGAGGGCCTGCGAGAACACGCCGGGTTGTTGAGGTGCTGAGGTGGTGATCTCGCAGGCCCTCGCCGGATCACCACCTCAGCACTCAGTGCTCTCGCGCAGCATCGCACTACGCTTCACGAGGGAACGTACATGATGCCTCCGCATGGACTCCTCCGACCTGATGATGTCACTCCATCAAAGCTTACACATGCAAAACGCCAATCCAATCCGCATGGGTGAAACGCCATCCAATTCGTCCAGCTCATATCCATGAGGGTAAATTGTGTGTTTGGATGTGGATTATTATCTAATTTGTTCACTTGATCTGGCGCTATCTGCTGTCAGATGTTTGTTTCCTTGAGCTTGGTATTCAATCAAAGTAGCTTTCGATCGGTGGTATACTTCTGGTACCTTTTTTTTAGTGGAAAATATGTATTTCATTTTCTCCAGCTTAAACTTGTATTGTCATCTCTCACAACATATATATACACTGTCCCACTAATTTTTTGTAGGCTGACAACATTTTCCCTGCTGCAAAAGTGATTTTGGACTCGCAATTTTTTTTGATTTCCAGTTATGAAGTGGCACTGCATTTTCTAGCCATCGTTTGTTCTCTGTGTTCTGGTGTACTACTACTCCAGTTCAATCCATTGCAAATGGCATTATTTTCATTGAATTCATTTTTGTACAGTTAATGGCAGCAAGTTAACACCGGAGATCAAGAACAAAATTATTGGTAATGTGTTCATCGTGGAGTGCTGCACTTGTCGTAGCACTTAGGCTTCATGTGTTCTTTATGCCGTACTGGTCCACACAATCTTACAGGCTCCGTAAAAATGATCGATTAGAGTATCTCCACTCGCCCCATCCCCCCCCCCCCATTTCACCGGCTAATGGGCCTTTGGCGGAGGGGGGGGGGGGGCTATTTGGACAGTCGTCGGCTAAAAGTTGATGCCACCACCAAGTCCTAGCCCCATATGCTTGCATGTGCATGTGAAAGGAGAGATGAAAGATTCCTGCATGTGAGCCTGCAGGTAGGCCAGCCATATGAGAAGATAGAATAAACTATCATTTGCATGCACGTCGGCACCCCACAGCCCCTATGGGGGTTCTCATCGGGGGCGTTGGATTAGGGGCTATAGGGGGCTGGCTGGGTGCGTTTTTTGTCGCTGGCACCCTCATTTTGGCTTTTTAGCCTTTTGGGGAGGATGAGTGGAGATGCTCTTACAAGTTGATAATTTGACATGAATATATGATGCTTGACATGAATTGTGTTAAAAATTTCACCTGCAACTTTCACTTTGAAATAAGATACATATTTCATTCTATGTGTGTAAGTGCATAATCATGGAGCACGGAGCTTTGTGCCATTTCTTCACGCATTTGACTTAGCATTTGGGATCAATATAATTTTGCCAGTCTATAATGGCATGCTTGTGTATTTTTCTATTCACCTCACGGAAAGCTATAAAAATATTAGTGACTTAACATAAGATGATGCTCATCAAACTTTCCTCTGCCTCAAAGGAAGCTCTAGAGCATATAGTCCCTCCGTTCGGAAATAAGTGACTCACCTTTACATATACTCTCTCCGTTTTATAATATAAGATGTTTTATCTTTGTGAAAGTTGTGTATCTTCAGAGTGAATGTAGACACTAAAAAGGGTCTAGATACACTCATTTTATAAAGCTAAAACATCCTATATTTTGAAATGGAGGGAGTATAAGGATGTATCTTGACGTATTTAGTGTGTAGATACATCAATATCTAGACAAAACTCAGTCACTTATTTCTGAACATAAGGAATAGGCATACACTGTTGGAGTTATCATGCCGTCTAAAACCTGTCAGGCCACTGTAAGCATCAGTTCGTACCAGTGATTTTTCAGGTCGTAGTTGTTTTGTCTTGAAAAAAATGCTTGGACAACGGCCTAAGTAGTTGAGCTTATCTCCTTGAAGGTAAAAGTATTTTCCCTCGGTTTGATTTCCTCAAGGAGGAGGTGGTGAAGAATTGTATCGTAGGAGTCACTCTAGATAATAGACAAACATGTTGCCATTTACCCATACAGAACTGCCTCTGTTACACATATTAGAGATGTAATATCGATACATATACGTATGGTGTAGTACACCACCGTATACGTATTCAACTCTGTATATGCCATGAAATGGGGCTATTCCTTGCCAATATAAACACGAACCCGGCTACCCTAAAAGGTACGACCGTTCCTCCTAGACAATACGACTTTAACATGGTATCAGGCCTCCCTCTTCCGAGCTCGTTCTAGCCGCCGCCGACGCCGGCATTCTGCCTCGTCGCCGCCATGCTCCCCCAATTTTCCGACAACCAACAACCCACGACCAAGATCTTTCCCTCCTAGAACAATTCCCATAGTCAGATTTTCCAGAAACCCTACCCACCCCAAAACCCTAGATCGCATCCTACAATCCCCTACTCGACGAATCTATGGCTACTTCTTCTACGATCGTTGCGGCTTCCTCCATCGGTGCTCCTCCTGCCACCAAGCTCACGCGGGAGAACTTCCACTCATGGCAAGCCCAAGTGCTGCCCACCCTACGTGGGGCTCGCGTTCTTCGCTTGCTTGAAGGATCGGATCCGGCGCCGCCCGAGTTCCTCGATGCAGAGGATGCTGATAAGAAAAAGATACAAGTTTCCAACCCTGCCTATGATGTCTGGATTACCCGTGATCAGCAAGTTGTGAGCTACATCGTGAATTCTCTCTCCGATGATATCCTTTCTCATGTCTATGGCATCGTTCATGCTGCTGATGTCTGGCGTGCTATCCATGACCTATTCTCGTCTCAGTCCAAGTCGCAGGTCTCCAACCTTCGTGGTGCTCTTACCAATACCAAGAAACTCGACATGACTGTTCAACAATATATCACCAAGATGAAAGGATTTGCATCTGAACTTGCCACGGCGGGTAAAACCGTTGATGATGATGAACTTAAGGATTATATTATGAATGGACTTGATAGTTCCTATAATGGCTTTGTTGCGGCCCTCAAAGTCGTGCCTTCCACTTCCCTCAATGATATGTGCTCTCAGCTGTTGTCTTATGAGAATCGTGATGCCATGCTCTCGACCACTGGACAGGTTTCAGGCTCGTTCATGTCCTCTGTTAATGCCGCACCGCGTGTCCCGAATCCTGGCTATGGGAGAAGTCTGCCAAGGCCACCGACACCAGCGCCATATATGCCACCGTATCAGTCATATCAGCCGGCACCTTACATACCTCCATCGTCGGTGCCCTACATGCCTCCACCGCCGGCGCCCTACATGCCCCCGTATCAGCAACCGGCGCCCTATATGCCTCCATATCCGCAGCCGTACCCACTTCCACCTTTCATGGCACCATATATGCCTCCTCACCTGCAACAGCCACGTCCACAACGACCTCCTCAGCAGCCGCCACAGCAATGTCCCCGTCAGGATCGTCGCCCGAAAGGGGGGCGCAAGGACAGGCGTGCTACTCCATGGCAGGACGGTGTTTTTTGTCAAATCTGCAAGAAGGAGGGCCACCCGGCTGATGAGTGTTGGTGGCGGTATGGTGATGATGATGATGAGGACAGGCCACCAAAGGAGACAAAAGGTGCTTATGGCGTTGACACAAACTGGTACTTAGATACTGGCGCTACAACTCATGTCACTGGTCAACTCAATAAACTCCAGGTTCATGAACCCTATCAAGGCCGTGATCAAGTTAATAATGCTAGTGGACAAGGTATGGATATTGCTAATATTGGTCATTCTATTTTGCACACCCCTGATAGTACTATGCAACTTTGTGATATTTTACATGTTCCTGATGCATCCATGAGTTTAATCTCTGCTCATAAGCTTAGCCTAGACAACAATTGTTATATGGAAATTCACCCATTCTTTTTCTTGATTAAGGATCAGAAAACGCAGCGCATCGTGTTTAGAGGTCCTTGTCATGGTGGCTTATATCCTCTAGTTCCAGTGTCTTCGGAGTCCTCCAAGCATGCTCTTGTCACCGTCAAGCCTTCATCCTCTACATGGCACTGTCGTCTAGGCCATCCATCTTCTTTTATTGTTCATCAAATTCTTAGGAAGCATAAACTTTTATATTTCCCAGCAATAAATCCTTACATATGTGATCCATGCCAACAGGCCAAAAGTCATCAGCTACCATACCCTGTTTCCACTAGTGTGTCTACAGTTCCTTTGGAACAGATCTTTTCTGATGTATGGGGTCCAACTCCTCTCTCTATAGGCAAACATTCATATTATGTAAGCTTCATTGATGATTTTAGCAAGTTTACTTGGATTTATTTTCTTAAGAAACGTTCTGAAGTGTATCAAGTGTTTCTTGATTTTCAGCAATACGTTGAGCGCCAATTCGGTCGCAAAATTCTCACCATGCAAACAGATTGGGGTGGTGAATATGAAAAATTGAATAGTTTCTTCCAACGTGTAGGCATTGTTCATCATGTATCATGTCCACATGCTCATCAACAAAACGGTTCTGCTGAACGCCAACACCATCACATTGTCGAAGTAGGCCTTCCTCTACTTTCCAATGCGTCTATGCCTCTCAAATACTGGGATGATGCCTTTATCACTGCCACTTTTCTTATCAATATGCTTCCTACCAAAGTACTCAATTATGAGACCCCCACTGAAAAATTACTCCAAGTTAAACCCAGTTATGAGTCTCTTCGAGTTGTTGGTTGTGCTTGCTGGCCCAATCTTCGTCCATATAACAAACACAAGCTTTCTTTTCGTTCCAAACAATGTGTTTTTATTGGTTACAGCCCTCGCCACAAAGGAGTTAAATGTCTTGACGTGTCTACTGGTCGCGTCTATATTTCTCGAGATGTTGTCTTTGACGAGAATATTTTTCCTTTTGCCTCTCTTCATCCCAACGCTGGTCGCCGTTTGCGCGAGGAGATTCTCCTTCTTCCACAAGATAACCCATCTTCGGCATGTGCTGATAGGGGTGTGCATACTAATGAACATTATCTGCAGTTTGTTCCTCCCCAGGTTATTGCTGAAGAGCCTCCTACAAGTCCACAAACAGATCCTATGCACAATCCTCAAGACAATGCTGAAACTAGTACATCAAATACTGATACAGATGAGGAGAATCTGTTAACAGCAAACAACAGCACTAGCAGTGATCCCGAGGATGATTTTCAGCAGGAATCTTCGTTGGATTCTCCGCCGACAGCACCTGGTGGCAGTGGTACTTCTCCCGCGCATGTTCCTCTGCCCGCGCGCACGCTTTCTGGTGCCAATGAGGCGGCCTCGTCGCCCATATCGCATGCGGCCTTGTCGCCCATACCGCATGCGGCCTCGTCGCCTATACCGCATGCAACGCCAGTCACGCTGGACATCCCGTCCGTGTCCCCTCCACCGCATGTCCCTGCTAGTCCTGCTTCCAATGATGACACTCCACATGATTCGGTACCTGCAGCTGCCACTACTGATCATCATGAATCCTCTGCTCCATCTGTTACTACGGTTCCATCTGGAGTTCAAACTCGTCTTCAAAAAGGTATACGCAACCCAAAAAAATATACTGATGGCACTGTTAGGTATGCTTTGCTTACTTCTACAGGGGAACCTACAAAATTCACTGAGGCTTTAGCTGATTTAAATTGGAAGCAAGCTATGCAAGAGGAATATGATGCTCTCCTTGCTAACAACACTTGGCATCTTGTTCCACCAAGCTCAAATAAAAATATCATTGACTGCAAGTGGGTGTATCGGATCAAGAAACGTGCTGATGGTACTCTGGACAGGTACAAGGCACGTCTTGTTGCAAAAGGATTTAAGCAACGATATGGTATAGACTATGAATATACTTTTAGTCTAGTCGTTAAAGCTGCTACAATCAGACTTGTTCTATCTATATCAGTCTCTAGAGGATGGAGCTTACGGCAGCTAGACGTCAAGAACGCGTTTTTACATGGTGTTCTGAAAGAGGAGGTTTGCATGAAGCAACCACCTGGTTTTGAGTCTTCCGCTACTCCAAACTATATTTGCAAACTTGATAAAACTTTATATGGTTTGAAACAGGCACCTAGAGCTTGGTACTCTCGTCTAAGTTCCAAGTTACATACTCTTGGTTTTGTTCCGTCAAAGGCTGATACTTCGTTATTTCTTTATCATACGTCAGAGCTCACAATGTTCCTCCTGATTTATGTTGATGACATCATTGTTACGAGTTCTTCTGATTCGGCCATTACAGCTCTTCTACATCATTTGAGTTCAGATTTTGCTCTTACGGATCTTGGCGACCTTCATTATTTTCTTGGCATTGAGGTACACAAACAATCGGATGGATTGATTTTAAATCAAGAGAAATATGCTGCAGATCTACTACACCGTGTTGGTATGAGTTCATGTACACCATGTCCAACACCTCTTTCTACAACAGATACAATACATTTGACAGATGGATCTTCGTTAGGCCCTGAGGATGTGACACATTACATGAGTATTGTTGGGGCACTTCAATATTTGACACTGACTAGACCTGATCTTTCTTTCTCAGTTAATAAGGTTTGTCAGTATTTCCATGCTCCTACTACTACACATTGGACGGCTGTTAAACGAATTTTGAGGTATATTCATGGCACGAAAAAGGTTGGTCTTACCTTTAAAAGGTCAAATTCCACTCTTCTTAGTGCTTATTCAGATGCAGACTGGGCTGGTGATTTAGATGATAGACGCTCTACTGGTGGATTTGCTATATTCTTTGGTCCCAATCTTATTTCATGGAGTGCCAGAACAACCTACTGTGTCCAGATCCAGCACAGAGGCAGAATACAAAGCTCTTGCCAATGCCACCGCTGAGCTGATTTGGGTTGAATCTCTTGTTCGTGAACTTGGTATCTCACTCAAGGAAAAACCCTGTCTATGGTGTGATAATCTTGGTGCCACCTACTTGTCTGCTAATCCAGTTTTTCATGCTCGTACAAAACATATTGAAATAGACTTTTACTTTGTTCGAGAAAGGGTTGCTAGCAAGCAGCTTGATGTCAGATTCATATCCAGCAAAGATCAACTTGCAGATGGTTTTACTAAAGTTTTATGTGTAAAGAAATTAGATGAGTTTAAGCGTAATCTAAACCTCTCCCAGGTCTAGATTAAGGGGGGTATTAGGGATGTAATATCGATACGTATATGTATGGTGTAGTACACCACCGTATACGTATCCAACTCTATATATGCCATGCAATGAGGCTATTCCTTGCCAATATAAACACGAACCCGGCTACCCCAAAGGGTACGACCGTTCCTCCTAGACAATACGACTTTAACAACACATACTTAGCTAATGATTTTAAATTGTTGATTCATATATCTACTTGTTTGTTCTCTAACGTTCTTACAGAGGAACATTGTGGTTAAGGGGAATGTACTGTTATATGCAAGGAGAGATGCGGGAAGAAGTGACCATGCCCCTTCACATGATATCCTCAACATCTGTTGTAAAGTTCCAGTAGCTTGATGACACGGGTATGTCAGATTCCGGAGTTCTTATTATTCTGTCCAAACACACAACAGTTACAAGTTTGAATACTTTGATTTTGCTAAAAGCTACTTCTTTCTCTGAATTGATAGATATGCAATTTCCACCATGGTATAATTATACCAATATACCAGGTATTAGCCTAAATTAAAAGAACATTAATTTAGTATCACTTATGTATGAGGAATTAGCCTGAATTACTCAAGTGAGTCATAGAAATTTATTTAATCACTCTTAATGTACGTTTTGGTTCATGGGATACAATGTTAGATTAAAAAATTAATTAGTGAACTAAAACCACACCAAGTATTTTGGACCGGAGGAAATAACTAAATCATTTTTACCACTGCTAAAAAATTTAACTGTATCAGGTTACGTTCTTTGCTATTTTCTTATTCACGTTGTATTTATTTGCTGACTTGTCTAAAAAATGAGGTACTGTTGCATGCAAACATGTTGTGGTACGCAAACCAAGTTGTAGAATATGCATATATTTTTATACATCAAATGCAATAATTATACTGATTACCTGATTTTCATGAGCTATTTGTAATGTTGTTATTTGCTATGGTCTTCCATGTAACACAGTTCCACCCCAAATTGATGGTGTCTACCTTAACTTCGAAAGAATGTGCCCTCAACTACTTTAGCTGAGGCACTACATGACCTTTGATTTTTAATTATCTATTCCTTAGTCCAATTTAGGACGGGCGTGGCAACACGTGCTTTAATGGTCTAGTTATATTTTGAAACGGAGGGAGTACACTGGAGCAGAACGAACTGCTAGAGAATGCATTACACACTCCAGTATAAAAGCCCTTTTACATACTCCAGTATATCTTACTAGCTATTGCAATGCATTCTTCAGTGTAAAAGCCTTTTTTACCGAGTACAGAACGAATTGCTACATATGTCTAACAAACTCCTACATATGCCTGACCAGCGGTAGCTTGTTTACAGACTCCATTACTGGTTAAGCGTTCAACTCTACTGATCTCCCTTCCTCAGTATAGGTTTGAAGTTTAACAGCAAACTCCTGCATATCTTTTACAAGAACTTGCTCATCCTGCATATAGCAACTTCGAACGAATTTCTATGCATATATGTCCAACCACTTGGCCATTGTGTCAGGCTTGTGAGTTATTGAATACCGTAATCATCTGTGCTCTCTGATCCTTGCAGGAAACACAAGTAGACTTGCTCGTTTAATAGGCTTTCTTGTGTCAGGCTTCTGTGTAAGTAATTAAGTCTGTGTCATAGTTATTCGTTTTTACTCTTCTGCCACTAATAAAAAAATCTCAAATATGCCACTCTCACAGGAATATAGTGTCGGTAGGCTTATGCATTGATCAAAATGAAGTTCTAATTTTGTTTTGCATCTCTGACCTCTGCAGACGAACACCAAAATATGCCTTCATTGTGTCAGGCCCCCATGCAATTACACTTCTGACATCGATCTCAGATCTATGATCTTCTGCCATCGATCTCAGATCTCTAATCTCATATCTCCTGTCACTGGTCTCGAATATTTATGGGTAGGCTGAAACATTAATAAACAAACTCCCAAATATTCCTGACCAACCACCGTCAATAAGTAATGCAACGACGAATAATTCACCCGCCATTTTGACACCTGATACTCCCCGCACTCTGAAATGTAAGTCTCCTTAGTATTTCAATTTGAACTGCTAGAAAGACGTACATGCACACTGCACGATTGTTATCTAGTGTTGTCACATTCGACTTTTTTTCCTCTAGTCGTATTTTTATTTATGTTCTACATCAAATATATTATCTACATCATAAAACAAATAATATGTCTATTCTAGATTTTGTTGTCAGTAAATTTATTTTCGTGCCATATCCTTTGCGAGTGATTAGTGTGCTTAATTGCTTCTCTAATTCTTTTTGGTCAAACGAGGCTGTATCTGCTGACTTCATACTATTGCGGATTATGTACCAAGTCCCAACTATGCTCTGGTGTAAATGGTTTTTTACCAAGTGAACCAACTCCCAAATATGCCTCGCAGCCTGTTCCTCGTTCACACTCCCTCCGTTTCAATGGATAAGGTGTCCTCGTTCCGAATGCTTTTTCTTTGATCTTGAATTTAGAAAATATATAAAGAATATTATGTAAAATCTGAATCATTAGAAAATCTTTTTCAATCTGATCCAACGACACTAATTATGTGAAATATAATCAAGATATTTTTTCTTAATTTTTTTATGTCAAAGTACGCCTTGGAATGTGTGTGTGCCTTATTATTTGAAACGGAGGTATCTCCGCTCTCAGTGTAATTAAACAATCTATCTTCTGGCATCTCAGAACTGTGCACACTGCACAAATAAGCTTCAACTATAATTTATGTCAACTACCTAATATGCCTGACCAGCGGTAGTTAGTTTACAACCTGCATTATTGGTTAGCAAGATAGATTAATGTTTCTCTGAGCCATCTCTGCATTATTAGTTACTTTACAACCTGAATTAATCTTGAAATATGCTTGTCTACCCACTGAGTCATTGTGTTAGGAACGTGGGTAAGTAAACACTGTAATCTTCTGTAATCTCTGATTTTTGGAGGTAACCGACCTAGTTTAAACTGACTCGTACTATGCCTGACTAGCCACTTGCTTGTTTAATATGCTCTGTGCAATTAAACCTCTGCCGATCTCAATCTTTTTTTGGAAGCATACATCTTTATTACGATAACATGGGTAAATTAACCACCACAACTTCAGCAGTACTTGCCTGTACATCAACATCCCAATTATAGCCTCAAACGCATTAATATTTTTCCCTAATTTGGCAAGTCGGTGAGCAAATTTATTTGCAGATTTCTTGCATACAACTCGCTACTCAAAATCCAGGAGCGCAACTATATCATAAAATTATCCAGGGATACCACAATGCAGCGTCGGTAGGCATATAAACCTTAATGAATGAACTCTCAAACATGCATGACTCTCCGCAATGCAGTGTTGGTATGCTAAAGTCTTAATCAAAAGAACTTCTAAATAGTTTCGCCTCTCCGATCCCTGCAGCCAGACTTAGAACCAGGGGTAATTTAATATACTGAATCATGCCAGTCTTCTTTGTAATTAAACATCTGCAATATCTCCGCTCTCTGATATTCTGATTGTATTATTTTAGTCTTCTGTCTTGCAACTGAACTGTGATCTCTAAAGTTCTACCATCGATCTCCGATGAGAACTGACCCTCTTTCATTGATTTCCAGTCTTGCTGGGTAGGGCTAAACATTAATAAACGAATTCCTAAATATTCGGCATCAGTAGGCTTAAGCTTTAATCAAACCTAATAATCTAAATGAAATCCAAAAAATGAAATTAGCAAGCACAACTAAGAAAAATAAAGTTTGAAACTCACCCCTGGTAGTCTGCAATTCCAGAATCACCATCCAGTGTTATCATCAGACCAAAAAACCCACCGCGCCATCTTTTGTCCGCTACCGCAGCTGATGTCGGGCTCGTAGTCGTACGGGCCCTCGCGGTAGGGGATGGGCTTGCTCTTCCCCCAGAGGAGCCACATCGCTGCGTAGCCCCTCGAAGAAATGTCGGAGATGTACGCGATGCCTAAATCGAAAAAGAGTAGAAAGGGGAGAAAGAGAAGAACACTAAATCGAGGAAGGTGGGAAGGGGATATTTCGACGTGCCGTATTTCTAACGGTTAAGTGCAGGTCCCACTCTCAGGAATTTGCTACTTTCCTTATCCGCGTCTCTTTGGGTCCCACATGTAAGCGTTCACATCGCAGTAAAGGTCAAAAGACCTTGACTCGACGGAAACAAGCCGTTAGGGTAGAGGTTGTGTTAGAGGGCAGTGGGGCAAAAGTGAGCAAAGTTTGGAGCGCTGGGCAAAGTGAACACTACAAGCAGAAGTGGGGCACATAACTAAAAAACCCCAATATTAAATGGAATAGGAATATCATTTAAATAATATTCCTATTATTGTGCGAGGTTGGGAAGAGCTGGAGGAGGATGTCGACGGCGAGTGAACTGGTCTGAGACGGAAGAAACCAAAGAGGAGGAAATACTGGCTCGGAGATGAGGTCGGCATTCTCAGGCGCGATGGTGGAAGTTGAGGTGATGGATCAGGCTGGCACTGGAAGAACGGTGCAATATGGGGTGGCAGCCGGGGCTGGTTGGGCCAAGGAGAGGGTTGGAGTGACAATATTCGGTGGAGAAAACAAAAGGCCAAAACAAGGATTGGGCTAGAGGGGCTGTCGGCCGGCCTTTGCAAAATTCTGAAATTTTGGCCAAAAAAGAGAAAGGATAGCAATAAAAGGAGAAAGGAAATAGGGAGGGAAGAGTTTGGTAAAATAGTTTCAAAACTTTAGTTGAAATTTGGAAAGTATATGTGTTCAAAAATAGTTTTTAGGTTTGCAAAATATTCAAGGTGAAAATGAATATGATGAAACTATTAAAGAATATTTTTTCGGGCCATTACACTTTATGGTGTTTCCACAATTAGACCACGTATGTTACTTCCCAGGCTCCGTGGTCAATCGGACGGGCCTCTAGTTGTAATGTTGTATATCCTCTTGTTGGACGTGCCCACACAGCTCAATGAAGTCTATCTAGAAATCCAAAGGTGCATATTACATTGTATGAAAACATTAAGGCTAACGTTAAGCCATGCATATATATGGACTCTACTGGGCATATGTTTCAGTTATGTGCTGAAGTAATTTTGGTAAATCTATAATTGTAGTTCGCTTCGTTGTTCTCGACAAGCAAAATACACATGCATGACAGCCACTAAGGAAGAATAATTACCTACTTTTCTAAACAGTATCGTTCAATTTGGTTATAACATGGATGGTACCTAATGAATAAGACGTGTTCTCAATACATGACTCAAATTTCTCACGCCCATCTGTTAAGCCAGCAAAAGAGTGTT
The DNA here is from genome assembly GCA_910589775.1 of Avena eriantha. Classification (NCBI taxonomy): domain Eukaryota; kingdom Viridiplantae; phylum Streptophyta; class Magnoliopsida; order Poales; family Poaceae; genus Avena; species Avena eriantha. Next base: position 113,021,086 of record OU342742.1, on the reverse strand, counting down.
CATCGGTCTCTTATATGGCTCTTCCTCACATAACACATATGGAATCAAAATTAGACATTCTACGCTACGTCAAAGTTTGATTACAAGACATTGGTCCCATTATTAATTATATATCACAATATAAATATTTCTAGCTGCAACTCATACTTTGGTGCCATATATGTATAGTACTAGAAAATTCATCATAGGATAAAAAATCATACTAGTTTACAATACTAATACCATAATGCATAACATTACAAACTAGTATGCTCGAATAATCATATTTATTTATTTCTAGAATCACATTGTAAAACTATTTACAAGGTCTATTTTTATTATTTTCAGGATCGATGTGCCATGATACAATAATAGAGCATGATACTGATATGACTTCTCTTTATTACCTTTTTGACACATTGGCTTATTATTGATTGTACCGCAACATACATCAACGAATCTCTCATTGTGCGAGCCATCATAATGTAATGCCACAAAGGTCCATCATTAGATTTACAGAAGAGCTAATTGCACCGTCTTGCGTGCAAATTGGTACAACAACTTGCAACTTGTGATGAACCAGTACATAAACTTGTCGTACGGGTGCAAACTGCCCCAAAATCGACCTGTGGCATACATGTGGCATTGTTATTTTTGTGAAAAAAAGCCTTGGAACTTTTTCTACCTCAAACGTGGCCTTCCCCTCTTTTCCTAAATCCACTTGCACCACGTCGTCGTGCTCGCTCGGCTCCATGGTGTTTGCCGCTCCGTGTGCTGGCTTACACTTGCGTACATCATCTCCAACCATGAAGGATGCGAAATAGACCTACAGGACTTGTTCGTCGTTGGGCGAGGGCTTGACGTCGGAGAATAGAAATCTTCCGAAGCAGCCCGCGTCTTCGCGTCCCCCCCCCCCCCGCGTGGGTGACCGAGACGCAATCCTAGCACCCCGCCGCGCCAACCTCCTCCCCCCACCCTCCCACCCCCCGTCGCCGCCGGCGAGCGCCGCCTTACAAAGTCCATGCGGTGATGGCGGCTGCGGACTTCTTCTACCAGGCTTCGGAGCTTCATCACGGGAGGGAGATGGTGCACTCTGAAGGTGACGATGGGCTCGACCGACGGCAGTGCGTGAGGCACGTGGTCCCCGGGCAGTGCAGGATCGGGGCTTCCCCTGGCGGTGGTGTGGGCCGCAGTCAACATCGAGCTCTGGTGGTGCTGCCGTGGTGGCGCGACTGAGGGCATCTGTCGGCAGGGAATGGCGGTGTTGCCTGTGTGGTGACGGTGTTGGTTGGGTTGACTCGGGGTGCTGTTCTCCGGTGGCGTGGTGGCCTGGCTGCAGCAGTGTGGCGACAGAGCCGATGGGGACAGATCTGGGTCGGGCCATGCCGGATTTGGGCCTAGCCGGGCCTGATCTGTGCCTGATCTCGTCCTAGTTGGCACTACTGCTCGTCCGGACGGCATTCAACGATCCCCTCCCCATAGGGTATCGTGCGGCTCGATGACTGCAAGTATGGGTTTTGACCTACACCGTCCTCTTGGCGGTTGTGCTATGTGGCGTTGGCCGGAGTCTTTGGCTCAAGTTCGTGGAAGCTAGGGCGGCGGCCCTGAAAGGTGGACTGCGCGGGCATCTCTTCAGCGATCTATATGGCGATGGTGGTGGCTCTAATCTTCTGGCATGTGGATGGTGAGGAGTGGACGTTGGGGGACTTCGGTGTTGGCGGTGTTTCGGCTCCGACAGCTCCTAGATCGTGTGTCGGAGGCCTACCTCGGGGACTGCGAACGACGGGGAGCAGCTCGAAGGTTTTTCTGGGCGAAAGATCGGTGCTTCGACACCAAATGCGGTGATGCCTGCGGAAATCGTTACCATCTTGGGGGCGCTGTTGCGGCTACCATATCCGCTAGGAATCCAGGTGAACACCCTTGACCTTCGGTCTCGGCGGTAGAGGCGTGGTGCGTCGGTACCCTCCTAGGGGCGTCATCGTGGAGCCCCAATTCACCCTGTCTCCGATCGTTGTCTTCGATGGCAAGTGCTGGCCTTTCGTGTTTTTCTTGTTTATCTTGATCTTCTTTGTGAGGGGTCTCTGCATTACCTTGTATCTTGTTCGACGAACATGACTTTATTTATAAAGTTGAACGCCTCGTTCGAAGAAGGGCTTGACGCCGACATCTTTCAGCCGCGATCGGCATCATCGTGGTCGACCAACTGGTCTGCGGTGGAGGAAACTTCGGCAACACCTCAGGGAGATCAGGAGGCAGATCTTGGAAGCATGGACTCGGTGACAGAGACGAATCGAGCTTGGTGGAGGTCTGTCAGTTGCGAAGAGAACTAGAGAATACGACGACAATGCCATTGATTCATGGTCTCCGGGGACGAATAATTCGGTTTCCGATCTCCTCTCGACGAGGAAAAGATAACATGTATGGTGCCTAAGCTCTGGGAGAGCTCTAGCTACGAGTTAGATGAAAGATGTCGGTGACGGTTAACTCAGGTTGCTGAACACGGTTTCTATCTCGGTCGGCGTAGCTAAAACAAAGATCAGCGGCATGCACCGGTGGCATCTGCCATCGTCATGGTCATATCATCGCTGGCGCGTCCGTTGTGGCCACGGCCGCCCACTCGTGCACCATCTTGTCATGGTCGCCGCTTAGCATGAGGTAGTGCCCCTGCGCCGTCACTGGCCGCATGAAAACGGCCTCCTGTGCTCTTTCTGGCGTTGCAGCAGCTACATGTGTGGAGGCATTCTCCATAGTCTCCCGCCGTGCTCCTCAAAGGCAGCCTGGAGGCGGCGACGTAGCATGGACGGGCATGTCGTCGCTCCACAGTGAATTTGGGAAAAGAGAAGGCCACGTTTGAGGTAGGAAAGTTCCAAGGGGTTTTTCACAAAAATAAGGAATGCCACGTGTATGCCCCAGGTCGATTTTGGGGTAGTTTGCACCCATATGACAAGTTTTTGTACTAGTTGATCACAAGTTGCAAACCAATTTGCACGTAAGACACAAGTTTGTGTACCTCCGGTGCAATTAGCTCTTTACAGAATGATATTATGATTGTTACTTTCTTTGGAGGTTCCGTGGTAAGGCGGACCAACCGGTTGTTGGATCTAGCATCCTCTTGATGGGCGTGCCAACAAAACTCAATCAAGTCTTTCCAGCATTTAAACATAAGGCTCTATGATTGAGGTCCACACAAGATGCATATAATACAATTTACGAATCATTAATGCTGCCATCAAGTCATGCATGTGGACTCTACTGCGTGCATATCTGCCGGTTTATTGCTCGGATCTAAGCCTAGTTTTTTCCTGGCCGAGACTATAAGATCAGGTGAGGAGGGCTTTTGTTTCATGTTCTCTTGAATCCATCCCAACCAAACCAAACGCCGCATGCTCAAGAGTCTGTCCGGGTTTGGGGGAAAGTCCTTCATCATCTTTATCTTGCTAAAACGTTCCCTCGTTGTAGGTGAGTTTGGGATCCAAGCGTGTGTGATTGTTGTAAAAATAGTCCTAGTAAAACAAGATCTCCTTGTGTTTTTTCAATCTTTGGGGTCAGATTTGTGTGAACTCTCAGGTTAATTACATTCTTCTTTTTTGTGTTTGATGGTGTACGGAGCACTGTTTGCTTGGTAGGTTTGAAAGGCTCAAGTTTTCATCGTGTGTTAGAAAGAGCTCACGTAGAGTTAGGACGTAGTCCATGGACTCGGCATTGCCAATTGTGAATGCCACCACAGCGGTGCTCGCTCGTGTCTCAAATGGATTCAAGGCACCTCTTGCCCGTGCATTCGTCTTCGGGGTTCATATCAATGGTAAGCTAGCCTCTTATATCTATCAACTAAAACTTTCTTATGTGATACCATTTTTGAAACTTTGAGTGGTGTAATTATGTAGGTCAATTGGTTGTGCATGGAATTCTTATTGCGGTCATAGTGTTTCAGCTTTCCAGAAAGAGCTACAAACCTCCACAAAAGCCACTTTCTGAAAAGGTAGTGTCGTTCTCTATCCATTGACTGATTATGGACATGATAAGAGTACCATGCTGGTTTTGGTCATAGCTCCATGAAATATTTTGGTAAGATTTTCCTATTTTATCTCCGTAGGAAGTTGATGAGCTATGTGATGAATGGGAACCAGAACCTTTATGTCCTCCAATCAAGAAGGGCCCCCGAACTGACACACCAATCTTAGAAAGGTTTGTGTGATGTATTCATTCGTAAAATAGTTTTTTCTTCTTCTTTTCTTTGTTTTGCTACTACAACAATGCCTCGAGTGCCTGCAAACCTATAGATATTAGGAATTTGCAAACTCCTCGCATTGGCACTGCTCTGTTGAGTAGTTCCTACACTAGAACATCATATTTTTTCCTTTATCTCGGTTATGCAAAAGAAATAGATAATGGAAGAGAATCCCTCGCCCAAGTATATGCAAATGGTATTTTTATTTTACAAAACCTCTCTATTGCCACATATTATTCTAGAGTTTTTTATTTTATGTGATGGTCAATCTATTTTAAATTCATTTACTGAGACCCCGATGGAATATGAAATGAAGATATATATATATATATATATATATATATATATATATATATAGAGGGAGAGAGAGAGAGAGTGAGAGAGAGAGAGTCGCGCTATTTGACTCTTAGGGTATATAATAGTTATTCTACACTCACCTTCTATCTTTTGAACCGTATATTATTTTTACGTCACGTAAATTTTGTCTTACATCCTAAGTAAGGAAGAACATTTTTTTTTAGAAATGACATAATTTTTTGTTTACATGTCGTATAAAAATATGACATAAAATACGTATTTTTGGTGTTTTTACACTATAATGACTCATATACTCCGTTTTTTTTTGATTTTTTTGGTTGTGGTGAAAATATGAACATAATTATTCGTATACAAAATATAACTTTTTCAATCTAACAACGTAAAAATAAATTGGGTGCAAAATAACTATTCTACACCTTGCGTGCTGAATAGGGTTTCTATATATAACTTGATCAAGTAATGACTACATGATATGTCATGTATAATATGAACTTTATTTCTGGGGGATCTATTGTCCCGATTTCTGAGTGTCATAATTATAAATGATATCTGTTGATTTCTTACACAGTGCTGCCGGACCACATACGACCATTGATGGGAAGGAAGTTGTGAACTTTGCATCAGCAAACTACCTTGGTTTAATTGGCAATGAGAAAATTACCGTAAGAGAAAACTGTGTTTTTTGCCAGTGTTTTTGGCAACTATATATGTCCGGAATATCTGATCAGTGAGAGTGAATTGTAGGATTCTTGTGTGGGTGCTTTGGAAAAATATGGTGTTGGATCATGCGGTCCACGTGGGTTTTATGGAACAATTGGTTTGTATATTGTTTGTTCATGTTCATAGCCAATTACCTCTATTGCGCATATGAAGGAGCTAACTTTTTGAATGTGTGTCAACTTGCAGATGTCCACCTTGACTGCGAAGCAAAAATAGCTAATTTCCTGGGAACGCCGGACTCCATTTTGTATTCTTATGGGATATCTACCGTATTCAGTGTGATACCTGCCTTTTGTAAGAAAGGAGATATCATAGTGGCGTGAGTAAATCATCCCTTTTCAAATTTTTGTGAATATCTATGAATTATACCATATCTCCAGACATGCAGTTGTTCTCATTTTTTAGTTCGGAAACTTATACCTGGATAGTACTTTGCATGAATTTAATTTCTCTATGTGCATTGCAGTGATGAGGGAGTTCACTGGGCAGTGCAAAATGGACTTTATCTCTCTAGAAGTACTGTTGTTTATTTCAAGCATAATGATATGGAAGCACTTGCTAGCACTTTGGAAAAACTAACTCGTGGAAACAAACATACTGAGAATATTAGACGCTACATTGTTGTGGAATCTATCTACCAGGTGTGCTTCTTTTGATTTTCCTTATTTTTTAGGCTTTCAACTTTAAACAAACAACGATCCTGATTGTAAACCCATGAAATATATTAGATATAAACCTTGGGATGAAACCCTGTCTCGTGGTGAACTGCAGAATTCTGGTCAGATGGCCCCCTTGGATGAGATAATCAAATTGAAGGAGAAATGTAGGTTCCGTGTTATTCTGGAGGAGAGCCATTCATTTGGTGTGCTTGGAAAGTCTGGACGGGGCCTTGCTGAACATTATGGCATTCCAGTGAGTGTTTGGTTTTTACTCCTAGCGTTGTTCTTTCTATTTCTGAAATTTAATTACATTGTGCAGATTGAAAAAATTGATATCATCACTGCCGGAATGGGAACTGCATTAGCTAGCGATGGTGGCTTCTGCACAGGAAGCGCCAAAGTTGTTGATCATCAGGTAGATGCAATTTCAGATTGCTAAATCATCAGTGTAGGTTAACCGAATTTTTGTTGTTAAACATTGTGAGGTTTGCATGATTAAGGTGTTATGTTTTTGCAGCGTCTAAGCAGCGCTGGCTATGTCTTCTCTGCCTCTTTGCCACCCTATCTTGCCAGGGCCGCAATTTCTGCTATCAACTACCTGGAGGAGAATCCATCAGTTCTGGCCAAGCTAAGGAGCAATGTTGCTCTTCTGCATAAAGGTAAATATGCTTCTCTTGGCATTTAACTAGTGCTATAGTCGTGGAACCCATTGTATAAGCAAACTACATGTTGTATTTGATTTGATTGCAGGACTATCAGATACACCGGGGCTTCATATTTCTAGCCATGTTTTGTCACCTATCGTCTTCCTCAAGCTGAATAAGTCGACAGGTTCTCTTGGCACTGACCTAGATCTTCTTGAAACAATTGCTGAGAAGGTAAGTTAGACTTGGAGATGCAATTAAGAAAAATATTAATAATCATGTATTCAAGAATCTTTTCTCCACTAGGCTTTGAAGGAAGATTCAGTTTTCGTCGTCCCATCGAAGAGGTCAATTTTGGATAGGTGCAAGCTCCCGGTTGGGATCCGCCTGTTCGTATCAGCTGGTCACACGGAATCAGACATATCCAAAGTGTGTTCATCCTTGAAGAGGCTTTCCACGCTGGTCCTTTCAGACCACAGTTGATCCTGCATTCTATGCAGGACGGAAGATACATTGGTCATTTTCGATGCCCCGTTTATGCAAGCCTGAGTGTGGTTGGTTTATATACATAACAGTTATGTACTTGTCTGCTATATGTGTGCATAAATGGGGCATGAGTTCGGCTCCATCCGTCGCCCATTCCGCGGCTAATAAAGTGGTACCTTTGGTTTTTGAAGATTCGGAACTCCCGCCCATAGTGTTGTTGCCTCCTCTTCTTTTTTTTTGGTACTCACTCGTGCAAATTCTCAAGGAAAAAATACACCGTGTGTGGCAAATAAAAAAATATATAATGGAAATATCTATTTCTTTGAATAATAAAAATCCAATCATTATACTGTTACTTGGACATTTTATCATTTTTTTGTAGGTCACATAAAATTATATATTTTATTGATAATTTGCACGACTAAGCATAAAGATAATAAAAACATCCACCTGGGCCCGGGTTCTACAGGGCTTCGACGCATATTTTGGAGTTTGTATAAAAACAGGAAGGCTGTCTGCCGGTGGAAGAGATACTACTAGCAAAGCACATACTCCCTCCGGATCGTTTTATCGAGCTCGCATGTAGTTCTGGATCATTAATTTGACCAACATAATATAAGATATACATTACCAAAAATATATAATCTAAAAATACAAAATCTAAAGTTTCTAATGGTGTAATACCTCTGTTTGGGATTATTAGTCCTAAGGGCCAAGTTGTTAATACCAAGACACTCTCTAACTCACTCTCATTAATCTATGCATGCACCAATAGTAATATCATACACATGGTAGAAATGTGAAGGGACAATGATACTACCATATAGTACTATGCACTATAGAGATAATATCATACCCTACATATGCATGATACTATTTTTTTCCGAATAATATGTATGATACTAGTAGTATGATACTACCACTATGACCAACCTTACCAGATCTGATTTTCCCTGTGTAGACCTTGGTGATGAATTAATGCGGATCCCAATTAATGGATCAATCAGTGCAGATCCCGATCTAGACCTTAACTAATTAATTCGAAAATATATGCAACATTTACTCACATTAATTGGCAAACAAATCTGCATCTTATGACCGATGGAAGGTCAATCAGTAGCAAACACCTTATTTTTAAATTTTTTTTTAGATATGCAACAACTTAGTTACGCGCAGCTAGTATAATCGATGGTGCTTTTCACCCATCTTGTGTTGACCTAGCGGGCCGTTGTCTCCACACTTCTTCTGCTAATTGACATGCAAGCATGGATTTTCGTCCCATTTTTGGGTAGCGATAGGAGAAGGCTAACCTTCCTAAAGGCCCACGTTTTTTTTTTCCTTTTTACTCTTGCATGTACAAAGAAGATAGAAGTTCACATTATAGTTCATAGGACCAAGTTCAAATTAAGCACAAGTGTAACAGGAGTAAAGACACAGAAAAAATAGTATACGTTCTTGAAACACCAGAGTATAACTAAATACATAAAATAAAGTGTATTGTAGAAAAACATAAATAAGCTTGTACAAGTACTAGACACTATGTTAGCTTGTAGCAGCTAGTAGCCAGCTAATGTACTTTAAACCAATGTGAATGAAGATGTCTTTTCTAATTTATTGTTTTTCACTTCACACGCAGTGAATTTAACCGTTGCTACCCAAGGGTGTATGATGATCCTCTACTACAAAAATGGTTCCTTAGGGTAGAAACGGTCGAAGACTATAGAGGGTCGTCGGAGCCGACGGCAATAGCGAGTCGCTGTAGCTGAAAACCGTAGCAGGTCACTACAGCCGAAGACTACGGCATGTCACCGAAGTCGAAGAATGTGGCGGTTCGCCGAAGAGGAGGGAGCCCCCGAGTCACTGGAGCTGAAGAACACAGCGGGTCGTCTCTGCCGAGGGAGCCCCCAAGTCGCTGGACCCGAAGACTGCAGTGGGTCGCCGATACCAAGGGAGCCCCTGAGTGTAGAGTCGATGTGGTCGATTTAATCGAGGTGATGTTTGAGAGATGATACGGTGGACCGAAGACGACACGGCAGTGAGTCGCCGAAGCTGATGGAGTTAGCAAGTCGCCATATCCGAAGGCCGTAACTGGTCACCGCAGTTAAAGACCGCATCTGGTCGCCGCAATCAAAAACCGTAGCGGGTCGCCGCAACCGAAAACTCAGCGGGCCACCGGAGTTGGAGACCGCAGCGGGTCACGCCGTGGAATCAGGGAAGCCCCCAGGCTAGTCATCACGGTTGACGGAATCGATGCAGGGAACATGTGGTCTAGGTTGATGGAGTCATGTTACGAACATAATCGATGCGGCGGACCGGTGTCGCGTGGCGGAGGGAGTCAACGCGGCAGCGGGTTGGCGCGGCCCCCCGGCGTAAAGCTGATGCCACGCGTGGAGTCGATGGAGCGGTAGGTCACCGGCGGATGGAGTATTTTTCTCAAGTGTCTTGGTGAGCGGAAACGACAAGTTGACTACAGGCCCGGAAGTCGACGTCGGCTGTTCTGCGGATTGCCCATTGCATCTTTACTACGTCGTTCCCTTGATTTTTCTTCATATCTGCACGTGCGTGTGCAGCTGGACGTTGACAATCGAATCGGATTGATCTGAACTTGATCGATCGTGAGCTGCAGATCGATCACGTATGCCTTTTTTCTCTCTTTCCCAAACTTTGCTTCGGGCTGGTGGAAGTTGAGATTGATGATCCCATCTTGGACTCGACACTTTTTTTTCTTTCCCGGAAGGCTTGCTTAGCTACGACACGCACCCTGGCCAAAATTAGGCACATGCGCCGCCATCAAAATCAGGCAAGTTCGTTCGAGGCTGCCAACTCCGACGCGACCAGCTTGCTATCGCCCGCGACGGAGTTTAAGCGTCTTGCTGTGAAGTCTGTAGGCGATGAAGTAGACTGCGTTGAAGCGGATGAATTGTCTAAGTACGATCTGGCCGCCGTTGACGACAAAGGATCTAGCCCAGACGACGATATATTGTAGATGATAGAGCTGCTGAAGTCACAACATCAGCGCGTAGATTTTCCATTGTTATGAACTTGGGTTTAAAAAAAGAGCGATACGCTGAAAACTTCGTCGGCTAACAGACAACCAACATGGGGACACCAGGTTTACATAGGTTCAGGCCCCCGAAGGGAAAAACCAGGCTCCTTCTTGTCTGCTATTGATTGATGAAGGATCCAAAGGATTACAATGTCGTAGAGATGGAGATGTTGCGCAGATAAGATCTGGCGGGTGTATATACTGGGGTTTTGGCGTCTAGATCTATTGCGGGGTAGAGAGTTGTGGGAGAGGTGCCCTCCTTGTTGGACCCTCCTAACCTTTATATATGAGGGAGGCTAGGTCTCAGGTAACAATACGAGTTGGTTAGAAGTTGGATTTGAACTCTATTTAGGAGCTTTCCTTTAATTGTGCACTTGGAGTCCGTGTCCATATGGGCTTCGTACCAGCCAAACCGTTATGGGCGTCAGACTTTAGTAGTTCATCGTGTGGGATTTCCATTGAGCCGTACGAGGAAAGATGTAGTCGCGTGCCTATTGGGCATACCTATATCATATGTATAGTGAAAAAAATAGAATTATACGCAGCAGCCAGGGGTTGCTCACCTGCGGGGATGAGGCGTGGTGGAGTCGCTCATAGTGTCGGCGGTAGGGTCATGTAGCAGAGGTGCTCACACGGCGGCGGCGGTTGTGGAGGGGCGAGTCCGCGCAGACTGGGACAGGGACGGGCAAGTGCGGCCGGGACCGGGATGGGTACAGCCGAGCGCGGCGCGGACCGGGACGACGCTCACGAGGACGGTGGCGGAGGTGCTCACGGCGGGGACTACAGTTCGATTTTGGGGGATAAGGGGAGGCGAGGAATGGAGATGGACGGCTAACGGGGTTAAGTGAAAATTAACTTGTGCTGTGTCAACGTATAGAACACCACCACTAATCCACTTTGTCGTCACATTCAGAAGCTGCGAGACGCCATCACTAAACTTTTCAAAAAAATCTCTTCTTATTTACTAAAAGATATTTTTATTTTTAAATTCAAAGTTGCATCGTACCACGTTTGTTTAAAAAAATCGTGTAAAAGTACTTTTTCAGTATAAATAATAGCGGTGTCGATACCGCAGAACGCTGCTAGTAAGATCTAGATCCACGACGTTCACTTATCTCGAACCCCACTACATGATTTGTCATATCTGCGCACGCCGGACCCACTTAACGCTGTCATTTCCTTTTAGCTGAACGACACCACTAGCTTATGCCGATGGCGTTTGGGTTTATTTGCGCGCCAGCACTATTTTATCTGAAAGTAGTGGCGTGTAAATATTTTTCACGCTACTAGGGAAATTACTTCTATAGCCTTTTCCCACTAGTGAAAGAGACTGAAAACCTTAGATTAGTTTCCGTATGTACGTGGTGGAAGCCGCAGATGCGCTATAAGATCGGCTCGAGGCTCATTCCGCTAACATCGGCGCGCACATCGTTACGAGACGAGTGGGCGAGCTAGCGGCATCATCGCTGGAGGAGCGCGTGTAACACTTCTCTTCTCACTCACGTTGAGATACTCTACCTTATAAGCTTATAAGGTGGTGCAACTTTCCTCTAACTTTTCATATGGGACTGAACTTTTTAGCTCTTACTTCTCTTACCACACACGCATGTGAGCTACCTCCAACTTAAATCAAATCGTATGTGGACTTCCACACATATGAATTTTGAGATTTAAGAAAAATCTGAAATATATGGGCCAAAAGGATTTAGCCCATTAATTTCTAACAAAACGGCACCGAGCACCTAAGTGACCAAACTTGCAGGCAGTCACCTGCTCGCTTGAAATCAATTGACGTGGCCGGTGAAGATCTGCTCTTGTCCGCTCTCTCACAGCTTAGGCATCGTGCGAGTTGCCTAGCTGTCCGTCGAGGACTCCTGTAGTGTAGACCTGTACCAAAGGTCTAGGACTGCTGTACGTTAGTCCACACCGTCGCCGCTTGTCACCGTGCCATGGCCCATATGTATGACATGGACGCTGTATTGCTCATTTATTCCTTCTTGTATGGTAGACAAACTCCCCCCCGGCTCTCTGCACAATCGTCTGGTCCAAATAGAAGGAGCAGCTGGACTCGGGTTCCAAAACTCCAACCCTAAGATTTATATTACTATATCATCCATTTGAACCTGTTCTTGAAATAGACTTTCGCTCAGCTTTATAAATAAAGCAACCATCCATCCATGGTACCGCACAAACCGACAACACGACGTACAAGAGTTAGGGCCACGACACCACACAAGCTAGCCCAAACAACACAACAACAACACACACTAGGAGATCCATGAGAGTCCCACTGTCCAGCATGGGCTCAGGAACGGACTGATGGTGGATAAATGTGACGTAGAAGCGTACAATCCAGCCTCGCTCCATCCTGGCGCCTACAAAGTGAGTACCACTGCTGCAAAAAAATGAGGAATTTGAATATCGAATCAGTGGCATGCCGAAGAAAGACTTGCCAATTTGAATATCTATATCACCATTTTATTTCGCACCGTCGACAGGGTCAAAGACATCGTAGCAAAACAAGCCAGAAGAGGCGACGCCCCATTCCAGGCTCATTTGCGCTGGTCTCAAGGAACTTGCCAAGATCCTGAGCATCCAATTTGGGGCCCAGTGGTTTTCGGATAAAGTTCCACATATACCGGACCATGGGACAGGTTAACATTATGTGCGCTCCGTTCTCTGGGACCGCACATGTGCATAACCCGTCTCCCGACCCATGACGTAGTTGAACCTCTACCCTCGAGGGGAGGCGATCACAAAGTAATTGCCACGGGAAGATCTTCATCTTCACACTATTAGGAAAATGCTTATCCATGGATTGATACCCAGTAGCGCATGGGCAGATGTGTGTGCCATAGGTAAAAATCCAGTGGCACACATGGGAAACATGCGCCACAGGTAACGCAAATATCCGTGGCGCACGGCCGTCGCGTGTGCCATAGATAAGTCTGGACATCTATATATGCCACTTATGGATGGTCCCTGATATATCTATGACACATGTAAAGGCCGTGTGCCATAGATAGTTGTGTTATCTATGGCGCACCAGATAAGTCAGGCACCATCCATATATGCCACATATAGGTGCCCCACACTATCAGTGGCCCATTTGGTTTGGTGCGCCACAGATAAGTTTTAAAAATTCTGCTCACCCCCCGGTCGCCTTTTTAGTCTTGCAACAAATAAAAGAAAATGAAAAGCACTTGAAATTTTAAAATCCTTTGACATGTAGGTATGTGATATGGTCGAGTTTGTAGGAAATTTTACAAACATTAATTTCTACTTTTTTTGCAAAAAAGATCATGACACGGTAAAATGGCCATAACTTTTGCATACGATGTCAGAAAAAATATATAATATATCAAAATGACGAGCATGGAAAGTCTAGACCGTTACCTGATTTTTTAGATCCTCAAAATTGGAAAAGGGTAAAAAATTATGGCAAAAAGAATATTTTTTCCTGCAGGAAAAAAATTTAAGCCCACTTATCTGTGGCGCACCCCATAGTGGAGCGCCACAGATAAGTGTGACCCGTTTTAAATTCGAGGGACGCCCCTCCCCTCTCCTCCCTCCCCTTCTTCTTCTCCTCCTTCCCTTCTTCTTCTCCTTCTCTCCCTCCCTTCTCCTCCTCTCATTCACTTCTTCTTCTCCTTCTTCTTACCCTCCTTTCCTTCTCCTCTCCTCCTCCTCTCTTTCTCCTCCTCTCATTCCCTTCTTCTTCTTCTCCTTCCCCTTCTCCTCTTCTCCTCCTCTCCTCCCTTCTCCTCTCCTCCTTCTTCTATTCTTCACCTCTACTTCTCCTTCTCCTCCACCTACTTCTCCTCTCTACGGTCACCGTGTCGTCCTAGTGCTCCTCCCGGACTGTCGATGGCGCTACCCTCGAGCTCCTCCCTGTCCACCGATGGCGCCCTCGAGCTCCTTCCTGACCAACGCTGGCGCCGCTGTCCTCGAGCTACTCCAGGACCAACAGCGGCGCCGTCCTCGAGCTCGTCGGAATCCTCGTCCTCGGCCCCTGGTGGCTCTTACCGGCGTGTCCACAGTATCCCGCACCTCCATGAAGTGGTAGGTGGTGGCCACGGTGAGGCGAGGGCGATGAGATCCAGATCTCGTTTTTTTTTTGAATTTTGAAAAACAAATCTGTGGTGCAGCAAACAAACATGCGGCACAGATAAATTTTCATTTCCCGCCTTTTTTTCGAATTTTGAAAAAAATATCCGTAGCGTACCTTACCCACATGCGCCACAGATAAGTGGGCTAATCCGTGGCAACAGGCCCGTGCACCATGGATAAAAATATCAGTGGCATGACGACAGTGGCGCACGGCCCATGCGCCACGGATAACAAAATCAGTGCGCCACATAAGATTTTTCCTAGTTGCGTTAGGGGTACTGGGGCTTTCCACGGGTGTTTGGTCCATGTCAAGGTGGTCCCTCTAAATAGGGACCTATATACCGAGCTAACAGAGAAGGATCCTGATGGGGTCAGGCTCCAAGACAGCGAGCTCGCTTTTGTAGAGAGTGTCGTTGGCAAGCTGTCCCGTAGAGACTGCCACTCCTCCGCTTCTCCCAGGATGAAGGTCCGACTGAAGGGAACGATCCACGTCCCTTCATGGGCTGTATCAGCAAGGGATGCCGCCAGGTTTGCGCAAATCGTGAAGAGGCACGGATAGGTATCCCATAGGGCGTGTCCCTCAATCATGGATCCAACCATAAGAGTGTACCTTCGCCATTGCCAATGGTGAAGTTCACTCCCGGTCGAATCTCATGTTTGATATCCTATATAGATCGCCAAAACTGTGAGCCATCTCAGCGATCGCATGCTAGGAGTGTCTGCCCCATGAGGTATTTAGCTTCTATGAGTTGTAGACATAGCCCTCCCCCCTTCATTATTCGCCAAACCCACTTTAGCATCTACGCCAAATTAAATTGGTGTGAGGCTAGGATGCCTATGCCCCCAAGCTCCTTGGGGGCGCAGATGTCTGCCCACTTTACCATATGATATTTTTTACGGCAATTCCGGTCCTGCCAAAATAAGAAAGATAGTTCCTTATCGAAGGAGCCATGCACCCCTTCTAGAAGTAGGTACAGCCCCATAATATACATAGGTAACTAGAGAGGCATGAGGCTATAAGGATCGTCATGCTACCTTTCAAGGTGCACTTGTCGCACGAGGGTTCTGCTTTCGCTCTCACCCAAGCCACAAGGAGATCTAGGGACATAATGATGATCCTGGTATCCCTGACTAGAATCCCTAGATAAGTGATGGGGAATGAGGTTAGCCAATAATTCAGATTGTCGGCTATCTTCTGCCTATCCTCCAGGGAGAAGCCCAGAGAAATCACCTGTCTCTTGTCAAAGTTAATCCTTAATCCCGACATCTCTTGGAAGCAGGGAAGTAGAAATTTCAGATTGGCAATGTCCAGGCCCAACCCTTCTATCATGATCATTGTGTCATCCGCGTACTGTAGGTAGGTCAGTCCCACTCCCGGGATAAGGTTCCTCACCACTCCAGTGATGTAGCCTGTGATCTTAGCTTTCACTAAGAACTCCGTGAGGGCATCCACAACTGAGTTGAACTGAAGGGGAGAAATGGGGTCCCCTTGTCGCACACCACAGGAGGGGCGAAAATAGTGGCCCACCTCGCCATTTATGTTGATCGCATTGTTGCCGCTCATAACAAATTGCATGATCCACATGATCAGATAGTCATCCAAGCCCCCTCCTAATTAGTACCTGTCTTAGGAACCGCTAGTCTAGGCGGTCATATGCCTTTTGAAAATATAATTTCAGGAAGACCCCCGTCATTCTCTTCGTTTTCACCTAGTGCATGATCTAATGGAGGTCCATGATCCCATCATGAATCGGTCGGCCCTTTAGGAAGGCAAACTGATAAGTATGGGTCAAGCGCTCCATAACTGGGGCAATCCGTAAGGCACAGACCTTGGTGAATATCCGTTGGATGACATTGATCACCATGATTAGCCTAAACTGGCGGATGCCCGTGGCTCCCACTACTTAGGGAATCAAGGTGATCATGCCAAAGTTCAGACGAGACATAACTAGCGTTATTGACATGGGTATATGCTATAGGTACTCGAGCTTGGTTTATACGGCTTGAATACAGCGGAAGCCCACGGCGTTGCCAAGGCCGAAATGGAGAACTCCAGTAACCTACGGACTCTCGATTGCTTGCGGAACAGGGAGAAGCTAAAGATAGAAAGTTTAAAGGGAAAACCCTAACCTGTAACCGACTCGACCTGCTACCCGAGACCTAGCCTATCTATATAAAGGCTAGGAGGGGTGGCGAGGAAGACACACGCAACCCTAGTTTCCACAACCCTCGCCAGATTGCATCTGCGCACCATTGTAATCTTCGATTCCTCTGTTAATTCCATGAGCAGACAAGCAGGAGTAGGGACCTCTACAAGGCCTGAACCTGGGTAAACCTTGCATCCCTGTGTGCTTGTTTGCTAGCCGATTGATGCTTCCAACACTCCCTCCTTCTCCAAAACCCAAGTCCATAACAATGGGCATTGATGAGTTAAACCCTCGTCAATTGGCGCCGTCTGTGGGAATTGGGAGTGCTGATGTTGCAGCTTCTTTGGCCCCATCAACTGCGATCTACAACTCTGCAACATCGGAGATTCGCCAGCTCTTCGGCGTGTTCGACTTCACCGTCCACACGCCGGCCACTCGCTCGGCTTTCGAGTCCATGGGCGATGGAGTTAGCCTGGAGATCGGGAGCTTCCGCTTCCAAGTTGGTCAGATGGGCACGCTTCGCATGCCTGATGAGCCTACGATACCATCGATTTCTCTAGCATCATGGTTCCCCCCACCAATCGGCACCCTCAGCGAGCTCAATGCCTTGACAACTGTCGAGAACACAGATAGCGACAGTAGTCACGAATCCGATCTGGGTGACCTAGCAACCGAGGATGGAGCCTACGGCTCTGGATCTGAAAGTTGTGGGAGCAAGAGCTTCCCCAACCACTTCATGTGCGCCATCATCAACGCTGACGAAACCAGCGCCAATCGCGAATATGGTGGCACCGAACCTGATCCGCCCAACGGTAGCACACCTAATGGCGGACCTCCCAACGACAACGATGGCAACGGCGCCCCCGTCAACAATAGAGGAGCAGTCGAACCACCAACCATGGTGAATGAAAACACGGGAGAGTGCGTAGTGATCAGGCTCAATGACAACGAGTGGGCCCGCTGCTAAGAAGCCTTACGAGGCAACCCTCTGCCCTTCGGCTCCCCACAAGAACTGCTGATGGGCTACCACTGGCTCCTGAAGGAGGAATACAAACGCCAAGTGCACACACTCACGCAACTCGAAGCACACAAAAATTCGGCAGATGAGTCGAGTCTTCGACGTGCTGGGCTCTCCTCCCACGAAGGATCCTCCTCAAAGGGCAATGAGTACATCACAAATAAGAGGCGATCTCGGATGGCCCATCTCACCGAGCAAGAACGCCTAGAAGCTACAAAGGTCCTCGACTTCAGCTCTATGACAGTCGACACACGGGGCAACATGGTCCCAAAGACGCCGTAAGCTGTGGTGACAACAGCCACCATGTACCTCCTCAACAACCAGCCGCCAGCTGGAGATCCCCGAGCCGCCATGCACCGATCTACGATCGCGAGCTTGGGGTTACTCGAGCCAGCTCTCGACAAAGAGCCGACGCTGAAGCCAAAGAAGGGCAAGGCCCTAGCAAAACTCTATTCCTCGCCCTCGTCCAGGGATGACAGTCACGATCTGTCTCGACGTTGATACATTGCAAATGTATCTATAATTTTTGATGTTCCATGCTTGGTTTTATCCACTTTCTTGTATTTTGTTCCAACTTTGGAGTACTTTTCATATGATTTCTTGGACTAACCTATTAACAAGAGCCATAGTGCCAGCTGCTTGTTTTCTGCTATTTTTGGTTCTAGGAACGTCAGAAAATGAATATTCTCGGAATTGGACGGGACAAAAGCCAAAGTGCATATTTTTCCGGATGTCATCAAGTGCCAGAATACGAGACGGAGAGGGGCCAGAGGGCGACCACACCACCTTCCCGCACGGCCAGGCCTGGCCCGCGTCAGGGGGTGGTGTGGCCAGCCTAGGCACCCCCTCGGCCTCCCCTTCCGACTATAAGATGCCCTCGGGACGTAAACCCTAAGTACCCGATCAAAAATCCACGAAAGAGTCTATAGCCGCCGTCATCTCCATCCCTAGATCGGGAGGGATCTGAAGCTCTTCCCGGCACCCCGCCGGAGAGGGGAATTCACCCTGGAGGCCTTCTTCATCACCATGCAAGCCTCTGGTGTGATGCGTGAGTAGTTCATCCTTGGACTACAGATTCATGTAGTAGCTAGATGGCTGGTTCTCCTCCTTTGTGCTTTCATGTCTAGATCTTGTGAGCTCCGTTCATGATCAAGATCATCTATTTGTAATTATGCATGTTGTGTTTGCGGGGATCCGATGGATATTGAGATGCTATTTCAGGATTGATTATTGATTCTATCATGTCTTTGTTATTTGTGATCTTGCATGCTTTCCGTTGTTAGTAGCTATCCTGGCCAAGTAGATGCTAGAAACTCCAAGAGTTAGTATTTATGCTCGATAGTGGGTTCATGCCTCTGGTAATCTGGGGAAGTGATAGAAATCTCTAAGGTACTAGATGTGTTATTGCTACTAGGGAGAAAACAACAATCCTTTGTTCATAGAACAATCATATTGTTTACTTTACACGCAGTTCGTAAAGCAATAATCTGTTGCTTGTAACTTAATACTGGAGGGTGTTCGGATGATAACCTGAAGGTGGATTATTAGTCATCGATGCAGTTGGATGGCGGTCTATGTATAATGTTGTAATGCCTAATCAAGTCTCAAAGGAGTCAAGATGATTAGTATATGCATGTATTGCTTTCTTGATGTTTGTCAATTGCCCCACTGTAATTTGTTCACCCAGCATGTTATCTATCTTAAGGAGAGCCACCTCTAGTGAACTATGGATCCCGGTCCTTGTCTTTTACATACAATCTACAAGCTTTTACTGATTTGTGTTTAATTTCTACAAACTATTACTTCTTTCCATTCGATACGTTTAATCCTTTGTTTTCCGCAAAACACGGTGAGATTGACAACCTCATCGCAAGTTGGGGACAATATTCTGTGGTTGTGTTGTGCGGGTCTCCACGTTGCTCCTAGCACCGGTAGTGCACCCTGCCAAAGCTCAGCTAGTAACACCTTTGGGGTGTTTCCTTGCTCCTACTGGTTCGATTAAACCTTGGTTTCATAACTGAGGGAAACTTGCTGCCGTGCTCATCATACCTTCCTCTTGGGGTTCCCAACGAGCTCTACATCAACCATGCACTAGCACTTTTCTAGGCGCCGTGCATTGAGCCATTAGACGTCGCCGCTCACGGCGGCACGATCACGACTATGGAGCGCGCGATGACCTCACGTAGCGCAAAATCGACAAGTCGAGGCGCGACATGCTCGTTCGACTGATTCAAAAGAAGACAAGACTGAAATCTGCGGCGCCAGATGCTTCAGTAGAGCCATCAGGCAGAGGCGAATTCCTAAGGGATTCAAACTACCGTCAGAAAACCCAAAGTTTGACGGCCTATAGGACCCGAAGATCTAGTTGGAAGACCACTTTTCCTCCGTCAAACTGCACGGAGGGAGTCGAAGCACGGCCATGCAATGCTTGCAGCTACATCTCCAGGGTGCCGCCCACGCATTGCTCAATAATCTCCCGCGCGGATCCATTCGTAGCTGGGAAGAGCTGGCCTATAGCTTTGTGCAAAACTTCAAGGGCACTTACAAAAGGCCCGCATCAATCGAAGAACTGAGAAACTACCGGCAAAGGTCAGGCGAATCGCTACTCTCGTACATCCAGAGGTGATCTATCATCAAGAACTACGCAGAAAACATCTCGGAGGATCGCGCAACCGATGCATTCAACGGCGGCATTCGCCGCATGGAACTCAGGGAGGCGTTGGGCCGCTCAAAGCCCAAAAAAATCGACCATCTGATGGAGATCGCGAATCAGTGGGCCAGTGGAGAAGATTCGGTGTGAAACCGCGCCTACTCCGATGACGATGAAGACCTCGGGCGCAGATGCGGCCGTCGAGGCAAGCGGCGAATGCGTGCATACGATGACCGCGAAGACGTCAACATGGTCGCAGCCGGCTACGCCGACAAGCGCGACGATGGCCGCAACAGCAGCTATTGCAACAGCGAGTATCGTGACTGGGAAAACCACGCAAGTATGGGAACGCCGCACTCGCGACAAGGCACCCGCAACATCCATTGAGGACAGGCTGTCCGGGCCATGCACCGTGCACTTCTACATCGACAAACACGACGACAAAAAGAAATCTAGCCACCTCCTCAAATACTGCCGCGAGTTCCTCAAACTCCATGAGGGCTTGGATCGAATGAATCGCGACGCGTTAAATAGGGGCTAAGGAGCTGCCCTAGGCGCCGTGGCACATGGAGCTCCTCCACCACCACCCGGACCACCGCCACCCGTAGCTGTGAATGACCAGCATCACGGAGGCGAGCCGTACCCACGAGCCATGGGCACCATGATGATCCAAAAGGGACGCCCCTCAAATCGGGTGCAGAAGGCCATCACTCGCAAAGTCAACTTGGCAATAAACTCCCCACCATCCACCACTGAGTACCTTAGTGGAAGCGACTCCTACATCACCTTCGACAAACATGACCATCCGCCACAAGTCCCTCGTCCAGGCCATTGTCCCCTCGTACTCGAGGCACAGATCGGGGGCTTTGACATGAGTCGCGTATTCATGGTCGGAGGAAGCGGCATCGACCTCATATTCGCAAGTACCTTGCGTGCAATGAGGATCCCTCTGACATGTCTGGAGGTCTCAGATACAATATTCCACGGCATCGTCCCAGGCAAAGGCATATATGCCCTGGGCAAAATCAACCTCAACATTATCTTCGGCACGCCGAAAAACTTTTGACGCGAGCGCATCGACTGACCGTCACAATACCACTGCATCCTCGGATGCGTCGCGTTCGCTCGATTCATGGTGGTACCGCACTACGCCAACCTGCAAATGAAAATGCCTGGTCCCAATGGCGTCATCACAGTCAACGGGAGCTTCGAAAGGTTTGACAGCTCCGACATGGAATTTAACAGAATCTCCCAGTCCTTCGGCATGCAGGAAGAACTCGCAAGACTAAAGGAGTCAACGGACAACAGTCTGTCTCCCCTAAGCAGGACAAGCTCACCCGACTTGTCCTTCGACTCATCGGTGCACACGAAGAAAGTCCAGGTCCACCCAACGGACCCGACCAAGACAACCCTCATCGCCAACAACTTGAGTTCTGCATAGGAACTCGTGCTCGTCGAATTCCTCCGTGAGCACTGGGAAATCTTCGCCTGGTGTCCTGTGGACATGCCAGGAGTTCCTAGGGAATTCGCCGAGCACGCACACAACGTGAATCCAGACGCCAGGCCAGTCAAACAGACAATACAACGACTGTCTGAACCACGAGCAAAAGCAGTCGGGATGGAGATCAACAGACTCCTCGACGCAAAATTTATATGTGAGATCAAGGAAATCACTTGGCTCGCTAATACAATGCTGGTACCCAAAAAAGACATGGATATCCTGCGGATGTGCGTGGACTTCACCTCTCTGAATAAGCACTGCCCAAAGGATCACTTCCTGCTGCCACGAATCGACCAAATCATCGACTCCACCGCGGGATGTGAGCGCCCATGCTTCCTCGATGCCTACTCAGGCTACAACCAGATTCAAATGAAGGAGGAAGACCTATCAGCGGTGCATGCAAGCTTGCCTCAAGAGCCAACTTGGTCGCAATATACAATTCTATGTTGACGACATCGTCATCAAAACCAAGGAGAAAGCCTCGCTAATCGATGATCTCCGCGAAACCTTCGCCAACCTCGACCGCTACTGGATCAAGCTCAATCCGGAAAAATGCACCTTCGGCGTGCCATCTGGGCAACTACTCGGGTATCTCATCTCTGCAAGGGGGATTGAGGAAAACCCGAAGAAAATAAAAGCCCACTGGCCATGGAGAAGCCGAAGAATGTAAGAGGCGTCCAATAGCTGGCCAGGCGAATCGTGGCGCTTAGTCGATTCATCAGTCGTATGGGCGAAAAATCATTGCCCTTCTACCAACTTCTCCGCAAAACTGACAAGTTCGAGTGGACTGACGAGGCGCAAGAAGCATTCGAAGACCACAAGCGCTTGCTGTCCACATCGCCAGTACTGGTGACGCCGCACGAAAAAGAACTGCTACTGCTCTACATCTCCGCCACCAACCAGGTGGTCAGCACAGTACTCTTGGTTGAGCATGCCGAAGAAAACAAAGTCCACGGGGTGCAGTGCCCATTCTACTACATCAGCGAGGTGCTCATGCCAACAAAGCAGCGGTACCCGCACTACCAGAAGCTAGCATACGGCGTCTTCATGACAGCCAGGCGACTGCGCAACTACTTCCAGGAGCACCCAATCATGGTAGTAAGCGACGCCCCGCTTGGACATATCCTCAACAACCCCGATGCCACCGGACGAGTCGTGCTTTGGGGAATCGAGCTATTTCCACGAGACATTACATATGAAAAACGCAACGCGATCAAGTCGCAAGTTCTCCCTGACTTCCTCGTGCACTGGATGGAGAATCAGCTCCTTGAAAAACCAGATATGTCCTACCTCTGGACAATGCACTTCGACGGATCCAAGCGAAAGGACGGAGCTGGCGCAGGTGTCATACTGACATCGCCTCAGGGAGACAAGCTGAAATACATCCTGCGAATGCAGTTCACTGCCTCCAATAATAAAGCTGAGTACGAGGCCCTATTGCACGGGATGCGGATGGCAAAAGCCTGCGGTGCTAAGAGGCTCATCATCTACAGCGACTCCAAGCTGGTCGTCAATCAAACAATGCACGAGTGCGACGCACTGAACGACAATATGATCGCCTACCGCGACCTCTACGACACACTCGAAGGGGACTTCGACGGCTGTGAGCTACGACACATAGGCTGCGGGAGCAACGAAGAAGCAGACGCACTCACCAACATTGGCTCCACCTGCGCCCCCATATCACCTGGGGTATTTCTCGAGCGTATCTGCGAACGCTCCATCAAGCCAAAGGCTACAGAGAAGAAAACAAGCGCAACAACGGACTCGGGGGCTGCGTCACCCAATGAGCCAATGGCACTCGACGACCTGGAGCTTGACACATGACTCGAAGGACCAATGAGTGTCATGATGATCGAGCCATCTTGGACTCAACCCTACATCGCATATCTTTTCAGCAAGAGGCTACCAGACGATCTGACTGATGCACGGCACATCACGCGGCGATCCAAAGCGTTCGCTATTATCAACGGTGAGTTGTATAAGCGTAGCATAACAGGAGTTCTCCAACGATGCGTCTCCAACAGAGACGGAAGAGCTGTCCTCCTCGACATCCACGAAGGCACTTGTGGGCATCATGCTGGTAGTCGCGCCCTTGTCGCCAAAGCCCTGCGGGCTGGTTTCTATTGGCCCACGGCCATGCGCGATGCCAAAGACATCGTCCAGCGCTGTAACACTTGCCAGCGATTCGCGGACAAAACGCACGCACCAAGCGTGGAGCTCCGGCCAATACCACTAGCTTGGCCTTTTGCGCAATGGGGACTCAACATGGTTGGCAAGCTCCCAAGGTCTTCACGAGGAGGTTACGTCTACCTCTTAGTCGCAGTCGACAAGTTCACCAAGTGGATCGAGGCCATGCCGGTGACAAATCAATCAGGGAACATCGCTGTCAAATTCTTCGAGTCCATCGTCTACAGTTTCGGCGTGCCACACAATATCATCACGGACAACGGGACGAACTTCACCTCCAAGGAGTTCCAAGAATTCTGTGAGAACCTGGGAATCAACATAAGCTATGCCTCGGTGGCTCACCCGTAGACTAACGGTCAAGTCGAAAAGGCCAACGGCCTCGTCTGTGGTGGAATCAAGAAATGGCTCCACCGGCCACTAATGCATTGCAAATGTATCTATAATTTTTGATGTTCCATGCTTGGTTTTATCTACTTTCATATGTTTTGTCCACACTTTGGAGTACTTTTCATATGATTTATTGGACTAACCTATTAACAAGATGCCACAGTGCCAGTTGCCTGTTTTCTGTTGTTTTTGGTTCCAGAAAATCAGAAAATCAATATTCTCGGAATTGGACTGGACAAAATCCAAAGTTGATATTTTCCCGGAAGACTCACGGATCCAGAAGGAGAGTCAGAGAGGGGCCACAGGGTGGCCACACCACCCCATGGTGCGGGTCCCCCCAGGCCGCGCTAGGGCATGGTGTGGGCCCCCTAGCCACCCACCGACCTTGCCCTCTGGCCTATA
Source organism: Avena eriantha (assembly GCA_910589775.1). Lineage (NCBI taxonomy): Eukaryota > Viridiplantae > Streptophyta > Magnoliopsida > Poales > Poaceae > Avena > Avena eriantha. Next base: position 112,996,601 of record OU342742.1, on the reverse strand, counting down.
AGAAGCCTCCCGAGACATAAACCCTAGATCATCAAGCCTCCAGCAACGAAAAGTTCCGCAGCGCCGCCGCCACCAAAGGGGAGATTCGGGGGACAGAAAGTCTCTGTTCTGGCACCCTGCCGGGACGGGGAAGTGCCCCTGGAGCCATCTCCATCGATCTCCACCACCATCTCCATCACCATTACTGATTCCCATGATGAGGAGGGAGTAGTTCTTCCTCGAGGCTAAGGGTTCTATGTGTTCATCTCTCTCTCTATGCATGATCATATTGTGATCATGAGCTTGTAATCTATAGATCTATTCTACTACTCAAGTGCTTTAATGAATCTCTGCTCTCCCCATGTGTGTGAAAGTGAAAGTGTGCACACCATGGTGGCACTTAGGCTAGAGATTACAAATACTTGTTATGAGTTATATTTGGAGTTGGATGTCTTTATGAAATTGTGGTGTTTGTTGGACTCATCTAGTACTCAAGGTGACAGTGTGGGGTTTTCTAGATGGGAAAGATGGACTTTGAGGTGTGTTGTTATAGCCCTACCATGGATTAGAGTGTCCAACCGGAGAGTAGTTAAGAGTAGTATCATAAAGAGAAGATATTTATATGAGAGTGTTCACTAGTGAAAGTATGATCCCTAGGCCTTGTTTCTTAGCATTGAAACATTGTTTGCTACTAGATTTGTTACATGTTTGCTTGTTTCCATCTTTATTTCAGTTTGCCTTTAGTCTCTTCCACGCCATCAAAGTATTTTCTAGCACCATTATCTTATATCCATACCACTTGTATTTCACTATCTCTTCGCCGAACTAGTGCACCTATACACCTGACAAGTGTATTGGGTGTGTTGGGGACACAAGAGACTTCTTGTATCTTGATTGCGGGGTTGCTTGAGAGGGGATACCTTTGACCACTTCCTCCCTGAGTTCGATAAACCTTGGGTGATCCACTTAAGGGAAAACTTGCTGCTGTTCTACAAACCTCTGCACTTGGAGGCCCAACAACTGTCTATAAGAATAGAAGTGTGTAGACATCAAGCTATTTTCTAGCGCCGTTGCCGGGGAGGTAAGGTAAAAGGTATTCACACCAGAGGATTAAAGAAGAAGAACCTCCCACGACAAACGCCTATTTTCTGGCCCCGTTGCCGGGGAGGTAAGGTAAAAGGTACTCACATCCTCTGGTGTGAGTGCTCGAAGTTATTTCCTTTAGATTCTGCAATTTTGTCTTTTTGTTTCTTGTTTTCACTAGTTAGGCTTAATGGAAAACAACAACAAAATTAGAGAGCTTTATAGTATTTATCTTGAGTTAGGACATGAAGTGTTTGAAGAGAAAATTAAAAAACCCATGGAACTTTATTTGCATGCTAATAGCAATGTTGTTAGTATGAACTCTTTGGACACCATTATTGATAATGCTATGGAAAAGTCTAAGCTTGGGGAAGCTGGTTTTGATGAGCATGATCTTTTTAGTTCCCCAACTTTATTGCTTATGATGATACAAAACCTCCAATATATGATGATTACAATGATGAATATGATATTTTTAGTCCACCTACTATTGAGAAGAAAATTTATTGTGATTGCAATATGCCTCCTATATTTGATGATTATGGTGATGAGAATAATAATGATAGCTATTTTGTTGATTTTGCTCCCACTACAATTAATAAGAATGACTACTCTTATGTGGAGAGTAATTATTATATGCACGTCACTCATGATAAGAATGTTTCTTGTGATAGTTATATTGTTACTTTTATTCATGATGCTACTGAAAGTTATTATGAGAGAGGGAAACATGGTTTTATGTGTCTCAACAATATTAAGTTTCCCCTCTTTATGTTGAAAGTCTTGAAGTTGCACTTGTTTTGCTTTCCTATGCTTGTTGCTTTGTGCTTTCATGACTTGTTTCTTTACAAGATTACTATGCATAGGAAGTGGGTTAGACTTAATTGTGTTTTGAATTTGCTTCTTTATGCTCTGTTTTACTTCAATTCATATTTCTTATGTGAGCATCTTTTCAAACTATCATGCCTAACTTAAAGGCGTTAAAGAAAAGTACTTATTGGGAGATAACCCAAAAGTTTTAGATGAGTCTTGGAAGTTATTACCTCTGTAATAACCGCTCCTTATCCTTTTTATTTTCTTTTTCTGCCAAGAGTAACCTCTAATGAGAGAGAAGTAATGATTGGGAAAGTTGCTGTCCCGAAACAGATTTTTTTGTGCTTCACCGTAAAAATCCGTGAGAGAGCTCTGTATGTTGGATTGAGCTGTAATGTTTTGTGCTTCTGCCCCAGGTTGTTATCTAACTTTTGTTAGTTCAATACTTTTTGATTTGAGCAACAGAAGGTGACGAGGGTTTAACTCATCAATGCCCATTGTTATGGACTTGGGTTTTGGAGAAGGAGGGAGCGCTGGAGACATCTATCGGCTAGCAAACAAGCACACAGGGGACAAAGATTTACCCAGGTTGAGGCCTTGTAGAGGTCCCTACTCCTGCTTGTCAGCTCGTGGAATTATCGAAGGAATCGAAAGTTACAATGGTGCGCAGATGCAATCTGGCGAGGGTTATGGAAACTAGGGTTGCGTGTGTCCTCCTCGCCGCCCCCACCTAGCCTTTATATAGATAGCCTAGGTCTCGGTAGCAGGTCGAGTCGGTTACAAGTTAGGGTTTTTCCCCTTCAAACTTTATATCTTTAACTTCTTCTTGTTCTTCAAGCAATCGAGAGTCCGTAGGTTACTCGTGTCCTTTGTTTGGGCCTTGGCGACACCGTGGGCCTGTACGTATTTGGACCGTATATACCAAGCTCGAGTACCTGTAGGGTATACCCATGTCAGTAGCCCCCGAGTGTCCAGTGGAATCGCAGATTCGACTAGGGACTTTTTGAAGTCTTTGAGTGCCTGAATGAGTGCATTTCGACTGCTTTTATTTGTGTCATAGGGATTGTTGATATACGTGCCTGATATAACCGAAGTATCGGTATCAGTTAACCACCTTAGGGTGAAACAACGCAATCTACTCGAACTCGAGTCCCCGGACTCGAATCCGGAAAAGTGCTGGCGTAATTCGACTCAGGCCGTGGAGGTCTTACAGGAGTCGAATTCCAGTTATATGGGTGTGAGCACTCGACGCGTCCGTCAAGGCATGTTCATTGTACCTATAGACACAGATGTAAGCGCGGCTAAATGTGTTGCCAGGCCTTATTCAGGTCTTACCTTCACGCTGTAAGCGCGGCATCTAAATTTTATCATCGCGGAGACGATTCGGGTGACCCAGGAGACGCAGTCTCTTTGTAAGGAAAATTATGAGGCGGTGTCACCATGAGCTTCGAGTGCGGATGTTATCAACACATAGTTTTCTGTATAAATAATCATAGGGTGCGCGACCAGCGCTCCCTATGGGATTAGCCCCCGAGTGCCTGGTTGAGTCGAAGACTCAGGCAGGGACTAAATAACTTTTGCCACTGCTGTCGTCTTTTGTTTGCTTGTTTCAGTCGAATTTGTTTCCGGCGCTCCCTATGGGAGTAACCCATGTCCATAGTTGAACCGTATTTCAAGTGGTTGGGTTTGCTTCTGATTGTCCTTGTTCCTGCAAAAAGAAAAGAAAATAGTAGGGTGCGCGGCCAGCGCTCCCTATGGGAGTAACCCCTGACTGCTTGGTGGAGTCGAAGACTCTAGCAAGGAGTAAAGTAGTCGAAGTTTTTCGCTGCGTATCTTTGATGACGTCAGTGCTGACGCTTGTATGACCTCAGTTACCCGCGTGAGCGAGTTTGACGGGACGTGACGAGCAGTGGGTCCCACTTTCTGACTTTGATTTGACTAGGCGTGCGTAATCTTTATTTTAACTGCGCCTCCTTGATTTCCGTGTGTAATGGGAGTAGTGGAGGGACGGTTCGCGCTTCCCCTTCTCCACGTGTCCAACACGATGTGTGCCACGCGTCCAATAGGGTTTTTCTGAGCCATTGGATTGCATCTTCCAGGGGTTAAGTAGCGACGCTACGGCGGTAAGTTTTCCCATCTATGCTCATTCTTCCTTGCTGTCATCGCCATTGCTGCTGCTCCTCTGCTTTTCTCTGGGCCCGTTTCCTCCACGACGCTGGACCAGCTCCGCTCCTTTCCGAGCTACTTTCTTCGGTCACATCGCCGTCGTGCAATGGGGAAGAAGAAGGGAGGCACCGCTGCTGATTCCGCGGCCACTGTTACCGCGGCGAAGAAGAAGGGCGGCTCCGCTGCTGCAGGCACCAGCACCGCCGCCGGCGAGAAGAAGAAGTTCGCGGGCACCCGTGTCACGAATGGTGCATGACGCCCTTGCATCATCAACGAGTCTGATCTCCATCTTATTCGCCAAGACGGAGTGCTGTCCGCTGCAGTCGCCGAAGCTCGCGTCCCCAGCGATGAGACCATTCCTGCTCCTCCCGCTGGTTTTCGAGTGATGTTTCTAGCATTCATCATTCGCGGTCTCTCCTTGCCTCTTCACCCTTTTTTTAGGGGTCTTCTTTGTTTCTACGGGCTCTAGCTCCATCAGCTATCCCCAAATTCGATCCTCCACATCTCTTGCTTCATCACACTTTGCGAGTGTTGGCTCTGAATCGAGCCACACTTCGGCCTTTTCAAGCGCATCTTCAAATTGAAGCGCCAGTCTGCATCTGGATCTTTAGTTTACGATGTAGGTGGTTGCGGAATCCACGTCGACCCATCCGCCACCTACTTCGACATTAAACTCACGAAGTCCGTCCAAGGGTGGAGGGATAAATGGTTCTACATCTGCGATCAGAAGGCCAATGGTGAGCACTTTGGACTCGCGCCCTTCGATCCCGCGACACCGTGTAGGAGGGTGCGCTCCTGGAAGAACGTAGTTATGCCTGGCGAGCTCGTGGAGACAGACGTGCTGTACCAACGCGTATGCGACCTCGAGAGTCGCATAGGCAAAGAGGAGGAAGGCTGCGCTCTCATCCGAACTTGGCTACGCAGTCGTGTCCAGCCCCTGCAAGCCAAAGTCCACCCCATGTTTCAATGGGCTGGCGCTGATGATGCCACTCGCGTGTCTGCCGATGGCATGTCCGCGAGTGAGGTGGACAAGAGGGTTCGACTGGTCACGAAGTACACCGGCAAGGATGTGCTTCCTAGTGAGCCAATTGTTCCTCCCTTTGATGCTTCGAATCCTCCTCCTGAGGTATAGTTGTGCTACGCAGTAGCTTATTTTGTCGATTGCTTTTCTGTTGCTTACTTGCTTTTTGCTGATTTTTGTTGTCTGTATGCAGGATTGGGTGGTGTCGCCTTGTATGCCCCCTCTCCCTGAGGGGATTATTCCTCACGAAGCCTTGGAAGAGGATGAGTCTGAGTCGACTGTCTCTTCTGATGTAGAGGAGGAAGCCCCCCTAGTCTGATAGTCCGGATACTCGCAAGCGTTCGCGCAGCGAGGATTCCGACATGTCGTCTCCTTCAACTCCGGAAGGTATGGGCATTGGTGCGGAGTCGCCAATTCCTGCCGTTCCTGTGAGGGCTGTGGCACCATCTTCTCGCAAGAAGATGCGATTGCCCAAGGAGTCTTCGTCGGAGTCGGTGGAGGCCACATTTGACTTTGACAAGTTGGACTAGTAAGTTTTTCTAGTTCATTTGTTCTTCTCTGTTTTCTTCTTGTTGGCTTGTCCCGGAGTTTGCCCTTTCTCAATGTGGGTTTTTTCTTGTAGTCAAGAGGCGTCGTCATCTTCTGGCGACGTCGAATTTTTGAAGGAATCAGAAGTCAGGACCTCAAGGGCCAAGAAAGAGGTCGAGCTCCTTCCCCTCCATTGGCGGCCCACTCCGGGCACAACTCTTCCAGTTCTCCTTCTGCAGGAGAGCATGGTTGCCCGGGTGACGGTACAACAGACATCTTCGGAGTCACTGGAGGACCATGTAAGTATAGCTTTTCTTTGTTTTAGTGTTGCAGTCGATGTTATCTGTTGCGTCTGCTGATTCCTTGGTTGTGCTACAGCTCCTAGTGAAGGAAGCCGCGCACTTGGCAGAACAAGTGATGGCGATGGGCCGCCAGCATGCAATGTTGGAGACGCGTCACCGCGTGGTTGAAAGTGAGTGTTCTACACTTATTCTTCTTCGTCTTCTCCTTTTGATATAGTCGACTGATAATCAACTTTTGCTTGTCGTGTAGCTGAACATAATGCCTTATTGCGTAACGCCGCCACCTTGGAGAAGACACTTGCCGTGGCTGTGAAGGGTCGCAACGAGGCAATCGCAGCGCGTGACAAGGCGCAGAAGCGCGAAGAGGATCTGCGTGCCTCCTTTGCGGCCAGGGAAAAGTTGTTCGAAGAACAATTGTTCTCAATCGCCAAAGCTCTCTCAGGTACTTTTGCTTGTGGATATTGTTATCCTTCTCTCCTTCTAATGTTTTTGCTGGTGGCGCTGATGTTTTGATCCATGTGTGGGTTTATGTACAGATGCTGGCGATTTAAGCTTTGACCCGCAGGCCCTTCGTTGTGATGACGCTCTGGCGGGTGCGCTGTTTGCAGTCAAAGACCGTAGTGCTGCCGTCCAGGATACACTTTCCAAGGCCAAGGGCGCCCTCAGTCGCCTCCGGGAGGAGTTGATGCCTATGGCGGAGCTGATCGATAATATGGACGAGCTGGTGGAGTCACTCGCCGGGTGTGTGCCTTCCAGCTACAAGAACTCACTCCGCGCGGCTGGCGCGTCCATGTCACTCGCCATGGTGCAGGCCCACGGAGTCGAGATCGATCCTTTCGCGGTGTCGAAGGCGATGCCTGTTGGCGCGGACGGTTAGCAGGTAGTCTTCGCTCCTTTCGCGACTGCCTGTGGAAAATATGAGCATCACTTGATAAATACTGTTGCGAAGTACTCTGAGGAGCTCCAACGTGCCAAGAAGGAGGGGAAATCTTCGGCCTCAGGGGCCGGCGGAAAGTCAGTGGCGTCTGACACTGCCACGGACTTGATGAAGCCGTCGAAGTCGAAGAAGCCAGCTGCTCGTTAGTTAGCTTTGTAATAGTTGATTAGTTTATGTCCTTTCGTTTAAGAACATGCCTGCTGGCGAGTGTATCTGCTGATACTTATGTTGGTCTTAAATGCATCTGACCCTTTTGTCTTTGTGTTGATTTGGTCGTCTTATTTGCTTCTATCTTGACTTGTGGTAGGGTACATCAAGTGATCCTATGAGGGGAACCCAGGACTCGCCAACTCTTGATGATACCGTGGCACCGTCGCGCTCCAGGGTAGATGAGCTGTCCTTGCTTTCGCGACTATGTGATCGCGTGAAGCGGCTGGAGCGTGAGTTGCCCGTGCTCTGCGGTAACGCGGACGTCTGGAAGTCGAAGGCGGAAAAAGCCGCCGCCCGAGAGCAGTATCTGCTTGGCGAGGTGACGCAGCTGGGCGACCAATTCAAGTGTTAGTTTGCTTGTTCTCATCTTTTCCTTGTAGTCATTTGCAGTGGTACGTTGTACTCATGCTGCTGGTGCTGCTTCGTGTAGTTGTTAGCGCGTCTCATTCGCAGGAGGAGAAGGATAGAATTGCCATTCGCCTGCATGATCTCACCCAAGAGAAACTTCAAGAGAGTGGATACTTCTGGGTAGATCGTGATCGTGCGACTGCGCTGGCGACCCTGCAGGATCGTGCATCAAGAGTGCTGCTCTTTCTGAAGAAGTTGCAGTCAGGCTTGAAGAACATTTATTGGGTGATGTTCCCGCTGGATGATACTCCATCAAGCTTCCTGGCCCTTTTAGCTAAGTTTCAAGATATGTCCGCGGTTCACGAATGCGTGAGGAAACAGTTGGTGGCCGGTGTGAAGGCCGCTTTGTCAATGGTGCGACTGCACAGGCCTGACATGGATGTTGCGGCAATTGCGTCTGGGCCGCCTACGCCACCAGCAGGTTCTGCCTAGAATATGGTGCCGCACTACCAGGCGGTGGACCGCCCAGCAGAAGAGATCGTCGACTTCTTTGAGGAACAAACCAACGTTCTTCTGTTGTAGTAGTAGCCTTTTTGTATCCTGCACATAAGTGTACTTGTGTTGTAAAGTTTGTATAAGTCTTGTAAATAATTTATTGTCGTATGTGCATAAAGAGTTTTGTTAGCATGAAGTGCGTTGCACTATGCGAGTCCTTTTCGTTAGCTGGCCATGTTTTATCCCAGTCCCTTGTCAACCTGTCAGGTGCGTTGCAGCTGGAGTGAGGTTGTGTTTTAAGGGTTTCGATTGATGTACCAGCTACTCAGGATATCGCGTTTTGGTTCGGAGAACAGATGTGTATAGGGTGGTGCAGCCCCCGAGTATATAAAATAAAAAAAGTAAAGGAGAACACAGAGTTTTGGGGCACTTAGCTTTTATTTATTCGAAGGACAGTGGGAGGTACAATGTGTGGCTAAGTAGCCTTGGCTGAGTAGCCTTATTTGCAATGTAAAAGTAAAAACGACTAAGGGTAGAAGCGTCGCAGCTGTGCGACGTTCCAGGGATTAGAGTATGCGACTCCTGTCTCTAAATCTTGAAGGCGATAGGCGCCACCTAGGATTACTTCTGTAATCACGTACGGTCCTTCCCAGGGGGACTCAAGCTTGAGATGCCCCTGCTGCTTCAGTCGCAGGACCAGGTCACCTTCGACGAAGGATCTAGGGCGAAGCCTTCTACTGTGGTAGTTGCGCAGGTTCTGCTGGTAGATCGTGGATCTTTCTGCGGTGATTTCTCTTGCCTCATCAAGGAGGTCGACGGAGTCTTCGAGTGCAAGGGATGACTCTTGTTCGCTGTAAGCGACCATGTGCGGCGCCTTGTATCGTACTTCGGCTGGTAGCACTGCCTCTGCTCCGTGCACCATAAAGAATGGCGTGTAGCCCGTGGCGCTGTTTGGAGTTGTACGTAGGCTCCAGAGTACGGATTGTAGTTCATCTGGCCAGCAACCCGCGTCTTGTTTGAGTGGTCGTAGGAGTCGCTTCTTGACGCCGCTGCAGACGAGCCCGTTTGCTTTTTCCACCTGACCGTTGGTCTGTGGATGTGCTACTGAGGCGTAGCTGATGTTGATCCCCAGGTTCTCGCAAAATTCTTGGAACTCCTTGGATGTGAAGTTCGTCCCATTGTGGGTGATGATGCTGTGCGGCACGCCAAAGAGGTAGACGATGGACTCGAAGAACTTGACTGCGCTGTGCCCTGATTGGTTGGTCACTGTGCGAAGGGCCAGGCCAATGGGATTGGCCGTAGCTCTGTGCCTGGTGCGTGTGGCTTGTCCGCGAATCGCTGGCAAGCATTGCATTTTTGGACTATGTCCTTGGCGTCGCGCATGGCCGTGGGCCAGTAAAATCCAGCTCGTAGAGCTTTGGCAACGAGGGCACTACTGTCGACGTGGTGCCCGCAGGTCCCTTCATGGATGTCGAGGAGGATTGCTCTTCCGTTGGCCATGGAGACGCATCGTTGTAGTACTCCTGTGATGCTGTGTTTGTACAGTTCGCCGTTGATAACGGCGAATGCCTTGGATCGCCGTGCGATGTGCCGTGCATCTGTCGGATCGTCCGGTAGCCTCTTGCTGAGGAGGTACGTAATGTACGGCTGCGTCCAGGATTTCTCGATCATCATGACGCTCATTGGTCCCTCGAGTCATGTGTCTAGCTCCAAGTCATCAAGTGCCATTGGCCCATTGGGTGGCATAGCCCCCGAGTCCGTTGCTGCGCTTGTTTTCTTCTCTGCGGCCTTTGGCTTGATGGAGCATTTGCATATGCGCTCGATAAATACCCCAGGTGGTATGGGGGCGCAGGTAGAGCCTATGTTGGCGAGTGCGTCCGCCTCTTCATTGCTTTCGTGACCTATGTGTTGCAGCTCGCAACCATCGAAGTCTCCTTCGAGTGTATCGTAGAGGTCGCGGTACGCGATCATGTTGTCGTTCAGTGCGTCGCACTCATGCCTTGTTTGGTTGACGACCAACTTGGAGTCGCCATATATTATGAGCCTCTTTGTGCCGCAAGCTTTTGCCATCCTCATCCCGTGCAACAGGGCCTCGTATTCAACCTCGATGTTTGAGGCTGTGAACTGCATTCGCAGGATATACTTCAGCTTGTCCCCTTGAGGTGATGTCAGTATGACACCTGCGCCTGCTCTGTCTTTCCGCTTGGACCCATCGAAGTGCATTGTCCAGAGGTAGGACATATCTGGTTTGTCCGGGAGTTGGTTCTCCATCCAGTGCACGAGGAAGTCAGGGAGAACTTGCGACTTGATTGCGTCGCGCTTTTCGTATGTGATGTCTCGTGGAGACAGCTCTATTCCCCAAAGCGCGACTTGCCCCGTGGTGTCGGGGTTATTGAGGATATGTCCCAACGGGGCGTCGTTGACTACCACGATTGGGTGTTTCTGGAAGTAGTGGCGCAGTCACCGGGCGGTCATAAAGACGCCGTACGCCAGCTTCTGGTAGTGCTGGTACCGCTGTTTTGTTGGCGTGAGGACCTCGCTGAGGTAGTATACCAGGCATTGTACGCCGTGGACCTTGTTTTCCTCAGCTCGCTTGACGACGAGCACTGTGCTGACCACCTGGTTGGTGGTGGAGATGTACAGCAACAGTGGTTCCCTTTCTTGTGGAGTCACCAGCACTGGCGAAGTGGATAGCAGGTGCTTGAGATCTTCGAATGCTTCTTGCGCTTCATTGGTCCACTCGAATTTTTTAGCTTTGCGGAGGTGCTGGTAGAAGGGCAGTGCCTTTTCACCCATCCGACTGATATATCGACTAAGGGCCATGATTTGTCCAGCCAGTTGCTGGACACCTCTTATGTTCTTCGGCTTCTCCATGACCAGTATGGCTTTTATCTTCTTCAGGTTCGCCTCGATTCCCCTCACGGAGATGAGATACCCGAGTAGCTGCCTAGATGGTACGCTGAAGGCGCATTTTTCCGGATTGAGCTTGATCTGGTAGCGGTCGAGGTTGGCGAAGGTTTCACGCAAATCGTCGATTAGAGAGACTTCCTCCTTGGTCTTGATTACTATGTCATCGACATAGACTTGGATGTTGCGACCCAGTTGTTCCTTGAGGCAAGCCTGCATGGACCGCTGGTAGGTGGCTCCGCGTTTTTTAGCCCGAAGGGCATTGTGTTGTAGCAGAACACACCAAAGGGCGTTGTAAACGTTATTTTCTCCTGATCTTCCTCCTTCATTCGAATTTGATTATAGCCTGAGTAGGCGTCGAGGAAGCAGAGGCGCTCGCATCCCGCAGTGGAGTGGATGATCTGGTCGATCCGTGGTAGCGGGAAGTGATCCTTTGGGCAGTGCTTGTACAGAGAAGTGAAGTCCACGCACATCCGCAGGATATCCGTGTCCTTCTTTGGTACTAGCACCGTGTTGTCGAGCCAAGTGCTTTCCTTGATCTCGCGTATGAACTTGGCCTCAAGGAGTTTGTTGATCTCCATTCCAACTGCCTGTGCTCGTGGCTCAGACAATCGCCTAATTGTTTGCTTGACTGGCCTTGCGTCGGGGTTAACATTGAGTGCGTGCTCGGCGAATTCCATGGGAACTCCTGGCATGTCCGCAGGACACCAGGCAAAAATTTCCCAGTGCTCACGGAGGAATTCGACGAGCGCGAGTTCCTATGCGGGACTCAAGTTGTTGGCGATGAGGGCCGTCTTGGCGGGATCCGATGGATGGACTTGCACTTTCTTTGTGTGCCCAGATGAGTCGAAGGAGAGATCAAGTGATCTTGGCCTGCTCAGGGGAGGCAGACTGTTGTCTGTCGTCTCTTTCAATCTCACGAGTTCCTCCTGCATGCCGAAGGACTGGGAGATTCTGTTGAATTCCCTGTCACAACTGTCAGATCGCTCAAAGCTCCCGTTGATCGTGATGACGGCATTGGGACCTGGCATTTTCATCTGTAGGTAGGCGTAGTGGGGCAATGCCATGAACCTAGCGAACACGACGCGCCCGAGGATGCAGGGGTATTGTGAGGGCCAGTCGACAACCTCAAAGTCGATGCGCTCGCGCCGGAAGTTCTTCGGCGTGTCAAAGATGACGTCGAGGTTGATTTTGCCCAGGGGGTATATGCGTTTCCCTGGGACGATGCCGTGGAACATTGGGTCCGATGCCTCCAGGCAGGTTAGAGGGATTCTCATTGCTCGCAAGGTACTCGCGAATATGAGGTTGATGCCGCTTCCGCCATCCACGAAGACGCGACTCATGTCGAAGCCTCCAATTTGCACCTCGAGTACGAGGGGGCAGTGACCTGGATGAGGTATCTGAGGCGGGTGGTCGCACTTGTCGAAGGTGATGCATGACTCGCTTCGACTGAGGTACTCAGTGGTGGATGGTGGCGAGTGTGTGGCTAAGTTGACTTGGCGAGTGATGGCCTTCTGCACCCTGTTGGAGGGGCGTCCCTTTTGGATCATCATGGTGCCCATGGCTCGTGGGTACGGTTCGCCTCCGTGGTGCTGGTCCGGTGCGGCTCCGTTCGGGGGTGGCCCAGGTGGTGGTGGCGGTGCGCCATGTGCCACGGCGCCTGGAGCGGCTCCGTAGCCTCTTTCGACTGCATTGCGGTTCATCCGAACCAATCCCTCGTGTATCTTGAGGAACTCGCGGCAGTCCTTGAGGAGGTGGCTGGACTTTCTCTTGCCATCATGCTTGTCAATGTATAAGTGTACCGTGCATGGCCCGGACAGTTTTTCCTCGATGGAGGTCGTGGGTGCCTCATCGCGAGTGCGGCTTTGCCATACTTGCGTGGTTTTCCCGGAGTCGCGGTATCCGCCGCTACGGTATCCGCTATTGCGGTTATCGTCGCGTCTATTGGTGTCTTCGGCCGCGACCATGTTGACGTCGTCGCGATCATCGTAGATGTGCATGCGACGCTTGCCTCGGTGGTCGCGTCTGCTTTCGAGTTCTGCCTCCTCGTCAGAGTGAGCGCGATTCTTTACCGAATCTTCTCCATCGGCCACCGATTCGCGATCTCCATCAGGTGGTCGATGGTTTGGGGCTTTGAGCGGCCCAACTCCTCCCTGAGTTCTAGGCGGCGGACACCACCGTTGAATGCATCAATCGCGCGGTCTTCCGAGATGTTCTCCGCGGAGTTCTTGATGATGGACCACCTTTGGATGTAGGAGCGCAGCGATTTGCCAGATCTTTGCTGGCAGCATCTCAGCTCTTCGATTGATGTGGGCCGCTTGTACGTGCCCTTAAAGTTGCGCACGAAGCTGTAAACCAGCTCATCCCAACTGCGAATGGATCCGCGTGGGAGGTTATTGAACCATGCTCGGGCGGCGCCCTGCAGCTGTAGCTGCAAGCATTGCATGGCAGTTCTTCGACTACCTCCGTGGAGTCTGACGGAGGAGGTGTGGTCCTCCAGCCAGATCTTGGGGTCCTGTAGGCCGTCGAATTTCGGGTTCTCCGACGGGAGTTTAAACCCTTTAGGCATTCGCTTTTGCCTAATGGATCTGCTGAAGCATCTGGCGCCGCATAGCTCCCCATCTTCTTCTTCCGTGTTAGTCGATCAAGCATGTCATGCCCTTGATTTGTCGATCTTGCACTGCGTGAGGTCGTCGCGTGCATCGTTGTCACGGTCGTGTCTCCGTGAGCGGCGGCGTCGAGACAGGTCGTGACTGTCATCGCTGGATGAGGGCGAGGAGTGGCGCTTTGCTAGCGCTTTGCCCTTTTTTGGGTCTGGTGTTGGCTCGTGGGCGTCCTCGATTAATCCCAAGCCCGCGATCATAGATCGGTGCATGGCAGTTCAGGGATCTCCAGCTGGCGGCTAGTTATTGAGGAGGTACATGGTAGCTGTTGTCACCGCAGCCTGCGGCATCCTGGGGACCACGTTGCCTCTCGTCTCGACTGTCATAGAGCCGAAGTCGAGGACTTTTGCGGCTTCTATGCGTTCTTGTTCGGTAAGATGATCCATCCGCGATTGCCTCTTCTTGGCGAGGTACTCGTTACCCCTTGAGGAGGATCCTCCGTAGGAGGAGAGCCCAGCGCGACGAAGGCTCGATTTGTCCGCTGCCTTTTTACGCGCCTTAAGTTGTGCGATTGTTTGCAGTTGGCGCTTGAATTCTTCCTTCAGGAGCCAGTGATAGCCCATCAGCAGTTCTTGCAGGGACCCAAAGGGTAGAGGTGTGCCTCGTAAGGCCTCGCGGCAGCGATGCCACTCTTGCTCGTTGAGCTTGATTACGACGCGTTCGCCGATTTGCTCATTGATTATGCTGGAAGGTTCGAATACTCCTCCATTGTTGGCGGGGGCGCGATCACCACCGTTACAGCCATTGCCACCATTGCCACCGTTACCGGCGTTGGGTGGATCGATGCCATTACCAGGGTTGCCACCGTTACCGCGATTGGCAGCGGTGTCGCCTGCGTTGATGACGGCGCACATGAAGTGATTGGGGAAGCTGTTGCTTCCACAACTCTCAGATCCGGAACCGTAGGTTCCATCTTCAGTGGCCAGATCACTCAGATCGGAGTCGCGACTGCTATCGCTGACCGTATTTTTGACTGCTGTCGGGGCATTGAGCTCGCTGAGGGTGCCGATCGATGGAGGGAACCATGATGTTGGGGCAATCGCCGGTGCTGTCGGCTGATCGGGCATGCGAAGCGTGCCCATCTGGCCAACTTGGAAGCGGAAGCTCCCGATTGCCAGGCTGATTCCGTCGCCTATGGACTCGAAGGCCAGGCGAGTGGCCGGCGTGTGGGCGGTGAAGTCAAACGCACCGAAGAGCTGGTGAATCTCCGCTATTGCGGAGTTGTAGATCGCAGTTGATGGAGCCGCAGAAGCCGCAACATCAGCACTCCCTTTTCCCACAGACGGCGCCAATTGACGAGGGTTTAACTCATTAATGCCCATTGTTATGGACTTGGGTTTTGGAGAAGGAGGGAGCGCTGGAGACATCTATCGGCTAGCAAACAAGCACACAGGGGACAAAGATTTACCCAGGTTCAGGCCTCGTAGAGGTCCCTACTCCTGCTTGTCTGCTCGTGGAATTATCGAAGGAATCGAAAGTTACAATGGTGCACAGATTCAATCTGGCGAGGGTTGTGGAAACTAGGGTTGCGTGTGTCCTCCTCACCGCCCCCTCCTAGCCTTTATATAGATAGGCTAGGTCTCGGGTAGCAGGTCGAGTCGGTTACAAGTTAGGATTTTTCCCCTTCAAACTTTCTATCTTTAACTTCTTCTTGTTCTTCAAGCAATTGAGAGTCCGTAGGTTACTCAACTCCTTTGTTTGGGCATTGGCGACACCGTGGGCTTGTACGTATTTGGACCGTATATACCAAGCTCGAGTACCTGTAGGGTATACCCATGTCAGAAGGTCTTCGAAAAAATTCGTCTTTACCTGCTGGTCTGTTTTGACAGATTTCTGCCATTTTCTGCATTTGCTTCTTGTTGGTTCCTTTTTGAGTTCTTTTGGGGAATTGAGCTTTTTGAGGGAAGTGCTATAGTAGCTAGTGTTCTAATGGAAGTTTATTTGGTGTTAGAACTAAACCTTAAGACCTTTTATCTTGAGTGCACTAATGTTGCTAATAAAGATTGTGTGAAGTTTTGTATGAAGGAAAAATTTCAGGTGTATGGAAGGAATGAGTAATGTGATGAAGAATGGACTAAAGCTCAAGCTTGGGGATGCCACGCGTGTCACCCAAGAAATATCCAAGAAGAACAAGCGTCAAAGCTTGGGGATGCCCAAGGCATCCCCTTCTTCATCAATAAAAATCCCAGGTTTCTTCCAAACGCTTCATTTTTATAGTTTCATGCATAGTTGTGTTTTTCTTGGAGCGTCTTCTTTTTCGTTTTCGTTTTGGTTTTTAGTTTGCTTGGTTTGCTTAGTTTTCTGAATAAATTGGTTGGACCCCCTCTTTCATACATTGGTTTGCAAATAGTTTGGTTTGGTTTGGAAAAGAGTAGGAAAGTTCATGCTTATGTGGTAAAAAGAGCTCGTTTTTGACTGTGGCCTATGCTTTGTCATGCCATGCTTGATATTGTTTTGGCTTTATGCTTAGTATTCTTTGCTATAGCATGACTTGTTATAAACAATTGAGATTGCTTAACGTGCCTTGGATGAATCATGCGTTGTTTTAGCATATTAAAGCATAGTATAGTGGTATTCTCCTTTGATGCTTTATTTGGGTTGACTTGGCACATGCTCACACCATGTTATGACTATCTCAAGTCACCATAGCCTTTATGATCCTTTAGTTTTCAACTTGTAGTATCACTTTATGCTTTGATCAATGATGTTTTGTCGCTCTGCATGATTATGGCCATTATTGCTCTCTTAGTTTGTCGCTCCTAGTCTTTTGCTAGCCTCCACAACCAAGTATGAGTTCCACTCATGCATCCAACTCCCTAAACCAAGTTATTCCAAAGAGTCCACCATACCTACCTACTAGCTTATGCTATTCCAAGTCTATTCATGCCTTTGTTTACCTTCCAAATTAAATTTGCTATGAGAAAACTAGTGATTAAAGCTCTAACGAACTTGATGGCACACTTTACTTTTTTTGCATCTAATAAACTTGAACCATTGGGTCCTTCTTTGTTGCGTATATGCTTGCGCTTTATATGTTGAAATTAGTAGAACCATGTATCATGGGGAATGCTTTCAACAATGCACTTGTACTTTGTACCCCATTGATATCATGTTCTTTTGCTTATGGATCCCGGTGGTGTGAAATAAAAGTGGAACTTATAACATCATGGAGTTTGTATGTGTGTTAGAGAAATGCCTGGGCCGCTAGTCTAAGCCATGCCTAATCATGGTGGAAACTTGCAGCATCACCATAATGAGCACTCTATGAAGCTGTGGTGGTGGTGTCACGGCAGATGCCATGGATAGGCTAAAGGTGGGGACTAATACACGCTAGGAGAATCCAGGGAGGGATTGTGGAGTGATTCTCCACACTGAAGTTTGTATTGATTTCCTTCCAAGATTACAAGTGCTCCTGGAGCTGTATTCGCGAGAGGAGGAAGAAGGAGCTCTCTTACTCTCACCCACGGATTACGCCTGAAACCCTAGCCCAAACAGAATAGTCGAAAGACCAACCCCCTCTACAGAAGCCCTAGCCCCCCTTTTATAGGGGAGGCTCGGTTTCTGCCTAGGGCATACGTGGAGGCATATTCCTAAGAATATGCCTCCTCCCAAAGTGGTAAGCCGACCGGCGTGCTTTTTCCCCCGCGTCACACATGCTTTAGCTACGTGAGCCTCTGCGGCGCCCTCGTCATCCGACACGGGCGTCGTCACGCTTGTCGGCCATGCCCCGGTGGTCCTGTCCTTGCTTGCTTCGCTCAGGCAGTGCGTACCGGGGCTCCTTTTGACCAGCGAGATTCCTTCCTTCTCCTAGAAGCTTGCTGTGACCCGGATGATGGTTCATCCGGCCACACTTGTTCTTGCATATAAGTAAAACATGCACTTCCGACTCACTGCTTAAGTCAGATGAGACCTAGTTAGGCGAATGCCCCCAGGTCCGGATTACCCCGTGATTCGGCCTGCCTTGAGGTGACCCGGCCAGCATCCGCTTTGACCTTGCCGAACCTTGGCTAACTTGGCCTTTATACCCCGGCGTGACCCTACCCGGGGGTATCCGCCCAACATTAGTCCCCGAAGCTGGTGCGGTCTTTGCTGCCTTGGCAGCTAAGGCCACACCAGGTACAATTTCTAGCTTTGGTCGCTATTTCCGAGTTAGCTCTTTTACCTCGGATTTTATGGATTTACATTCCCTTCGCGCATTCCAAGTTTTCACTTGCCGGCTAGGTTACCACTTTAACTCGGATCTCATCGTTTTACTTTCCCTTCGCACACGCCAAGTTTTTACTCGCTGGCCGAGTTACGATAGTTCCATCCGGGTCTTGTTTCCTTCTCTCGTAAGCCATCCCATGTGAAGGGTAATCAATTTGGCTTCTTATTTTAAGGGCCTGCACAGTAACCGCCGCAGTAATTGTCAGTTATCACTGCGCGCGGGTCATGTCATGCCTGTCTCCTCGTTTTTCGCATCACACTATCACGTCATATGATGCTCTCCGCTCTGTGGCCCTCCGTGTGGCTCCCCGCTGATTGGTCCGGACGGACGATACACGGCCACTGCATGTGGCCGGTCCACAGGACGCGATCCCACTCACCCCTGGTGGGAGTGGTTAAATAGCGGAGGGGTGCGTCCCTTAGGATTTTTTTCCCCTCCGCACCCCTCTGCCCATTGCTATTCCTCTTCGTCTTCCTCGCGACCGCGTCGCCGCCAGCACTGCCAAAAAGCAGCATCGCCGCCGCGCTTCTCCGGTGCACCTCTGCGTCACCGTCACTGTGACACAAATCTCTCGCTACGGGTCCTCGTCAATCCAGGCCACTGTCCCCCGCCGCCTCTAGCGCCAGCGAGGGCCTCGAGGAGCAGAAGACGGAAGAAGAACTCGCCATTGCTGAACAAGACAAGAACTCGCCATGACAGAAGGCGGTGGACCACGGTGCGTGGGCCGGCTCCTGGGTCTGCCAGGATGACCTGGACTAGCTCTACCAGACCAGACGCATCCCGGCCGGCGTCGCCGCTCGCCTCGCCTCCACCGAACTAGCTCCTTCACTCAATCCTGGGGAGTTCGTCGTGGGAGTCTCACTTTCAACGGGGCTTCGGACTGCCGGTGAGCGATTTCTTCCAGGATTGGCTCAGTACCTACCATCTCCAGCTGCACCATCTTCCAGCCAATGCCATTACTTCTCTCTCTGCCTTTGCTTCTATGATCGAAGGCTACGCCGGACTGTGGCCCACGAAGGAGCTGTGGATCCGGTTTTTCGGCCTTCGTCGCAATGTTATCCCCGACATCCACACTGATCCAGAGGACAAGCGGCTCACTCAGTTCGGAGCGGCCTCCATCTCTCCCCGGAGGTTTTCTATTTTCCAGCGGGTCACCGGGTTAGAGTCCTGCAAAGGGTGGGCCCGGACGTTCTTTTATGTCCGGAACACAGTCACCGAAGATTTGATCCGGTTGCTCCCCTATACACCGGGTCCACCTAACCTGGATCTGTGGGACGCCGTTCCCAGGAAACCTACGGCCCTGGCCAACCAAGTGAACAAAAGGTTCGCGGAGCTGAAGGAGCTCGGGCTGCGCAACGAGGATGCAATGATCACTTTCGTGCGCAACCGAATCTCCCCCCTCCAGAAGCGCACTCACAAGGTGTGCCATATGAGCTTCGGCCGCGATCCCAACCGGACTTCATCCTTCGAACTGAGCAACACGGAGATTTATCGCCGGGTTAAGGCTCTCTTCACCACGCACAAGGACTTCTCCTCTGAGTGGACTTGGGGGATTGAGCATTTCTGCCGTGACCGGCTTCCTCCCATGGTAAGTTTTATGTTGCAAACTTACCCCGGACTAACTACACGTCAGTTATTGTTGCATTTTTGACTCTTTTGTTCATTCTTTTCCTCAGCTATTCCTTCAGCAGACCCTCGAGGACGGCACCGATCCGACCCTTAAGTGGGCACCGGACCGGGTGACTCCGGATGAGGAGGAGCCGGACCAAGAGATGTTTCTCCCCATGACCGACGCCACGAAACGACCCACGGGTAAATTCTCTTCTATTAGAGATTGGCCCGATGATGAAGACGACTCGGATATCGAGATAATTGAACCTGTTGAGGTTGTTCCCCTTTCTTTTGCTTTTCCGCCATCAGCTCATCCCGGTGGTCACATCCACGAGGATCCTCCCCTCGCTACGGGCGAGCCAGTTCCGGTGGCGTCGAAGAAGAAGCGCGGGGCTTCCTCAAGCTCTTCCTCCGGACCTTCCTAGCCCGTTAAAAGGCGAAAGAAGTCCGGGGACAAGACCGCCTCCAAGCCAGCAGGCAAGGCCCTAGCACAAAGGGCTCGGAAACCCAAGGAAGCCGAAACCTCGGATGCGTAAGTCATTCTTTCTTCTGTAACCTGTTCTTCCTCACTTTGTCGTAATTTTTCTTCTGACATTGTTTGATTTTGTAGGGCTCTGGTGGAGGTCCCTCTAAGCGGGTCCAGCATCTCTTCACCTCTCCGGCCTAGCCCTTCACCCCGTTGTGACGACGAGTTACGTCCGCTGAGCCCTATTCCAGAGGGCTCTGGGGCCGCTCCGGATCACCCTGGAACGGGGGGGGGGATCGGCCCAGCCGGAGCAACGGCATCCACCACCTCGGCAACGCTGCAACCAGTAGCCACTGAGGCGACGTCGGCTCCCACACCAGTTCCTGTACCAGCAACTAGACCCGCACCAACTCCAACTCCGGCGTCAATACCAACTCCGGCTGCGAAAACATCAGCGCCGGCAGCAAGTCCGGCAACGAGAGTACCAGCGCCCAGTTCCTCTGCATCTTCCGAATCTTCCCAACCTCTAAAAACCGCTGCTACGGCTTCCTCTTCCCAGCAAGCCAAGGGCAAGAAGGCTCCAGACGCTGCCAAGCCCACTGCCGTCGAGCCTGGGCAACGTACCCTCGTATCGATGCTTCCTAAGAAAACACCAGCGGCAAAGGACGCCCCTGCCGAGCCAACCGATGCCCAGCAGTTGGTCCTGCATACCAGCCCTGCCCTTGTCTTGGTGGAGAGGAAGGAAGCACATGCAAAGGGCTTGGTGACGCCCCATATGCCCACTGGTGAACGGTACCCCCCGAGCCTGATGGAATTTGTCATGAACTGGAATAAGGCAGAGGTAGTTCTGGATTCTGATCTCCCGGAAAAGTTCGGCCCTGCCGAGTTTTCCGCTCAGATGAATACCGCCGCAAAGGCAATTAACCTCGCTGGACGAATGATGGAGGTACGCCGTTTCTCCTTTACAAATTGTAGATAATAACCATTAGTCCCCGAGCCTCCAGGGGAGTAACTTGTTACTTGGCCGGATGCTCTTTTATAGAACTAACGTAGCTCCATGATAACTTCGAATATGCACCCATCTAAAGCCAGGTTAAGTTCCACTTGGCCCGGATCTTAGTATACTTCAAATATGCACACACCTAGAGCCGGGTTAAGTTCCACTTGGCCCGGATTTTAGTACACTTCGAATATGCACACCCCTAGAGCCGGGTTAAGTTCCACTTGGCCCGGATTTTAGTACACTTCGAATATGCACACCCCTAGAGCCGGGTTAAGTTCCACTTGACCCGGATTTTAGTACACTTCGAATATGCACACACCTAAAGCCGGGTTAAGTTCCACTTGGCCCGGATTTTAGTACACTTTGAATATACACACACCTAGAGCCAGGTTAAGTTCCACTTGGCCCGGATTTTAGTACACTTCGAATATGCACACACCTAGAGCCGGGTTAAGTTCCACTTGGCCCGGATTTTAGTACACTTCGAATATGCACACACCTAGAGCCAGGTTAAGTTCCACTTGGCCCGGATTTCAGTACACTTCGAATATGCGCACATCTAGAGCCGGGTTAAGTTCCACTTGGCCCGGATTTCAGTACACTTCGAATATGCACTAGGCTGACTTAAGTTTTTGTATCTCTTTTAGGTGACCACCAACCGCCGGAGTGCTGAATTCCAACGCTTGCTGGATACGCACAAGAATCTTCGCGCAAAACAGGCTGCACTCATTGCGGAGTACGAGAAAAGGGGTAAATTTCTTCCTTATCCTTTCCTCATTTTTCTTCAATTTCGTTTGCCGAATTAATTTGATTGTTCGGTTTCCGCAGCTGGGGTGGAGGCTGAGAACAAGATAATGTGGAAGAACTTGGAACAGATCAAGGGTACATCCTTTTTGTCTGCCTTCACCGTGCTTTTTGTCTCCTTTCTCCCTTGGTTCGGCAAACATTCATACCTCGGCTCTGCCGGGCCAACACACGATTTCAGCATTGCTTGAAGAAAGTATGCACGTGCCTGACATGATGCTGCATTTTCTCGAACAAGCAGGACAGCACCAAGCCGAGCTGAAGAAGAAAGATGACGAGCTCGCCCTTCTCCGGACCAAGGATGATGAGATTGCCAGGCTGAAGGCTGAGATGGCGAAGATGAAGGCACAGCATCAAACCGAGCTAAAAAAGGCTGGCCAGGACTACACCGAAGAGCGTGAGCGCCTCAACCTCCAAATTGCTAAGGACCGTGAGCTTCTTCAGGAGGCCGACGTCCCTTGAGTCGGCTAACGCTGAGCTTGAGCAGCTTCGGAAGAGGCGTGATGATTGCACCAAGGAATTGACCCGGATCCACAGCCACATCTCACGTAATTTCTTTTCCCTTATCCGTCTTATTTCTCCGGGTTAGTTCATACGTCTTGTTTTTCAACTTCGTCTTTTGCCTTGTTTCTCAGGCCACTTTCCAGAGGGTACTGCTATTGCGAGTGCTGTTGTTGCCAATTTCCGCCGAGAGAGGGGTACTCCCGCCGCTCCTGACGGTGCGATCATTCCCTTAGACATGGAGGACCTATTGGTCAGCTTGTCCTCTCGCGTGGAAATCATTAAAAACTATGGCAAAGATCTCCTTGACGTTTCAGTCCGAATCTTCAACGCGTACTGGCCCGCTGATGACACTCCGGAGAGAGTTGCGCATCTCGCTGAAAAGCTTTCGGACATCGAGACCCAGCTCGACCTCTGGAGAGAGTCCGCCGGACGTGCCGCAGCTGATACTATCCTTCACCACATTCTTACGTGGTACGAGAAGATTGATCTCAGCCTCCTTACACGCGTGCGCACAGGATCCAGATGGACCAATGACCCGGAGTGGGTGGCTCGGCGCCAGGCTTGCGCCCACAGTCTCATCGAATATGCTCCAATTCATGACTGGACTGAGGGTCCGAGCTTCCTGGAAGTCGCTGGCGAAGAAGAAGTTGAGAACGTTGAAGATGATTCGGGTGAGGACGAAGAGGACACTGCCTCGGATATCGAAGAGGGCGAAGATGATGCCGAACTTCCTCCTGCTGCTTCTAAGTAAAAAACACTTGAAAACCTCTGAGATCCCCGGTATGCCGGGTGGAATTGTATTCCAAACATATGTGATATTTTGCTACTAAGTGCTTATGCCGAATTAACTTGGGCGTAGTCCCTGAGTTTCTTTTCTTGTTCGTTCAATCTCTTGGCTCGGTTCGTGTCTACCTTGGTTCGGTTTTACAACTTATGAATCCGAGCTTGAAAAATTGTCTTAACAATACTGGGAAAGTTTTAGGCTTAGCTCAAAAATAGAACAGCATAATAACTTGAAAATGAATATTGGGTTAGTCTGGAAAACAAACGTCGGCTCGAATAAATTATTTTCCTTAGTCGTTTTTCATGTGCTACGCAATTCCAAACTTGTTCTCTTGCTTGCCATGAAGCCAATTCTTGTTGGACAACAGCAAGTCGAAGAGTTGGGTTCTTGGTGCTCGCACATTACTAATCCGAGTTAACTAGAATAACTTATTCCAGCTGACGCGCGAAAAACAACAAACAATATTAAGGCAGTCCCCGAGTCACTGCTCGAGGTACCAACATTTCATTGATAAGCTCATTGTCGACGTACATACCGACATATGAGAAGACTCGGATACATACGCTTCTTTAGCTAAGTGTAGAAAGGACGAAGTAGAGCTATATTCCATGGTCGCTTAGATTCCTCTCCGGACCTGTCCGCCTTGTTCTTTTCATGTGGCTTTGCATCTATAAGATAGTAAGACTCATTGTGTAATGCTTTGCTCACGATGAATGGCCCTTCCCATGGGGGGATAACTTATGCATGCCCGTAGTACATTGTACCAACCGGAGCACCAGATCGCCTTCCCGAAAGACCCGGGGGCACACTTTCCGGCTATGATAGCGTCGGATATTTTGCTGATATATGGCGGATCTGGATAGTGCCAGTTCTCTCGCATCTTCCAGCAGATCAACATCATTTTGCCGGGCTTCTGGCACTTCGGCTTCTGTGTATTGGGTGACCCTAGGCGAATCATGCTCTATGTCGGCTGGTAACACAACTTCTGCCCCATATACCAGAAAGAACGGCGTATAGCCTGTCGATCGATTCGGAGTTGTTCTTAAACTCCACAGTACCGCTGGTAGTTCTTCTATCCAGCACCCCGTTGATCTTTGCAGCGGCTCCATGAGCCGGGATTTTATCCCGGATAATACTAATCCGTTGGATCTTTCCACTTGTCCGTTCGATGCGGGGTGGGCTACCGAGGCTATGTCTAGCCGGATCTTCTTATCTCAGCAGAAACGCGCAAATGCTCCTTCCGCAAAGTTTGTGCCATTATCGGTTATGATACTGTGGGGATAACCGTACCTCAAGATTATATCTTTGAGAAACGTTACGGCCGTAGCTCCATCACATTTTCTTATAGGTTTTACCTCAATCCATTTCGTAAACTTGTCCACCATGACCAGAATGTGAGTCATGTTTCCCCTTGCTGGTTTGAACGGGCCAACCATATCCAAGCACCATACGGCAAATGGCCAAGTGATTGGTATGGTCTTGAGTTTCGACATTGGCATATGTGTCTTGGTGGCATACCTCTGACAACCATTACATTTTCTCACCAGATCTTCCGCTTGCTCTAACGCATTCGGCCAGTAGAATCCGTGCCGGAAAGCTTTTGCTACCAAGGCTCGGGATGAGGCATGATGCCCGCATTCCCCCTGATGTATATCTCGGATGATTTCAAGTCCTTCTTCCGGGTCAACACATCGCTGGAGTACATTTGTCACACTTCTTTTGTATAGTTCGGAATTGATGATTGTGTAGGCCTTTGCCCTCCTCTGTGTTTGCCTGGACAACACTTCCTCAGTGGGTAACATTCCGTCCCTCAGGAATTGAAATATAGGCAATGCCCAAGCTGGTATTGCTCGCACAGGGAACACATCCTCATCAATCTCCATCTGATCCACTGGCATAACTTCAACCGGACCACGCTGAGCAGTCCCTGGGTCTTGCAAAGCAGTCCTCGGGTTTACCGAAGTAGTCCCTGGATTTGCCGAGGCAGTCCCCGGGTTCAGCGCTCCACTTCCTGTGTCCACGTCCTTGGGCACAGCTCCTGATTCTGTGTCCTCCGGGACGTAGATTGACTCGGATTCTGGGGATGGCCTGATGGATGGTTTCCTAAGGTGCTCTAATGCCACACCCGGTGGAATTGCTTGTCGGGTTAACCCGAGCTTCGACAGCATGTCGGCAGCCTCATTTTCCACCCGGGGTACATGGTGAAATTCACATCCCTCAAAGTAACCAGATATTTTCTGCACATGAAATCTATACAACACCATGTTTGGATCCAAGGCGTCCCATACTCCCGACACTTGCTGCACCACCAAATCCGAGTCGCCAAAGCATATGATCCGACGTATTCCAATTTCTTTTGCTACCTTAAGCCCATGTGCAAGTGCTTCATACTCAGCGACATTATTTGATGCGGTGAAATGGATCTGCAACAAATATCTCAACTGGTCCTTCTTCGGCGGCGTGAATACAACTCCGGCACCTAGCCCGGTTTTGGTCTTTGATCCGTCAAAGTGCATTCGCCAATAGTTCGGATCCGGAAGTGGCGGTTCGTATTGTACCTCGGCCCAATCCACGAAGAAGTCCGCCACAGCTTGAGATTTGATGGCCTCTCTTCTGTCATACTGCGGCACATAAGGTGCTAGCTCAATTGCCCATTTTGCAATTCTGCCACTCGCATCCTTGTTACTCATTATCTCGGATATGGGGGCCTCACATATGACTCGGATAGGGTGCTCCTCAAAGTAGTGCTTCAGTTTCTTGGCGGCCATGTACATGCCATATGCCACCTTTTGGTAATGTGGATAGTTCTGCTTTGAGGCTGGCAGCACCTCGCTCAAGTAATACACCGGCCTTTGCACCAACTTACCTTCCTCGTCGCGCTCCACCACTATCACTGCACTTACAACTCGGTTGGTTGCGGCTATATAGAGCAACATTGGCTCCTTCGATAGTGGTGAGGCTAGTACTGGTGTTGTGGCTAACATTTTCTTCAGGTGGGTAAAGGCTTCGTCGGCCTGTGGCGTCCAAATGAACTTATCCGACTTTTTCATGAGTTGGTAAAGAGGCAATGCCTTCTCTCCCAACCGGCATACAAACTGACTTAACAAGGGCAGGCAACCTGTGAACTTCTGGGCATCGTTAAGACACTTCGGTAGTTCCATTCGCTCGATGGCCCGGATCTTAGTTGGATTAACCTTGATACCTTGGCTGGAAACCAGAAAACCAAGCAGTTTTCCAGCCGGGACACCGAATGTGCATTTTTCCGGGTTAAGTTTCATCCGGAACCTCCTTAGGTTCGCAAACGTCTGCCTGATATCGTCAAGGAGCGTTTTGCTTTCCTTGGTCTTGATAACCACATCATCCACGTACACCTGTACATTTTGACCTATTTGGTCGTGCAAACATTTTTGCATACATCTTTGGTACGTTGCCCCTGCATTACGTAAACCAACCGGCATGGTGCGATAGCAATAATCCCCATACGGGGTAATAAATGCAGTCTTTATTTGATCATCCGGATTCAGAGGTATCTGGTGAAAACCTGAATATGCATCAATGAATGACAACAGTTCACATCCAGCAGTTGAGTCTATGACCTGGTCTATTCTTGGCAGTGAAAATGGATCTTTTGGACACGCCTTGTTTAGGTTCGTGTAATCGATACACATGCGCCAAACCACTGCCACGTTCGGGTCATCCTTCTTCTTTTCCACCAGCACCGGATTGGATAGCCAATCCGGGTAGAGAACCTCCATGATAAATCCTGCAGCTAGCAACCGAGCTATCTCATCCCCAATGACTTTCCTCCTATCTTCGGTGAAGCGGCGGAGAGGTTGCTTCACCGGCTTAGCTCCGGGTCTCACATTTAGAGAGTGCTTGGCCAACTCCCTCGGAACACCTTGCAAGTCCTGTGTGGACCAAGCAAAAATGTCCCGATTCTCACAGAGGAAGCTGACGAGCTAGCTTTCCTATTTATCATTTAACCCGGCACCAATCGTTACGGTGCGCTTTGGGAACATGTCATCAATAGGAACCTTCTTGGTATCTTTCGTGGCCTGGAAGGAGACACTTCCATGCGGGTTACTCAGCGCCGGCATATACTGCTGCGTGGACTGAGCCAACGCAACCACCTCTTGAATTTTTCTTTTTTCCCGCGCAATCACCAGCGACTCGGCTAAGTTTTATCTGGCCGACGCACACTCCATCGAACGTCGGAAATCCCCTGCAATGGTTATCACCCCGTTTGGTCCGGGAAACTTCATCTTCAAGTAGCTAACGTGACAGCTTGCTATGAACTTGTTCAGGGCTGGCCTTCCGAGTAATGCATGGTAAGCACTTTCCAAGTTCACCACCTCGAACTCTAAATTTTCGGTTCGGCAGTTATCCCTCGTGCCGAACAAGACGTCGGCCCGGACTTTGCCTATGGGCTCACAAGAAATGCCGGGCACAATGCCATGAAAAGTTGTCCTCGTGGCCTGCAACATGTTCTCCGAGATACCCAACTTGCGCATTGTGTCCGCATAAATGATGTTAATGCTGCTGCCATTGTCGATCAACACCTTTGACAATCTTACGTTAATGCTAGGTCCAATGAACGTCGGATCTAGCACCAACGCATACGAACCAAGGCTTGGCATGAGCTTGGGATGATCCCTGATGCTCCAGGTGATTTCTTGATCGGACCAAGGCATGTACCTCATCACCGCAGGCATCACTGCATTCACCTCCATATGCCTACGTTGCAAGCTTTTTCTATCTGTTTCCTTAGTGGTGAACACGCAGTAGCTCTGATGGTGCTCCCTATACTCGTTTCTCCCCTCATTTCCGGGGTACCTCTGATCCGGCGGATGCTGATTTT
Organism: Avena eriantha; assembly: GCA_910589775.1. Classification (NCBI taxonomy): domain Eukaryota; kingdom Viridiplantae; phylum Streptophyta; class Magnoliopsida; order Poales; family Poaceae; genus Avena; species Avena eriantha. Next base: position 112,968,912 of record OU342742.1, on the reverse strand, counting down.
CCACTTGGTGCACTGCGTCCCTTCTCTCATTGTTATCATACCTCGGCGGAGGGGGAGGCAACATCAGCTGTTGCGTGTTCGCTCAAGAGAGAAATTGCTGCCGGGGTAACTCCTGCCGAGGCTGATCATTCCGGGGTGCCTAAGCATTCCCCGAACCGCCCTGTTCAATCTTGCGCATCCACTCACATTGCCTCGTGGTATGACCCGCTGGGTTATTCGGATTTGGCGTGTGAAACTTACACGGCTGGTCCAACATCGACTCATAAGTGTACCTCGGACGGTCTTTCCTTTCTTGTCACTGCTTCCTTTGCTCCGGTGTCCAAGTCTTCTTGCCATCGTTTCTTGGGGTCCACTGCCCTCCAGTTTTTTGGCATTGACTGCCCCCCTGCTCCGGGCTGATCTTGATTCACAGCTGCAACTTGGTGCGAACCATATCGATGATCCGGTCTATCATCTCTCCTTTTTCCTCTGTAGTCATTCGTTCGGAATGATCCGTCCCCATCTCTTTGATAGTACTCATTGTTTGACTCGTTTGATACGAGCCTAGGTTGAGTCGGATCACCCAAAGCATACGAATCCGCAATCCGGATCATCTCTGACAACGTAACTGGCATTTTCCTTTGCAACTTCATCCACAACTCGCTTCCATACCTGCACCCTTGTGCAAACCATGCTATGGCCTGCGATTCAATCACGCCCTCACACGAATTTCTCACAGTGCACCACCGGGTTAAAAACTCCCGATCCGTCTCATTTGGCCTTTCCTTGCACATAGCTAGGGTTTGTGGCCTGTTCGTCCTTTGATACGTACTCGAAAAATTGCTGATGAACATCTCCTCGAAATCTATCTAGCAGTTGATGCTTCCTGGTGGCAAATTGTTCAACCACACCCTTGCCGGGCCTTCCAACATCTGGGGTACATACCGTACAGCCCATCTCAGGTTGCCAGTGGCAATTTTAACTGCTGTAGCATAATTTATCAGCCAATCCTCCGGCTTTGTACTGCTGTCGTATGTCTTCGTGCCCCTGGGTAACTGGAAGTTGGGTACTGCTGGCTCTTTCAAGATCCGGGGTCCAAAACATGCTGGGCCCGGTGGACCTTGGCATTCAATTTGTTCCGACCTATACAGTCGATCCAGTTTTAACCTGGCATCATCCGGCATCAAATCTCTGCTTCCCAATCTTGATCCTATCACATGATAGTCTTGCCTCGGGTATCCCGCGTTTTCCATTTACGAGTCTCCATCATTATACCTGTCTTGTTCTCGTGGAGCGGCTTTCTGTTGCATACCTCGGCCGGCACTTTGCTCTTGCCTTGGTATATTCCGTTGCTACGGTTGTCCTGCTCCAGCCGAGTTTCGCTGTCCGACATTGCCGTTGACAATGTTCCCTTGACCGGCATTGCCTTGGTCGCGGTTACCTCGGCTAGCTTCACCTCAGCTCACACTCCGTCGATCATCATTTTTCTGCGCTTCTTTTCCTTTCCCTGCCCACGTCGGGTCATACGGTACGATCTGTTTGTTCCGTCGGGCCGAGGTTACTACCTCCTCTCTCCTGGGGCCGCCATGAGGGGATGATGCGGCTCCAGCGGATTTCTCCGGGTTACCCACCGCCGAATGGACGATCTTGGAGGCTCTAGCTCTCTCTGGGTTAGCTCTGAGTAGTTCCTCGTTTTGCCTGTTCGCAATCCGAACCAGCTCGTTAACCCTATCTTGCTGTCTTTGCCGGGCTTCACCCGTTAGACCCTCCAACTCGGATGCTGCTGCATCCGCTGCTCTGAGGTTCTTTGCCAGGGTACTATACCTCGGCAGCCCCACAGACAAACAGTTTTCCGATACCTCAATTGCAGTATCACCCTCTCGGTTCATCTCGCTCATGAGATTTCTCCCCTTCACTTTTACTGCGTCCACTTTGTTCGCTTTCACGTACTCACGCAGCATCATATTCAATGACTGCTGAGCCGCGGCTATTTTCTTTGCGCCCTCTAGGATTTTCTGCCTAGTTTCTTCCAGCTCGGCCTGCGCTCGAGCTGGATCTACCGCTGCTATTACAGGGTTTGCCAAGCTATCCATTGCTTCCCTCAACACGTTCTCTGGCCTCTCTAGTGCAGGACCTCTACCTTTCCTCGGTGCTTTTGGCGTTACGTCTGGATCTGGCGCTGGATCCTTGCTCGCGCCCGCACCTGGCGCAGTCATCATCACCTCCATATGGTCCGGGGAGCGAGCGATACGCGTCCCAGGAACCACGGTGAGGGGTGGCTCCCCCGCATCGATGATGTGACGCGGATGAACACGCGACACGTCCACAGCGACGTAGACCTTGTGCGCGCCGAGCTTGACGAAGAGGCCATTGTGCGATAGAGGGCGCGGGCCGAAGTAGCCAGCGTTGTCGCTGACGAAGTCGAGCGCTCCAAAGCGCTGAACAAGCCCGGAGACGATGCGCTCGCCGGTGCCGATGATGTTTCTGTCTGGATTTTGACCCCTGCTAGCGCCGCTAGCCCCATGGTGGGCGCCAACTGTCGTGGTGGTGTCACGGCAGATGCCATGGATAGGCTAAAGGTGGGACTAATACACGCTAGGAGAATCCAGGGAGGGATTGTGGAGTGATTCTCCACACTGAAGTTTGTATTGATTTCCTTCCAAGATTACAAGTGCTCCTGGAGCTGTATTCGCGAGAGGAGGAAGAAGGAGCTCTCTTACTCTCACCCACGGATTACGCCTGAAACCCCAGCCCAAACAGAATAGTCGAAAGACCAACCCCCTCTACAGAAGCCCTAGCCCCCCTTTTATAGGGGAGGCTCGGTTTCTGCCTAGGGCATACGTGGAGGAATATGCCTCCTCCCAAAGTGGTAAGCCGACCGGGGTGCTTTTTCCCCCGCGTCACACATGCTTTAGCTACGTGAGCCTCTGCGGCGCCCTCGTCAGCCGACACGGGCGTCGTCACGCTTGTCGGCCACGCCCCGGTGATCCTGTCCTTGCTTGCTTCGCTCAGGCAGTGCGTACCGGGGCTCCTTTTGACCAGCGAGATTCCTTCCTTCTCCTAGAAGCTTGTTGTGACCCGGATGATGGTTCATCCGGCCACACCTGTTCCTGCATATAAGTAAAACATGCACTTCCGACTCACTTCTTAAGTCGGATGAGACCTAGTTAGGCGAATGCCCCCAGGTCCGGATTACCTCGTGATTCGGCCTGCCTTGAGGTGACCCGGCCAGCATCCGCTTTGACCTTGCCGAACCTCGGCTAACTTGGCCTTTATACCCCGGCGTGACCCTACCCGGGGGTATCCCCTCAACAGAAGCATTCTCAATAAAAACCTATGCAAATAGAAAATAAAAAGATCACTAAGATGCTCATTGTCTGCTTGCCTTGTCATTTTAATTATGGGATAGGTCATGTATCATGTGCAAGGGGTACCCCGTTGGCGGTTCTTTATGATACACATGTACTTACAATGACAAGAGCTTACTTGTGACTAAAGTTGAGTAGCATGAGGATCGGTCTTCGTAAGTAAGGGGCATGAGATTTCGGTTTATAACTTGTCAACCGTATCCTCTTAGTTGTGTCACTTTAACCTTAACCATTTCAAGATGCTTATGATAGGGGCAATGAGAGCTGAAAGCTATAAGTACCATAATTTTTGGAAGCTCTTTATGAGACTTGAATCCCTACTTCCTTTTATAAAGGCCTTTCTTCCACCATTATATTGAGTCTCCACCTTCTATCTTTATGCACCTACTTTGAGAGCATAGTGGCCATTCTTAGTTCTATGTGCATTGTCCCAAGACTTGTTGATTGATGCATAACTTTGATATTGCGTGTTCTAAAACTATTTGTATCTAGTCACTCTTATAAACTTTGAAGGTGTCCTATGCATTTATGTATGCTACTCCATGAGGGACAAGCTGAATGCCACTATGCTATGTTTTCTTTATGTGAAACAAACAAACGTCTTGCAAAGCATTGTTATTCATGATCTTTTCTTTGTGCCTTTTCATGTTGCATCATAGTTTCTTTGTCTTATTGCTAGAACTTTGTCTTTCATGTTATGATTGAAGTACTATGATCCCAGCTATCAATGTTTTACAAATACTTTGATCAAGTTTATGATGGTGCATGTCACCTCAAAATTATTCTTTCTTTTTATCACTTACCTACTCGAGGACGAGCAGGAGTTAAGCTTGGGGATTGCTGATACATTGCAAATGTATCTATAAATTTTGATGTTCCATGCTTGGTTTTATCTACTTTCTTATGTTTTGTCCACACTTTGGAGTACTTTTCATATGATTTCTTGGACTAACCTATTAACAAGATGCCACAGTGCCAGTTGCCTGTTTTCTGCTGTTTTTGGTTCCAGAAAGTCAGAAAATCAATATTCTCGGAATTGGACCGGACAAAAGCCAAAGTTCATATTTTCCCGGAAGACTCATGGAGCCAGAAGGAGAGTCGGAGAGGGGCCACAAGGTGGCCACACCACCCCATGGCGCGGGTCCGTCCAGGCCACGCCAGGGCATGGTGTGGGCCCCCTGGCCACCCACCGACCTTGCCCTCTGGCCTATAAGAAGCCTCCCGAGACACAAACCCTAGATCGTCAAGCCTCCAGCCACAAAAAGTTCCGCAACGCCGCCACCACCAAAGGGGAGATTCGGGGGACAGAAAGTCTCTGTTCCGGCACCCTGCCGGGATGGGGAAGTGCCCCTGGAGCCATCTCCATCGATCTCCACCACCATCTCCATCACCATTGCTGATTCCCATGATGAGGAGGGAGTAGTTCTTCCTCGAGGCTAAGGGTTCTACCGATAGCTATGTGTTCATCTCTCTCTATGCATGCTCATATTGTGATCATGAGCTTGTAATCTATAGATCTATTCTACTACTCAAGTGCTTTAATGAATCTCTGCTCTCCCCATGTGTGTGAAAGTGACAGCGTGCACACCATGGTGGCACTTAGGCTAGAGATTAGAAATACTTGTTATGATTTATATTTGGAGTTGGATGTCTTTATGAAATTGTGGTGTTTGTGGGACTCATCTAGTACTCAACGGTGACAGTGTGGGGTTTTCTAGATGGGAAAGATGGACCTTTGAGGTGTGTTGTTATAGCCCTACCATGGATTAGAGTGTCCAACGGAGAGTAGTTAAGAGTAGTATCATAAAGAGAAGATATTTATATGAGAGTGTTCACTAGTGAAAGTACGATCCCTAGGCCTTGTTTCTTAGCATTGAAACATTGTTTGCTACTAGATTTGTTACATGTTTGCTTGTTTCCATCTTTATTTGTCAGTTTACCTTTAGTCTCTTCCACGCCATCAAAGTATTTTCTAGCACCATTATCTTATATCCATACCACTTGTATTTCACTATATCTTCGCCGCACTAGTGCACCTATACACCTGACAAGTGTATTGGGTGTGTTGGGGACACAAGAGACTTCTTGTATCTTGATTGCGGGGTGTGCTTGAGAGGGGATACCTTTGACCACTTTCCTCCCTGAGTTTGATAAACCTTGGGTGATCCACTTAAGGGAAAACTTGTTGCTGTTCTACCAAACCTCTGCACTTGAGGCCCCAACAAACTGTCTACAAGAATAGAAGTGCGTAGACATCAGCCACTCGAAACAAGCTGCGGGATGCTGGCCGGACCGAGCTGCAATCCCATACTCTAGAGCCTACGCACAACTCCCAACAGCAACACGGGATACACCTCGTTCTCATGGTGCACCGTGCCTGAAGCGGTGCTACCCGCAGAAGTACGCTACAAAGCCCCACGGGTCGTGCATACAGCGAGCAAGAATCAACTCTCGCACTCGAAGACTCCGTTGACCTCCCTTGATGAGGCACGGAAATCGCCGTGGCAAGATCAACGATCTTCTACCAGCTGTGAACCTGCCGCAACTACCACAGCAGAAGGCTACGCCCCAGGTCCTTCGTCGAAGGAGACCTAGTCCTGCGACTAAAACAAAAAGGGCATCTCAATCGCCGCGGAAAGATCAACGATCTACCAGCAGAACCTGCGCAACTACCACAGCAGAAGGCTACCCCTAGGTCCTTCATCGAAGGAGACCTAGTCCTGCGACTGAAACAACAAGGACCGTACGTGATTACAGAAGTAATCCCAGGTGGCGCCTATCGCCTTAAAGATTTCGAGACAGGAGTCGCGTACTCCAACCCCTGGAACGTCGCGCAGCTGCGATGCTTCTACCCTTAGTCGTCTTTTATTTTTTACATTGCAAATAAGGCTATTAAGCCAAGGCTACTTAGCCACACATTGTACCTCGTACTATCCTACAAATAAATAAAGCTAAGTGCCCCAAACTCTGCGTTCTTTTATTTATTTTTGCAATTTGTCCACTCGGGGGCTGCGCCACCCTATACATATCTGTTCTACGAACCAACGCGATACCCTGAATAGCTGACGCACTAATCCAACCCTTGACAAACACCAACCCAGCTGCAACGCACCTGACAGGTTGGCAAGGTGCTGAGGTAAACACAAGTCAGGCTAACGAAAAGGAATCGCATAGTGCAACGCACTCGCAAAACATACGAGCTAACAAGCTCTTTATATATCAATGTCAATCAATTCTACACAGCATATATATATATATATGAACTTTACAACACTGGTGCAACTATGTGCAGGATACAAACTAAACTACTGCTGCAACAAGAGAATGTTTGCCGCTCCTCGAAGAAATTGACAATCTCCTCCGCTGGGCGATCCACCGCCTGGTAGTGAGGAACCATGTTCCAAGTCGAACCTGCTGGCGGCGCTGGCGGTCCAGCAGCAACTGCTGCAACATCCACATCAGGCCTGTGCAGTCGCACCATCGACAGAGCAACCTTGGCACCAGCCACTAACTGTTGCCGCACAGACTCGCGGACTCTAGTCAAGTCTTGAAATTTTGCAAGAAGGGCCAGCAGGCTCGATGGAATGACATCCAGCGAGAACATCATCTAATAGATATTCCTTAAGCACGATTGCGATTTCTTCAGGAAATGAAGCACTCGTGAAGCACGATCCTGCAGGGGGTTGCTAGTGCGATTGCGCGATCATGATCCACCCAGAAGTACCCACTCGCCTAAAGTTGCTCTTGGGTCAGATCATTCATGTGAATGGCAATCCTGTCCTTCTCATCTTGCGGATGGCGTCCACTGACAACTATATCAAGCAAAGGCAGAAGTATGAAGACAATGAACTACCGCGAGTGGCTACAAGAAAAGATAAGGAAGTAGAAAGCTAACACTTGAATTGGTCGCCCAGCTGCGCCACCTCCCCTAGCAGATATTGCTCTCGGGCAGTGGCCTTCTCTGCCCTCGACTTCCATACATCCGTGTTACCACGGAGCACGGGCAGTTCGCGCTCCAACTGCTTAACACGGTCATGGAGTCGCGATAGCAGAGACAGCTCATCCACCCTTGAGCGCGATTGCGCTAAGGTATCATCAGTGGATGGCATATTCCGAGGTTCACTCGAAGGACCACTCGATGTGTCCTATCACAAGCCAAGCAAGAGATAATAAGAAGACTAACGCAATACATGGACAAAACTCGAGTGCATTCAAGCATAATAAAGTATCAATAGATACACTCGCCAATGGCATGTTCTAGACAAAGAGACAGGCTATTAACTATTACAAATATGACTACTGAGGAGCAAACTGGCATCTTCGATTTGGACTTCGGTTTTGGGGGCCTCATCGAGTCTATGGCAGTATTCAGACGCCATAGACTTTCTGCCGGCCCCTGATGCTGCAGCCTTCGCTGCCTTCTTGGCTCGCTGCAGCTCCTCAGAGTACTTCGCGACTGTGTTGATGAGCTGCGGCCCATACTTGCCACAAGCAGTTGCAAAAGGAGCAAAGGACTACCTGACATGGTATACCCTACAGGTACTCGAGCTTGGTATATACGGTCTAAATACGAACAGGCCACGGTGTCGCAAAGCCCAGACGGAAGGACTCGAGTAATCTGCGGACTCTCGATTGCTTGAGAGACAAGAAGAAGCTAAAGATAGAAAGTTTGAAGGGGGAAAAACCCTAACTTGTAACCGACTCGACCTGCTACCTGAGACCTAGCCTATCTATATAAAAGTTAGGAGGGGCGGCGAGGAGGACACACGCAACCCTAGTTTCCACAACTTCGCCAGATACATCTGCGCACCATTGTAATTTTCGACTCCTTCGATATAATTCACGAGCAGACAAGCAGGAGTAGGGACCTCTACGAGGCCTGAACCTGGGTAAATCCTTTGTCCCCTGTGTGCTTGTTTACTAGCCGATAGATGTCTCCAGCACTCCCTCCTTCTCCAAAACCCAAGTCCATAACAATGGGTATTGATGAGTTAAACCCTCGTCAATTGGCGCCGTCTGTGGGAAGTGGGAGTGCTGATGTTGCGGCTTCTTCGGCCCCATCAACTGCGATCTACAACTCCGCAACAGCAGAGATTTGCCAGCTCTTCGGCGCCCTCGACTTCACCATCCACACGCGGCCACCGCCTGGCCTCTCGAATCCGTGGGCGACGGAATTAGCCTGACGATTGGGAGCTTCCGCTTCTAGGTTGGTCAGATGGGGCACGCTTCGTATGCTGATCAATCGACAACACCGGCGATTGCCCCATCATCATGGTTCCCTCCATCGATTGGCACCCTCAGCGAGCTCAATGCTCCGGTGGCAGTCGGAACACGATCAGCGACAGCAGTCGTGACTCCGATCTGAGCGATCTAGCCACAGAAGATGGAACCTACGGTTCTGGATCTAAAAGTTGTGGAAGCAGTAGCTTCCCCAATCACTTCATGTGCGCCGTCATTAACGCAGGCAACACCTCCGCCAATCGCGGCAACAGCGGTGGTAACGGCGCCAACGGGGGAGCAGTCTAACCTCCCAGTATAATCAATGAGCAAACCGGCGAACGCGTCGTAATCAAGCTCAACGAGCAAGAGTGGGAGCGCTGCCGCGAAGCCCTACGAGGTACATCGCTACCCCTCGGGTCCCCGCAGGAACTACTGATGGGCTACCACTGGCTCCTAAAAGAAGAATTCACGCGCCAAAAACAAGCAATCGCGCAACTTGAGGCGCGTAAAAAGGCGGCGGACGAGTCGAGCCTTCGTCCTACTGGGCTCTCCTCCTACGGAGAATCCTCCTCACGAGGCAACGAGTACATCGCTAAGAAGAGGCAGTCGTGAATGGCTCACCTCACCGAACAAGAGCGCATAGACACCGCGAAAGTCCTCGACTTCGGCTCTATGACAGTCGACACGAGATGCAACGTGGTCCCTAGGACACCGCAGGCCGCGGTGACAACAGCCACCATGTACCTCCTCAACAACCAGCCACCGGCGGGAGATCCCCGAACTGCGATGCACTGATCTATGATCGCGGGTTGGGGCTAATCGAGGCCGCCCTCGACAAGGAGCCGGTACCAGACCCAAAAAAGGGCAAAGCGCTAGCAAAACGCTACTCCTCACCCTCATCCAGCGATGGCAGTCACGACCTGTCTCGATGCTGTCGCTCACGGCGGCACGATCGCGACTACGATGCGCGCAACGACCTCACACAACGCAAGATCGACAAGTCAAGAGCACGACATGCTCGGTCGACTGACTCGGAAGAGGAAGACGGGGAACTCTGTGGCGCTAGATGCTTCAGCAGATCCATCAGGCAGAAGCAAATGCCTAAGGGGTTTAAACTTCCGTCGGAAAATCCAAAGTTCGACGGTCTACAAGACCCTAAAATTTGGCTAGAGGATCACATCTCCTCCGTCAGACTCCACGGAGGCAGTCGAAGTACTGCCATGCAATGCTTGTAGCTACAACTGCAGGGCGCCTCCCGAGCATGGCTCAATAACCTCCCACGCGGATCCATTCATAGTTGGGATGAGCTGGTCTACAACTTCGTGCGCAACTTTAAGGGCACGTACAAACGACCCGCATCAATGGAAGAACTGAGATGCTGCCAGCAAAGATCTGGCGAATTGCTGCGCTCATACATCCAAAGGTGGTCCATCATCAAGAACTCCGCGGAAAACATCTCGGAGGACCGTGCGATTGATGCATTTAACGGTGGCATCCGCCGTCTAGAGCTCAGGGAGGAGCTGGGTCGCTCAAAGCCCCAGACCATCGACCATCTGATGGAGATCGCAAATCGATGGGCTGATGGAGAAGATTCGGTGAAGAACCGCACTCACTCCGACGAGGAGGCAGAACTCGAACGCAGACGCGACCGCCGAGGCAAACGCCGCATGCGCATCTACGACGACTGTGACGACATCAACCTGGTCGCAGCCGGCTATGCCGATAGACGCGACGACAACCGCAACAGTGGATACCGTAGCAGCGGATACCGCGACTCTGGGAAAACCATGCAAGTGTGGCAACGTCGCACTCGCGACGAGGCACCCGCGACCTCCATCGAGGAAAAACTGTCCGGACCTGCATGATACACTTCTACATCGACAAGCATGACGGCAAGAGAAAGTCCAGCCACCTCCTCAAGGACTACCGCGAGTTCCTCAAGCTACACGAGGGATTGGTTCGGATGAACCGCAACACAGTCGAAAGAGGCTACGGGGCCGCTCCAGGCGCGTGGCACATGGCGCACCGCCACCACCACCGGGGCCACCCCTGAACGGAGCTGCACCGGACCAGCACCACAGAGGAGAACCGTACCCACGGGCCATGGGTACCATGATGATCCAAAAGGGGCGCCCCTCCAACAAGGTGCAGAAAGCCATCACTCGCCAAGTCAACTTGGCCACGCACTCACCACCATCCACCACTGAGTACCTCAGTGGCACTGAGTCGTGCATCACTTCGATAAACGAGACCACCCGCCTCAAGAACCTCGCCCAGGTTATTGCCCCCTCGTACTCGAGGCGCAAATTGGAGGCTTCGACATGAGTCGCGTCTTCATGGATGGCGGAAGCGGCATCAACCTCATATTCGCGAGTACCTTGCGAGCAATGAGGATCCCTCTAACTTGCTTGGAGGCATCGGACACAACGTTCCATGGCATCATCCCAGGGAAAGGCGTATACCCTGGGAAAAAATCAACCTCGTCGTCATATTCGGCACGCCAAAGAACTTCCGGCGCGAGCGCATTGACTTTGAGGTCGTCGACTGGCCCTCACAATACCACTGCATCCTCGGACGAGTCGCGTTCGCTAGGTTCATGGCGGTACCCCACTACGCCTACCTGCAGATGAAAATGCTAGGTCCCAACGGCGTCATCACGATCAACGGAAGCTTTGAGCGATCTGACAGTTGCGACAGGGAATTCAACAGAATCTCCCAGTCCTTCGGCATGCAGGAGGAGCTCGCGCGATTGAAGGAAACGACAGACAATAGCCTGCCTCCCCTAAGTAGGCCAAGCTCACCTGATCTCTCCTTCGACTCATCTGTGCACACAAAGAACGTGCAGGTCCATCCGACAGATCCCACCAAAACGGCCCTCATCGCCAACAACTTGAGTCCCGCATAGGAACTCGCGCTCGTCGAATTCCTCCGTGAGCACTGGGAAATTTTTGCCTGGTGTCCTGCGGACATGCCAGGAGTTCCCAGGGAATTCGCTGAGCACGCACTCAACGTCAATCCGACGCAAGGCCAGTCAAGCAAACAATCAGGCGACTGTCTGAGCCACGAGCGCAGGCAGTTGGAATGGAGATCAACAGACTCCTCGAGGCCAAATTCATACGCGAGATCAAGGAAAGCACTTGGCTCGCCAATACGGTGCTGGTGCCAAAAAAGGACACGTATATCCTACGGATGTGCGTGGACTTCACTTCTTTAAACAAGCACTACCCAAAAGATCACTTCCCGCTACCACGGATCGATCAAATCATCGACTCCACCGCTGGATGCGAGCGCCTCTACTTCCTCGATGCCTACTCAGGCTATTACCAAATTCGAATGAAGGAGGAAGACCAGGAGAAGACCGCGTTTACAACGCCCTTCGGTGTTCTGCTACAACAGAATGCCCTTTGGGCTAAAAAACGCGGGAGCCACCTACCAGCGGTGCATGCAGGCTTGCCTCAAGGAGCAATTGGGTCGCAACATCCAAGTCTATGTCGACGACATAGTAATCAAAACCAAGGAGGAAGCCAATCTAATCGACGACTTGTGCGAAACATTCGCCAACCTCGATTGTTACCAGATTAAGCTCAATCCAGACAAATGCGCCTTTGGTGTACCATCTGGGAAGCTGCTCGGATCTCATCTCCGCGAGAGGGATTGAGGCAAACCCGAAAAAGATAAAGGCCATACTGGCAATGGAGAAGCCAAAGAACATAAGAGGCGTCCAGCAACTAGCCGGACGAATCGCGGCCCTCAGTCGATTTATCAGTCGAATGGGAGAAAAGGCACTGCCCTTCTATCAGCTCCTCCGCAAAGCTGACAAATTGAATGGACCAATGAAGCGCAAGAAAGCATTCTAAGATCTCAAGCGCTTGTTATCCACCTCGCCGGTACTGGTGACTCCACGAGAAAGGGAGCCACTACTGCTGTACATCTCCGCTACCAACCAAGTGGTTAGTACAGTGCTCGTCGTCGAACGGGCAGAGGAAAATAAGGTCCATGGCGTACAACGCCCGGTATACTACCTCAGCGAGGTCCTCACGCCAACAAAACAGCGGTACCCACACTACCAGAAGCTGGCGTACGGCGTCTTCATGACCGCCCGGCGACTGCGCCATTACTTCCAGGAACACTCAATCATGGTAGTCAGCGACGCCCCATTGGGACATGTCCTCAATAACCCCGATGCCACGGGACGAGTCGCGCTTTGGGGAATCAAAATCTCCACGAGACATCATATATGAAAAGTGCGACGCAATCAAGTCGCAAGTTCTCCCTGACTCCTCGTGCATTGGATGGAAACCAACTCCCGGACAAACCAGATATGTCCTACCTCTGGACAATGCACTTCGATGGATCCCAGCGGAAAGACGGAGCAGGAGCAGGTGTCATACTGACACCACCTCAAGGGGACAAGCTGAAAACATCCTGCGAATGCAGTTCACAGCCTCAAACAACGAGGCTGAATACGAGGCCCTGTTGCACGGGATGAGGATGGCAAAAGCCTGCGGCGCAAAGAGGCTCATCATATATGGCGACTCCAAGCTGGTCGTCAACCAAACAATGCACGAGTGCGACGCACTAAATGACAACATGATCGCATACCGCGACCTCTATGATACACTCGAGGGAGACTTCGATGGTTGCGAGTTGCGACATGTAGGTCGCGAAAGCAACGAGGGAAGCGGATGCACTCGCCAACATAGGCTCTACCTGCGCCCTCATACCACCTGGGGTATTTCTCGAGCGCATCTGCGAACGCTCCATCAAGCCAAAGGCCGCAGACATGAAAACAAGCGCAGCAACAAACTCGGGGGCTACGCCACCCAAGGAGCCAATGGCACTTGATAACTTGGAGCTAGACACAGGACTCGAAGGGCCAATGAGTGTCATGATGATCGAACAATCCTGGACACAGCCGTACATTACGTATCCTCAGCAAGCGCCTACCGGACGACCGACACGAACGGCACATCGCACGACGCTCCAAAGCATTCGCCGTTATTCACGGCGAACTATACAAACGCAGCATTACAGGGGTGCTACAAGCGATGCGTCTCCATGGCAGATGGAAGAGCAATTCTCCTAGACATCCATGAAGGGACATGCGGGCACCACGCAGGCAGTCATGCCCTCATCGCCAAAGCTCTACGGGCTGGATTTTACTGGCCCCACCGCCATGCGCGATGCCCAGGACATAGTCCAAAAATGCAAAGCTTGCCAACGATTCGCCAACACGCCACACGCACCAGGCGCAGAACTACGGCCTATTCCATTGGCCTGGCCCTTTGCCCAGTGGGGTCTCGACATGGTTGGCAAACTTCCAAGGTCTCCTCGCAAGGAGGATACGTCTACTCTTGGTGCAGTCGAAAATTCACCAAGTGGATTGAGGCCATGC